>CM021787.1:2267993-2318605 GCA_011076525.1 Nettapus auritus | reverse complement strand
CTCTGGGAGGTGGGTTGAGGACACCGGGAGGTGGTTTGGGGGCTCCGGGGGCAGGGTTCGGGCTCTGGAGGGAGGGTTGGGGATGCCGGGAGGTGGTTTTGGGGCACCGGGAGGAAGTTTTAGTGTGCCAGGGAAGCGTTTAGGACTCTAGGGGATGGTTTGGGATGCAGGGATGTGGTTTTGAGGCGCCGGGAGGAGGTTTTGGGGTAGTGAGAGGTTTTGTGGTGCTGAATTGAGGGCTTGAGGCTCCAGGAGGTGGTTTTGGGGCATCGTGAGGAGAGTTTGGGGTGCCAGGCACATGGTTTGGATGCCAGGAGCAGGTTTGGGGCACCATTTGGGGGCCCAGCCCTGTGAGGAGGCCTGAGGTGAGGGGCAGGCCTGGGTGGAAGGGGGCGAGGGCTGAAGATGAGGAAGAAGAGGACAAACAGAGAGGGCTGAGGAGGCCGGGAGATGGGGTCATGGGGATGGGGCCTGGCGGTGGCAGGTCTCCTGTGGAATGGTACCTGGAGGGCAGCTCAGGCCTGGGTGAGGCCGTGCTGCGATGGGGATGAGGGCAGGAGCACAGGACAGAAGGGGCACGGAGTCCGGGGGATGTCAGTTTCATGAAGACAAATACAGCAAACCCCGAAATTTCCTAATTAAAAAAAATCAGTCTTTTTCTGAGACGGGGGTTGAATTCTTTTTAGCACTCTAAACTGTCAGCCCAGGCCCCCACGCAGCATGGGATTGCCTTAAAAAATTGTGAGGCTTTTAACTGGAGAAAAGAATTAATTACTTCATGTAATAGTACACTAGATTGTGCTGTGCAAAAATATCATGGAAACTCATCGCGTATCTCAAATAATTCAGTAGTGAAGGGATAACATTCCTGCTATTGTGTTGTTTTAAAAGCGCTTTGGTCAATTTTTCAAGGTTTTCTTGAAAGAGTCATGGGAGGTGTATGGAATAATAAACTCTATGGAAGGTTTTCAGCTCTCTGTAGTGAGCAGGAGACTCAGACCACTTCTGTTGGTGCTGGCCCGTGGTTTACAAAGCAGGACACTTGTTGGCAATGCCGGCAGGAGGCCAAAGGCTCGGTGTGGTTTATTGGGGTGAGGAGATGTATGAGCGCTGCTCCCTCCATCCTGCTGTAGGACTGGCAGGGCTGAATCTGTCCTCTGAATCCCACGTGAGGCAGCTGTCCTGGCCAAATGTGGGCTGCCCCTGCTTGCAGTGTCTGTGAGGTTAAATGCTGCCTCTTCACTCAACAGTTGCGAGATCTGGGCTTTGAAGTCATCACTCCAGCATGTGGGGTTGGATTGGGCATGGTGTCACACTCCCTCTTCTCCAATTTACTTTGCCAGGCTTTTGACATGAAAGGTGGCAGTTCCTGGAGCAGATAAAACCACTGGATTATGATGGAGCAGAGGTAAGCACACCCAGAGGACCAAGGGCTGTGTGCCAGTGAGCTGGTTGGTATTTTGGTGCTGACAAACACAGCAGCTGTAGTTGCAGGAGCTTCTTGTGAGTCTTGTACCCTCTTATGGAAAGGCAGGCATTGGGCATAGCTGCTGAAGCACTGGCTGTGGTTGTGCAGTCACCGCAGCATGCCATAAATCGAGCTGATGATGACAGGGACAATCCAAACCCTCCCTACAATGCTTTTGTAGTTTCTGGGTCTCGGCAAGCAGAGGTGGTGCTGCTCTGTTGCTTGCAGCCCGTGAGAGGGCAGCACAGGACCACGGGTTGCTGGCTGAGGGTTGTAAGGTGGTGAAACTGGGCATCCCTAAGTCTGATGCGAGCAGCACAGAGCAGAGGAGCTAATCCTCTGAAACTTCTTGTGAAGCAGAGTGTGAATGTTCACGTAAGCCTTGCCCCAGAACATTCTCATTCCAGAATAATGTGTGCAGTTGACCAAGAGCAGAAAGAAAAGTTGATCATGGTGGTTTTCCCTGCAGATGAAAGGTGTAATGAATGTTGACTCTTAGTACATTTTTGCAGGAGACTGAAAATCCTTTATCTTCATACTGGGTAGGATCTGTATCTGTCATCATTCTGTAGTATGGCCAGTACTGAATACTCCAGAATATTAGCTCTTTAGAAACCATGAGTGTGTACAAATTAGATTTAAAACATGTTTACAGCTTGATTTATTTGTTTTCTGATTTTTGAACCCCTAGGGCATCGTCAGGTCATGTTACCAAACTCTTTCCTACAACATTGCAAAATCTGGCAGAAAATCAAGACAGCTAGCAAGACCCACCGCGGCTAAAACTCCGTTGAATAAAGACATTCAGCTGCCAAGTAGCACTTTTTGTGCCTAGGTGTCACTTGCAATCCCTTCACACACTCATCCTCTTTGGAGTCCCTGCTGTGACTGCCTTTCAGGTGTCAGCTTTCAGGATTTTTTTCTTCCACATGGCGATTCATCCACTGGTTAGCACTGAGCTCTGCTTCGCGGAGCCCCAAAAGCTGTTGCTCGTTCTCTGTTATTACCTTACAGCTACTCAAAGCCAGTACTTTGGTCTTTGTCACTTGATGAAGTGAGTCCAGTATCTTTAATAACTCCTTTCCATCTTTCTTTCCAGCTGAGCAATACAGAACTTGCTTTTTCCTGGGATAATCCATAGAGATGGATGTTGGGCAATGAAAGTGCAAGAGGAAGCCAGGATCATGTGATCGTGTTGGACTGGGAGAAGGTAAGAATTATATTTTCTGTCCCATGTCTGAAGTGATTGCTGTTTATGCACCTAACCTTGTGACAGAGCAAAAACACTGCCAGAAGAATATTATCTGAAAATCTGTTTATTTCCCCTTAAAAACTTGTGAACTGGCAAAGAGGCAGCAGCTTGTAATAGAAAGACACGGGGATTCCTCTGCCCTGTGTGTGGATGTCAGTTGCCAGTAGCTGAAACATCTTTATGTCTTGTCACCTCTGCTGGGACAGTACTGATTTCTTGCTCCGAGGACTTGGTCCTGAAAATCACTGAGCAAATTCTGACTGACATTTACTGTAATCCACCAGAGGTGTGATCCTCCAGCCCCCCAAAGGGCTGGGCGATGCTGGTAGTCTGATTCTTAGCTGGATGCTCTAGGAGCTTAGTTTGCTAAGGGCTGGATCCTATGAGCTTCAGAGCTCTGTTACCTCTCAAGAACTTTGACTGGAGTTAAGGGCCTCCTGGGAGGCACTGAGCGGTCTCAGCTTTTAAAATTAATGGGTTTGAGCCTGAGGATCTGGCCTGGGAGATTTTAATTTGAATCTGCTATTTTTAGCTTGAGCCTGAAACTGACTCAAATATTTTTTTCTGCCTTTGGTACTGTACGTTACTGTGTTAGAGCCTTCCCTATCGGTCTCACAGGTGCCAAGTCCATCCTCAGTCCTCAACAACTGTAGCCAGTGGACTGAGATCAGGGATGAATTTGGCCAGGGATAGTTGAAATAATAAAGCCGATAAAAAATAAAGCTTGAGCTTGGAATGGCTTCTGAGATTCTGAAAGTAATTTAAGTAATCCAGGAGAAAATATGCAATGAAATCTGTTTTCCATTATTGCATGAGATGGCATGTCTTAAATCTTGATCAAGAACAGGGATTTTTTTATATGGTGAAGATAACAGCTTAAAGTGATGTATAGGTCTGGGATTTTCTTGTCAATAAAATATTTACAAAATATGGTAGACTTGTCATTCGTATTTATTTATTGATGAAAGTTGTTCCTATCTTGATCTCACAGCAAGTAAAAATAATTTATGACCGAGTTCTAGCTGCCAGTGGTATTCTTGAAGGAAGTGGTAGTAAAAGCTCGTTAGTGATCCGTGTTTGTCCGCAGCTTTTCTTAGCCAGACCCTGTTGTGTATCAGCACTGTGCAGTGGTGGAGACCTGACGTTCTTTCAGAGAAGGGTTTGCCCTTCTGTTCATTGTGTTTGGTGTGACAGAGCTCATCGGAGTGGAAGTGGGAAGTCTCTTTGTATACTTACTGTACGGTATTGCTGAGAGCTCCCTTGTATTTAAGAAAAAGTGAAGAAGCTTCAGTGGTAGTCCCATGTTCACATTTCGCTGGTACTACTATGGGTTTTGTAAGATTCCCCAGCAAAGCCATGACGGAATAGGACAAGGACACTCCACTCTTGTTCCCCTAGAGGAACGTCTGTCAAACTGTGAAGTTACAAGTGGCTTCTGAGCTGAGTGGCTGTGAGCAACAACATACAGATTTCAGTCTGGAGAATACTTGTGCACATCGACCAGCAAGCAGGGCTAGAGGAATGTATTCCCAGGTCTGTCAGTCTTCCCCTCTATGAGCACATGTGCTCCCCTTGCTAGTTTTGCATTCCTTTTCCCACACCATCATTTGATCCCTGTCCCTTTGTAGTTTGTATCCACTTCATATTTTTGCTGAGGGATGTCCTTACTCATTCCTCCGAGGGAGTTTCTTTGGAGGCCTCATCTGTCCACACAGGGATCAAGTAATAGACCACTGAGCCTCACTGAGCCAGAATTCGGCTAGGGCCATCTATGACTGTGGATGTCATTAACTAGGAATAGGGTCAGAAAATAAGGCTGTTTCTTATTTTTTCCACTGGTACTACAGGGAATTCTGCTGCAGGGAATTTCTGAAAATGTCAGTAAGTCAAAGGAGGGTTCCGGATGTTCGCAGTATTAATTTACGAGCTGGCAGGGCTCATTTGTTTACATCCTCCATAAGCATCTCATGGGGCAGACTTAATCCTGGTTTTAGATGTTTGATTGAGAACAACTCTTGGGGCATCTCCCAGGATGTTTGTGTTCCATATGCAGTCAGTTGTGGGATCTTTGCCACTGATGTTTTAAGGTAAAATAAACAAACAGGCTTCAGGGCCTTTTTCACCCTGTCGGTGATGCTGTGTAGTTCTAAAAGTGGTTAAGCCAAAGACTTGGTACGAACGCTTCTGATGTTGCTGAAAGCACAAGACCCAGCCTGTTTAAAAGTGTTGCTGTCTGCTTTCAAGGCAACAGAAAACCCTGTTGGGCCTTCACATGTGGTGTCTAAATGGGCCCAGCACTTGTTTTGGTGAGTGTTAACCTTAAAGGAAGGTAGAGGTCCTCTCTCCTTCCACTTAAAAACGTAATATGGGAGGGTTTTCATAGGCTTGAGTTCTGCAGCCAGGGTTCAGCTCTTATGTTTGTTTTCTTATTTTTCTTTTTTAATTTCAACCCAGGCAGATTCTCCTATTTTAGCGTTCTTGGTATTGAAGATAAATTGAGGTAGTTTAAAACCCTCTGTAGCAGATTTCCAGGTACTCTTGGCTTTGATGAAAGAGAGCTAGTGCCCGTATCCAAAGCATCCAGGGAAAAATGATTAATGTCCTTCTTTTGTGTGATAGAGGGGCTAACGGTGCCGTTGTTGCTGCATCTGGCACACGGTGAACAACTTTGATCTCATCGCTGGCCTTTGAACCACTTGCAAGCCCTCAAACTCTTCGCTTCTTCATTGAGTGCTGCTGCTTTCAGAGCCTACCCCTGCCAGCTCAGCACAAGCCTCTGGACCTAAGGAAATAAAACCAAAAGTCTCATAAAGATATCTGGTTTTAAAATTGCCATGACCCGTGGTGAAGCACTTCCTCTTACCTCCAGGGACTGGCAAGTTAACCGTGGACAACCCCAGCTTGTAGGGTGATGAGAATATGCAGGTCGTGTTGCTCGGCGGTGTGCTGCTAACGCTGGAGTCAGAATCCTTCCTAAAGAGCTGCAAATCTCGGCCAGTCATTTCCAGTGCTTTGAGTATCACAGGTAGTATTGAAATCTGGAGAAGTTTGACCAGTAAGCAGATCTTTGATTTATCAACACATGGTTCCACGGGGGAAGCAGAGATGAAAGGCGGATGGATTCAGTCATTCCAACCACCCTATTGTTCTCCTATTTATAGTGAGTTACTGCTTCTTGGACAAGGTGGGAAGAGTCTGTGGGATTTAGTTCTTTAACAAAAGCATCCTTCATCCTTTCTCCACAATGTTAATTACTCATTTGTGCCAAACGGGGAATGAGAAACAGAGTTTAAGGATCTAATTAACATTTGCTTCCCCTTTCAGCAGATTAGTCTTTACTCTCATAAACTCTGCGATAAAACTATTTTCATTCAGTTTCTAGTCATCTGAGAATCTTCCAGCCTCCACAGAACCTGAATTTTCAGGTTAGGAAACAACTCAAAAAGCAAAGCCAGAAATAACACCCTGCTATTTTTCAGAAAGAACAAATATAATTCTTTTGTTCATTTACCTTTATTTTTAGCCTAGCAGTGATCACTGTATGGGCTTGAAGAAGTCCCTGTTAACATTAAAGCTTCTTCATCACTCTTTTGTTCTGACATGACCTACAGTGGGCACAGTTTAAAAATATATGCATTTTATCCTGATTTGGCTTATTCCCATACAGTAATAGGTAACATAAGGCACCATTATAGCAATAGGACTGTGTCTAAGTAAGGCAGTGTTATCTTTACCAACACAGGCTGGCATAATTAAAGTAGTGTTGAAAATGCATAGGTTAGGGTTATTGCTTTGGATATATACCAAGGAATGTTACATTAAAAATAATAATAATAATAATAAAAAAGCATTGCTTCTCAGAAATAAGGACTACAGGGTTCGATTCAAAGTTCTTAATTTCGGAAAGCATTTTGAGGTTTTCTAAAGGTGCCATATTTAGTCATAGAAATAACAAAATGAAAAATACATAAGTGTATTTATAGTAAGAATAATGAAGATTTATAGGGTAACGATCGTTGTAGTGCTCCTAGCCTAGGAACTCTATATGGAACAGAGTGATTGAATGTTTGGCTTCTAAAAAGAGGAAAAAAAAAGGCAAAAAAAAACAAAAAAAAAAGCACACAACAAAAAACAGATGAATAATGGAAAACAAATCCTTTCTCTGGTGAAAAGCCAAACCTGTGTTTTGAAAATTAAATGTTTTTTTGGGTTAAGCAGTGAAAAAATGGACTTGATCTCTGCAACAGCTTGGATTTATTATTGGAACCATTTGGCTGTGCCATAGAGGAGAGGAATTTTCTGGTAATTAGAGCAAGAAGCTGGGAGTCAGAAGCGGTAGGGTCTGTTTCTGGCTCGGGCACTAGCACGCTATGTAGCCTTGGGAAACATGCTGCCTCATTTGTACCTTGGCTTTCCCGTCTATAAAATGGGGCTAAGGAAATAATTCAAGCTCACAAATTGCACGCACTAATTAAAGACCATTTCTACAGCACCTTGAGGTCTGCTACAGAATGGATTTGCACAAGCACGCGCTTCAAACGCTTTTGAAAAATCCTGCCCCAAACATTTACAAACCCGATTGCCCAGATTCCTAAACCCATGTGTGGGCACCTAATTGAAAACGGTCCGATTTCCAGAAGTTTGCCTGCTGATGAACGAGAACACGCTGGGGAATGTTTCCTATGCAAACAGAACGATCACAGGACTGCCTCCCGGCGGGATCCTGCCACTCACCTGGGCCGATTTCACAGCCCCCCGGCTCCCCAGCCTCAACCCCGTGGTCCTCGGGGGATGCTCCAGGTGGGGTAATAGCTGCTCATCCCTACAGGAGTTACCACTGGTGTCCCCGAGGCCCCGTATCTGATTTGGCTCGGGGCTCCCGGCGGTTCAGTTTCCAAACCACCAGCTGTCAGCGTTAGAGCTACTCGGCCGCCCCTGCTTCGGACGATGCCGTGGTGGGTGAGTAAAAGGAATGCCGCTCGCCTTGGACGCCGTCCCTCCCCAAGGCAGAGGAAATGTGCACTGACAAGGCAGGAAATTCTCGCGAACCACAAGGACCTGGAACTTGCCTCCCGGCTTCCTGTGGGCCTTACCCGACTTTCAGCCTGAGTGTTTAAAGATTATTAATAGCGCTAGTTGCGTTAACAGGTTTATGTTTTTCTCCTTCTGTCCACGAGGTTATTTCTTCATGTGAGACCTGCTGGCTGGTTTTGTTCCAAGCAGCCAGGGGAGGACCCAGGAGGACGGTGTTGTGGCACGGCGATCCCTTCGAGCTGATGGGCAGCCAGGCGGGGATTTCGCCTCGTGGAAGGATCTCGGTCACAAGTGGACAGGCTCTGAAGCTTCCTCTGCAAAACAACTAGCTCCAAACTGGGACAGGCTTAGCACAGAGAAGGATTTAGTTTCACAAGTATTCCTTTTCAGCAGCTTCTGGATCGCAGTCGCTTTCTCCTTGCCGTGGCTGCTCGTTCCTGTCCCTGCACTGCTCCCTTCTCTCATCCTCTTGTAAACTCCGCATGGCTGTGGGGTGGCCCAGCGAGGGAACTGACCTCAACTTAAAAAGAAAAAAGGCACAAAATCCCCCTTTAAAATTTTTCTTTATTTTTTTTTCTTCTTTATTTCAGCTCCGTTCCCTAATCTGTATTTGGGCTGCAGAAACAAGGCTTAGAGACCGCGAGGGGTGGAAACATGGAAGCTGCTTAAGCAAAAAAAGCAGCTTGTGCAACTAGAGGCGAAGCTGAAGCTCTCTTTTGCACTGCCCTTGAGTCATGAGGACCTCAAAGCGAGTCTTGGCTGCAGCACTGAGCGAGACACATGTGTGTGGTTGGGAGTTTGTGTCCAAGGAGACGGTTTGTGTCTTCAGTGTTTGGTCACCGGGTAGAAAGCTCTGCTATTTGTTGGGCATGAAAGCCCTGCCACGGTCAACAAGCTCACAGACTGGCTTTAAGTTTGCAAGGAAAAAAGGTTGTAAGGAGATGGGAAAGTGCCAGGTTCTCTACATTGCAGAAGGAATGTGATTTTTTAAACTAAGTCCTGCACATTACTTTTTTATTCTTTAAGGCTTATCTTTGTGCAACATGGCAATGTGTGCTAATATAGGAGAAACTGGACATAATTCTAGGCAGCGTATGGGACAAATCTGACCGTGGTGCAACAGGCAACAATGTTTTGGTGGTTCAGCTCCTCCTGAACCTCCTAACATCTCTGGGAGACATGCATTCAGACACAGGGAAGAGAAGACCTAGTTTTCAAGTCTGCTCAGTGCTTTCTGTAAACATGATTCCATCTTCTCCTGCTTTCCTCTTCAGCAGCTTGTGCTTGGTGCCTACCACAACACATCTGCAGCTGGCGTCCAGGCAGCTATTCTGCTGTGTTTGCAGGAAAGGTGAATTTTACCTAGTGAGGCAAAGGAAGGAGATTTGGGAACAGTTGTGCAGCTGATAGCACACAGGATGAGGAGAGCAGGCTGCTCGGACATTCACAAGGAGTTAAGTAGGGCTCACGGGGTGACTGGATGGAGGGCTGGTTCTCTCTTGAGCAGACTTTTTCACATGAAGAAGTACAGAGATGAGTAAGAGTTCAACTTTGTTTATTCCAGATTTATTTTGGAGTGTAAAATGTATTGTAAACAACTTTCTTCATAGAAAAGTATGTGCGTGAAGCCTGTTCTGATTTATTTTTTCTGTTGTTCAGATTTAGGCCAAAGTGGTCCTAGTTTTCCCCAAATGTTACTGCTTTTAAAAATAAGCCCAACATGTAATTTCACTTACTGTATGCCTTGTGTTTGTCACGCGGAACAATAGCCACAGCAGAACATCAGCTCAGAACGGCCACCCTGAGTCTGAGCTGGCAGTGCTTCCAGTGCAGAGTCCGAGCAAGAACCCTTAACCCTGAACAACGCAAACAGATCTGGGATTCCTCCCGTGGTCTGGACCCTCCAATTCCCTTTACCGGGTGCCTGGGACACGAGCTCTCTTTGTTCATCCTTCCTGTCCATTGTGTGGGGTGTGAGGAGGGGGAGATCAGAGGCATTCTTTTCTTATGAGGCTGAATCTCTCTTTTTGTTGATTTCATGATGCATGGCGGAGCAACTGCAGCTCCCTCCTGGGACCAAGCTCAACCCATCAGGCTTCCTTTCTCCTGACATCTCTGCTGACCTTCATTTCA
The DNA here is from genome assembly GCA_011076525.1 of Nettapus auritus. Lineage (NCBI taxonomy): Eukaryota > Metazoa > Chordata > Aves > Anseriformes > Anatidae > Nettapus > Nettapus auritus. The sequence continues at coordinate 2,308,718 of CM021787.1, read as the reverse complement.
CTCTTAGCTGCTCCGTCAACTCAACAACCCCAGCGTGTTCCCTGACCTCGCAGCATCGCTGCAGAAGTCTCTGAGAGTGACTGGGAACTCTTGGTGGTGGACTGGCAGCACCGAGGCCTGAAGCGTGTGAGCGTTCCTTAGAGGTCAGATTTTGGATCCATCTGTTGCTTGTTTCGTCCCAATTAACTGCTGAGATCACCTAAGGTCCAACCCAATGCGATAAGGCTCAGAACTGCAGGATACTCCTGGAATATATCTACAAGTAGCCAGTCTGCTCATGCAGAGTGATGGCAAGTCACTGCTCCCTGCTGGTGCCCTGCTGGGGGTGCTTGTCCACCTCTCCTCCCTCGATCATCATCCCTGGTACTTAGGTTCTGCCTCACCCTTCCCTCTGCAGCTAACTGTGACACAAAGAAGAGGTCTTCTCGACCTTCTTTAGTGTTTCTCTGTCCTTCCTTGCCCTCTGCTCTCATGTTGCATTCTCCTCTCCCCAGGAAGGCAGCTCCCAGCCAGCCGTGCTTTGTCTCCGTTTGAGAAGGGTCATGCAGAGCCCCAGCAGTGCCAGGGGATGTCTCCAGTGCTGTTATTCCCATCACAGACGTGGCTGAAGGTTATTTGTGCTTCTTTTCACCTTATTTCTCCTGCAGTGTTTCTTACAAAGGTTCCTTGTTTTACAGAATAGACACTATCCACCTCTTCAACCACTCTCTTGGCCGCCTCTTCTGTTTCCATAACGTGAGCCCTCCTGTCCTGAAACCCTCCTTAGCAATGGTCAGTGTTGGAGCTGAGTAAAAATATTAAAGAGGAAGATAGGTGGGTGGTTGCTTCTCTTGTGTGTTTTCCTCTAGCCAGACTTAGTCTGGTGTGATCTCCTTGATTCCTGTGGGTGAGTCTTACACTGCTGAACGTCTGGAGGTCTGGATCCCGTACTGGGACTGCTGAATGGTCTCCAGGGCTGGCAGTCCTGCTCACTTTTAAGCCTGCTGCCTATAATTGCCTCTCAAGGATAATATTAGCCACACTGTATGGTATGGAAGAGATCCCTTGAATGTGTCGCAGTTCCTGCACAGTGCAGATCCTAGGCCTGGAGCTTCTCTGGTATCCTACAACGTCTTTGCCCTCTTTGTCAGTGTGGAAGTTCAAGAGCAAATGAACTCTGAGCACACCACCTTGGCTTTGTCTGAAAACAGCATTTGGGACCTGTGGGACAAAAGTGGACAGCAGGAGCTCAGTCTTTTCCTGTTTAGTTGGCTGTGTGGAAAGGAAACCTTTATCCTACCACGGCAGGCTTTGCATGGCTGGCTAGATGCATCTGTGGACCGGGAGATCGCATTCCTCTAACGCATCGAGGACAGCTGGTTGGTGCCAGGAGCAGGATGCTGGGTTTATCAGGCCACTGGTCCGACTCTGGACAACAATCCCTGTGTTCCCCAGCCTGACCGATGAGTGAAATCTTTTGTCTGATCTCAGCACTGCTTTTAGCAGCTGGCTTCGGGGAAAAGGGAGGAACGGCCTCCTGCAGAGCCGGGCCCTACAAAGCAGCCTGTGTGGGACGGAGGGTCCCCTGCCCGAAGGGGTGTGTGAGTGTGTGTGCACACACGTGCAGTGAGGGGAGCACTTCTGGCAAGCACTGAGCTTGTCCAAATAAACAAAGGCTAAAAACAGCCCGAACTCAGCCTCATGAGAAACCCTGCAGCAGATGTTGCCAGTGACTGTAGGTCCTTGTTGGGAATCCCATGGATAATCATTGACAGCAGGGAAACACATGGCAGCGTACGGCAACGCAGAGAGGGCCCTCTTTGTTCGCTGGAATCACTGGAATATCTGTCTTGTCGGGGCTGGTGAAAAAGCACTGCATGGCTCAGGCTCCGAGCGGGGAGCGAGCGGAGCTGCCTTGGCTCTTGGCTCGCTCGGACGCTTGCTGTGTGGCCCCGAGCAAGTTGCCTCTTTCCTCTGTGGTTCCTCCTGTTGCGCTCTGAGGTCAGTGATAGAAAGCTGCTTCCCCGGGGGTGTTTGTGGCCAAGCTTTTAAACTTTGCAAGGTGCTTTGTGGCTGGAAGGCGCCGTGTGCACAACTGGTAAATGTTCAGTACTGGCATGCCATTTACACGGGGCTCAAAAGAGGAGAAGGGGTTGAGAAGTAGAAGCCTGGTCGGTGTCAAGCACTTCTAACCGTTGTCAGAAATGATGTTTTATGGGCAGGGGGCATCCCAGGGACACAGCAAAACCTTTTGTGTGAGAGATGAGAGAGAAAGCAGATGTGAATCGGTGCGTTCGTGGAAATTTCTTACAGAGGGGCGTCCACAAGGAACGAAGCATCTTTGACAGGTGCTGCTATGAAAACACACAGCTGCACATATGGGCCTCAGAAACACAACAAGCTGGCACCAGCACCTTTCTCAAAACAGGCTTTTCTCTTCTGCTTCATTTTTGATTCCTTCTTGATGCTTTTCCAGCCTCCCTCACAGGAGCTTATAATCTGTCTACTTTATCATTTATCATGCCTTCTAGTCTCCGACTCGCTGCAACTCACATCCCTCCGAGTGGAGCAGTAGCAGATTGTTCCCATCTGATCCCATTCCTGCTAATGCTGAGGAGTTATAATCGAGATAAAAAGTCCCAGAAGTGGTAAACACACCAAGAAGCACTGAAAAGAGAGCGTGTGGGGCTAAGGTGAAAAGACAGGACCGTTTCATGTGATTGGAAATCAAGATAGGAGTATGCGGTGGGAATTACTTCCTGACAGTGACTGTGCTGCTTTGCTGAATACCTGAACCTTGGAGAAGACAAGGGAACTGTAGGAAGGTGACTGATCTGATTCTGCAGAAAATCCTTTTCTTCTCCGACTTCTCACACAAGTTTTTATTGATCAGATCCGAATGACTTTGGTAGTGCAAATAGGCTCCCACAGTTCTTAAGCACTCTAGAAAGCCTCATCTGTTCCTGCCTGTAAGCTCTATTCATACAGAAGTGCATCAGCAAACAGCCCTCCCTGGTTCTCCCACAACACAAACCTTCCTCTCAGAAAGGAGGACTAGGAACTGATCATTTCCCTACCTGCTGTGGTTGTGTTACACCATAGATCTGTCGATTCAAGCAAGTTATTCTTTATTTACATTAACCAAAACCACAACTGGCCTACAAAACCTAGAATATGCTTTTCCTGCTAGATCCCCTGCTGCCCTGGTTGTCCCAGTGACTGGTTAGAAGCTTTTCTGGTGGGGTGCTGGGGAGGAGAGATGTCACTGCAGTGCAACCCACGTTTTGAAATATCTTGGCTCTCGTTTGCCTCGGAAGGTTATAAATACTGTTCCCAGGACAAACATTCTCCATGTCTGAGAGCTAATGAGCCAAACAGCTGCTCTGAGGCTATCCACCTCTGACACCAGTAAACACTAAGCCATGTGAAAAAGATTTTAACATGCCCAGACGCTCCGATAGAAGAGGTTGTGTGTGTGTGTCTAGAATGCAGCTTTCTCGCCACATCCATTTTGCACCTTCAAAGCAAAAAGCCCTTTCCTGACCATCTTCGACACCTGTAACTGTCAGAACAAAATGGGCACAGGCCGTAATCTCTTGGACACCGGTGCAAATCCAGCTGTTTTCAATAAAGTGCGCTATGTTTACGGAAGGAAGAGAGCATGAAGTGTCACAAACATCTCTCTTAGGAAAGTATGCGCTTTTTGGAAGGGGCCATCTGAAATGTGCCACATGCAGATGGTATTCACCGATATCCTCTGGCTGTCTGAGCAGCTTCAGGTCCAAAGCACCAGTAAATCCACTTTAACTGGCTGACTAAACTGGGCTTACGGCTGCTTTGCAGGACCAGAACAATGAAAGGTGTCCTGGCTCACGCTGACGCATCTGAGCTAAAGCATAAAGGAATTTGTAAACAGGATCTGGGAAGCGTTTGAAGAATCAAATAACTTTGTCCGTAAATTTATATCAACACAACACAAATGTCCAGGATTCGCCTCAGAAGTGACATAAACAGGAGGCTTAACCATATGTCAAACCCAAATTGGTCAGAAAAAATGTGCAGGTGATGTTACAGTCTGTCTTGAAGTCCTGAGGAGCTGGACGAGTGTGCAAAAGTGAACATTTGGCATGGAAATCTCTGCTTCTCAGCTATCCGGGATCACCAGGCCTTTCTTGCAAGACTTCTTCCCATGAAGTTCCCATCTCCCAAATTCCGAGCAGTGGTAAACCTGGCCCACTGAAACTCAGCTAAATGCAGTTGCAACTAATTGTGCATAGCCAGATCCAGGAGAACAAGAGCTCTGTTATCGGGTGGATCTCAAAACTACCTCTGATTCTGGTTTCAGCAGTAGCTGCATAAGCCTAGAAGAAGCTCCTTTGACTCTGCCTGAACTCCTGGCACCAGTGGGAGCAGCAAAAGTTGTATTCAAGGGCACTGATTCCTGATCCGGGGCTGTGGGAACCATTCTTTTTGCCTCATGCCTGAGTCATGTTGACTTAAACCCAGATGGCTGTTCAGTTCAGGCAGTGTCAAGGCGAAGTTGTGAACGGGACCTTTTCATTCATGTTCCCAGTAAGCATGTATCTTCTTAAAATGAAAAAAAAAATAAATAAACTAGGTCAGTTGAGCACATTAGTTTTGTCTCTCTCGTTCTGGGCTTTAAAAAATGTCCCAGTTGCTTAAGTGAAAATTGCTGTGACTTAGAGAAATGCGTCCCAAGGCTCCTCTTTTCTTTGTCTGCCTGTCATTAATCATTGTAAAAGTCTTTCTCTAAGAAATGTAATTGGTCAGTTTGCTTTTAGTAACTCGGGGTTGGATGCTGATCTTAGTTCCTCTGCTCTCATCTGGCATTAGTCTGGTGAAGTAAGTGGAGTGACTCAGGATTTATAGCTGTGTAAATGGGAGCAGAGGCAATCATCTGAAACCAGCTTGGTTCTTTAGCATCTGGAGTTCATCATATATTTATTAAAAAAACCAGAAAACAAACATCTAGCGATAACTGCTCTTTGAATCCCAGTCATGACATTCTTTCTAACAGGGAGACGGGGTAAGGGTGGGAAGAGAACCAAAGCAGTGGGGGGTAAAGGAATTAAGAAATCTGGCCTTCATACACTCACAGACATGGGCAGGATGCATTCCCATTCTGGGTTTTCCCTGCTTCTGACCCCGTGGATTCAATGGAATTGCTTCTGATTTACACCCATTTGAGTGGAACAGAATCATTCCCTTTTCTTCAGCAAAACAAACATTCGTTACTTGGAAAGAAAACCAGAGGGATCTTAAAATGTGACCCGCAGCTGAGCGGAAATTCTCAGTAACGCAAGAATTTGGGTTTTTCTAGTTTGTAAACAAAGAAGGAGGGAGCGTGTTGATGGACGCCACGGGGACTGCAGAGGGACAGTTCGTGTGGCTGTGCAACCGGGAGTCATCCTGCCACGGGCACGGCGGTTCCAGCGAGGTGCTGCAGGTATGGGGAGGAGCAGGATGCTCCAACACAGGAGGGCTTCGAGCCCTGGGGATGCAGACAGCAGCTCCTCTGCTGGCTCTGAGCCCCCAGTCAGGCCACAACCTTGATCATACAGCCCCAGCTGCTAGAAGAAATTGAGAGCTAGTGCTGAGCTGAAGGTAGGCAGGGGTCTAAAGATGCACACAAATGCTTAGGATAATTTCCAAAAGCCACCCTAGCAGCTTGAGTGCCAAAAGCCTTAGGGGAATTGAAGTGACATCCTCAGCTTTGCCTTGCTCCCCCTCCATAAATACACCAGCACTGTTTTGAAATGCCAACTTAACCTGAGCTGAGCCGCGGAGCTCCCTGACTCAGAGGCTGTCAGCCAGGTACGGAGAACCCAGCACAGCTTCCCTCCACCAAGAGAAAAGAAGTACACACGTACATGCACACGCACACTGCTTGCTTAGCACAGTCCATTAAACTCAGCATGAACTCTGGGCCCAGCCGTAACCCATGACATTTATGAATATCTTCCTGTAAAGGATGAGGAAGAAGAATACAGCTGCTGTGGTTCTGGTTCTGATCTTGTATTTAGGAGAGGCTTGACTGGTATGGAGAACTTGCTGAGGAGGTGGTGGTGCTGAAGAGATCAGGACCAGACCTGTTGTCCCCTTGTAGCTTCCCTCTGCCAGGAATCGATGGGAGATGTCGCTGGAATGTGTGAACAGGAACACCCACATTCATAAAAGAGCTCAACCACCACCAAATAAAACTATCAGCCTTGTGAGAAGACGGGAGTTGCCATACGCTGACCTCATTTAGTGGCCTCATCTCAGAGACTCTAGTGACAAGATTATTTTAAGGTGCCTTTTGCTGTGCTTCTGTGTTCTGCCTCCCAGCTACAAGGCAGCCTGCCCGTGCCAAGCACACTTAGCATGTCCCACGCTGCTGCTTCCCTGCCTTGCCAGTCACCTGCCTCAAGGATATTCACAGGGCACAATGGCTTCAGGAGGCAGCTCAAGGAAACAGAAAACCCTTTCAGACCATCTCCTTCCCGCCCCTGCTGTGTCCCAGGTCACTTTGGAGTCACTGGCACAGATCAAGGGCTCTCCCTTTTGTCTGGTAAGTCCTTGTGTGGAAGGCTTGGAACAAGCCTCTGCAGGAACGGGGTAACACTGAAGGGTCTGCTCTCCCCCTCCTTTTGAATGAGCTGCAAAGAGCTTCCGAACTGTCCAATTAAAATAACCCTGGGACAAAAATAGGATGAGAGAGTGCTACTTTAAAAACAAGACAATTAAGCAAAGCCTATCCCTTCCCCTTCCCGGAGGTTCCTATGGAAGTGCCGGCTTTTGAGCCAGAAATCACTGCTGGGTTGTGTATTTCTGGCATTGGAACCCAAGACAAGCGATGACCTCCCAGTGCTGGCCCTGGAGGAGAGGCTGCACCGAGCGATGGCAGCAGATGAGACCAGGCTTGCAGGCACTGACACGTCTCCCCTCCAGGCTAATCTCGCCGTAGCCTGTGGAAGAGCAGCAATAAGATTGTGAGTGTGGGAAAAAGCCGAGCAGATGTTGGCACGAGCTGCACCAGCAGCCAGCCAAGCCTGGTGGGGGGCCGTGCGGCAAGCACCATTTCAGGCCTCAAGACGGCGAAAGAAAGGGTTTGGTCTTGGGTTCATGGAACCACATCTTATACCAGGTCCCTGAAACCCAGCCCCACTGCCAGCTGAAATCCTTCTCGGGTGAAACCAGGGACGAGCATAATCACTGCGGTTGTCACAGGAATGCCAGGGGGCGACTTCTGGCTTCAGTTACATCAGCGCAGCACCAAATTAACCTCATGCTTCTGTTCCTGAGGTCCCTTTGTTGCGGGTGATTTTCCTGCCACAACATTCTTCCTTTCAACTCTTATTTTAGCTCATGTGAAGGATGAAAAAGGGTCTTACAGCCTTGTCATGAGGCTGGTTCTTTGGGATTCCCTCTTGACTCAGCACGGCCTGAGCTATTCCCTGGCCTCTTTGAGTGCTATCCCTTTGAAACCTACCTAGGGCTTAAAATAGTCTCGCAAGCTCTTCCCCATGTGCATTCTGGAAAAGCGAATAGCCCTCATGCCAGCATGGGAATTTATCTGATTCCTTTTATTTCTCCAAACTCTGGTCACAGGATAGCAATACAGACTAAGCTGACATATTATTCTGAGAAGAATTTGAGAAGCTGGAAATAATTTTGTTTCCTTTGTTCTAGGAAAGGGATCCACATGGCCCTGCCAGCCCTCCTTGTTCGGGGCAGAATGAACGGGTTGCGAGGCTTGCTAGCGTTCGAGCTGCGTCCTGGCCCTTGCTGTTTCCTCTGGAAGAAGATGAGCACGGCAGAGGAGGAACAGACTTCACCAGTCAGGGGGGCTTGCACAGGGACAGCACGTTTGAGTCTTTTAGCAGAAAGGCAATGGCACTGGTGAGTCTGTGCAGTCGGTTATTTATTTCCCCGCGTGGAACATCAGGGACAAACAGAGCTCTGACGGTTAATGCCAGAGTTGAGAACATTTCTGTGGTTTTTGAAGGTGTTGAGTGCCAAGTGGCCAAGAGCTGCCCTGGCAGGAAAACTCTTTTTTCCTTACCTCCCTGAAACACAGCCAGGCTCCATAGTTTTCCTTTTTTCTATCCCCTTTTTTTGAGGTCAGGAAACTTTGGGCTCAAAATTTTAATAGTTTTAGAATCCCCAATAACTGTTTTTTAACAAAGCCTCTTGACCTAACAGATTGGCCTATCTCTGCCAGGCAGGTCATTAATTTCCAGTCTAATGCACCAGGGAGAACATTGTGAAATGACTGCATAAAGAGGCATTAGAGTAAAGATGATTCGGGGCTATTTGCCTGGCAAAGAAATTGAACTAGCTACAGCTTTTCTTCTACCTGACTCATGACTGTATTGCAGGGGTCAGCTTGGAAAAACAAGTGAACATTATTCACCTACAGCCTGCTTTCAGACCCATCTACGCAGCTCTGATGCCAGAATGACATCACGCTTCTGAGGGTGAAACAATTTAAACTATAGAGATGAAAATTATTGGTTTCAATGACTTCCTTAAAAAAACAGCAACAACAACAGGCTGGGGCTTCGTAAAACTATTTTGAAAGTGGCTGTTGCTGCACCTCTGGTGTTAAATGGTAAAACCTCTGAAACTTAAAAACTTAAAGTGCTTTAAGCAGGTTTGTAACAGTAATGCCGTTGTGCCTGTACGTAAAAGGGTACGAAAAATACAGCATTTGTAGGCAGAACTAATAGCACTTCACTGCCAGCTAATAAAGCTGTCACCTCTAAATACACCAAGGGGGATTCTAACATTACACGAGTTTCTGGGGAAGGAGCTAGGGGGCAATTGTTTGGGATGGGGGCTAGGGGAGGGGAGAAGCAGCAGGCATTGTGCAGGCAGAGCAGAGGGTGAGCACTGACTGTTCCCATCAGAGTTCCACTAGATGCCTCTTGCAGGTTGCAGCCTGCTGAAAAACGTCATCTTGTGTAAGTTCAGGCTGTCTGAAGGCAGCGATGGCTGCAAATACAGCCTCTTTCCTTACCAAATTTTGCAAAATTATGCCATTTTTTATAACAAGTCTATTCGTGGAGCTTTGGACTCGTGTCTTTTTTAAACATTTGTGATATGAAATTTCTAAAAAATCGACTACTGAGAAAACAAATTAAAAAAAAAAAAAACAACAACAAAACACAATTGTGACAGACCAGCCTCACAGATGCGTGACTGTACGGAAAGTAAAGAATTAAGAACATGTAAGTGAAAGTCTGACACCACGATTCACAAATTATTTTGCATCACTGTTTTTGTGTCCGCGTATAACTTACAGCAGGCTCTGCAGATCTTTGGAGGAAGATCAAGTTCTGTAATTAGCAGGGAAATAGTTGGCTTAGAGCTAATTGAAAGGTGTCTGCATTCCAAGGCTAACACTCCCTTCAGCTGAGAGAAGTCTCTGCCTCTCTCAAGGTGCGAGACTTGTGTTAACACTGGCTCACGACTACAGCCCCAGGGGCTAGAAATCTAATCAGACTTGGTGCTGGGATTCATTTGTGCCATGCAGGAACAGGCTGGGGGGACCCTGCCTGGCCTGATAATGCGGACCCCCCTTAGTGACTGCTCACTGCACAGTCAGGGGGTTGCAGGCCCGGTGATCAATGCAGTAGCCAAAAAATAGAGACCTCTCTTTAGCACCCTCTCTTTCATAGGCCCTATTATCGTGAGCAAGTCCTTGTGTGCCCCATCCGTGGAAGGCCCGTGAGGACCAGATCCTATAAAGGACGGAGTGCTTCTCAGGTAGGTCAGAGGTGTGCACCAGCGATGTCCTCTAGATCAAAAGGCCTCCTTAAATGAGCCTGCCCAAGTCTGCCTTAACTGTACCCTCCCTCCCTGCATTTTTCCTTCAGGATAATTAAGCATGCAGTAAGTTAAGTGGAAAAACCCCAGGAAGCATGTATTTCACAGGTGGGTGCAGCTGACTCTTTCCTCCCGGGGCCTTTTCCTCCTGTGGATCTGTGCAAGCCAAAAGCCTGGGCACAGACGCTCCTGGCCATGGCCGTGGCTCACAACTTTCCAAATTTCCCAGGCAGCAGGGGTCTCAGAAGTCTGGTTTTCTTGGTGGACCATTGACCGGGTTTTTGGGCCTTGGGGCACTGCCGGCACAAGCATACAGTGGTGCTGAGCATGTCCTGGTGCCCACACTGCCTCCAGGTGTGGGGCTGCAGCCACAGCCGGGGCCAGAGCAGAGTGCCCAGGTCGGGCAGCGAGGCTGCAGCAAGGCTGCCCGTCCGACCGGGCTCCACGGGGCTCCAGGGCCTGGCTGTGCACAAACTTCTGCCCTCCTGGATGAAGGGAGATGTTCTCTGCTCACAGCTGTAGCTAACAAAAGCTTCGCCCCTTCTGTAGCCAGGATCCTTCAAGAAAAATAAAATATGGTAATGTTTGGGAAGGTGTTTTTTTGCCATGTTTACAGCAGGTTGCAGCCGGCCAGGAGGCAGAGCACACAAGCTGGGCGGAGGAGCCCTCGTTGTAGGATCTTGATCGTTATTTGCATTATTTGGGTGAAATCCTCCTGCCTGCGTTATGCAAGAAGCCGGGTCAGCTAGCTCTGGTGGTCCTAGCTGGCCTGGGAGCCTCCCAGCTGGCTGTGTCCTGGGTCGGGGCGAAAGGCCAGACTTCTCACAAGAACAGAAACAGGGCAAAAGGGAGGGAGAGGAATGTCAAGTGCTCCGATTCAAACCCAAGGCCTGCTTTTCTTTTTTTCCAAGAGCTCAGTGCCTGTGGTACAGTGCTTTGGGATGACTTCTTGTTGAAGTTACGTCCTTAGAAGTGATGTCTTTCTTACTCTTCACCTGTTCTGGAACAGGTGAGCAGCGTGGTCTGGGTAACGGGTGTTATGTGTTGATCAGTGAGGTTCAGCGTCGTTCCTGGTAGCCCCCCTGGGTGCCCTTGGTTCTGTGCTCTGTGGTAAGCTGCAGAAGTGGCTCTTTGCCTCCTGCGGTGATCAGGCTCTTATTTTTATTCTTTAAGCTTATGTGATGTTTAGCAATTATCTAAATGTCATTTTCTTTAATTACCGGGGATTCAGGAGAGCCGCTGGCTGGGCAGGGTGAGTGAACCCAGAACGTAACAAGGTGAATTAAACACCCACTATTCTTTGCTCGGGGGAGATTTTAAGCAAGGTTGACATCTTCATCCCTTCATCTGAAACAGCTCATGCAAAAAGAAGAGCTGGAAATCGGTGCTAGCTGGGGTGTTTTCTCCCTTTGATCATTCGGAGTCACTCAGCCCTCGTGTTCTTCTCTTGGCTCCTGGCAGGTGACGTCCTCGCTGGGGTGAGCAGTTCAGCTGCTAGCACCAGGGTGAGCTTGGGTTGTCCCAGTGCCCTAAGAAAGGATCGGGCCACGAGCACAGGATGCTCCCAGGGATCTCCAGCTAACATTGTCCATGTCCTGCTGCTCCCTGACCTTTTTTTCAGCTTATAGTAAAAAAGAGCCTTTGTGCTAGACTTGGTTTGGGCTCTGAGAGTCATCATGGGCTTTTTCATCCCCAAAAATCCTCATTTGGAGGGTTCTGGCACAACTCCTGGTGCTTTGCTGTGAAGAGCCCGGGGCAAGGTGCTGGTTCTGTAACCCTCTGAAGGACCACGGGTGTCCAGGCGCTCGTCTCTGAGCAGGGACGGGCACAGCAGGCTGGCAACGGCAGAGCTAAGGAGGCTTGAAGATGGAGCAGGATTGCAGCTCAGCACTGTTTGCTTTTATTACTGTCCTGGGAAAGTGAAAGCAGGCAGGTGGATGATGATGAGTGGCTTGGTAACGATATTTTATAACCAAATTATTCTTTATTTTTGTTGTAGGTTGGAAACTTAATCTGCCGTTGTAGTGCTGGTCCAGTGCTGAGTATTCTCCGCAAAGCTCCTGACAGGTGAGTGAGTATTATGGTTTTGCTCAAACAGTTCATTCGAGGTCATGCAGCGGGTTTACGTCAAAAGCAGAATTTGGAAAATCCCAGCTCAAGGTGAAACTGTTGTTTCTTGGGCGAGGAGCAATATATGGATCGATCTATGCATTAAGCGCTGTCCTTTCAAAAATGCTCAAACATAACACCTTCAAATGCCCCGTACGGTTTGGAATTCAGCTGTGGTTTGTGTTCTTGCCGTGTGAGATGAGAACAGAGGTGTGTAGCACTTTATCCCTGTCTTATTTACGAGCTGTGGGAGAACATCTTGCAAAATGTGAGCAGCTAATTTTAGGCGGCAACATAGTTCAAGGTGCCAAGCCTTCCAAAAAGGGAAGGAATGTATATCCAGCCAGACAGCCTTTAGCTCCGAGTTGCTCTAGGGCACTGGACATTTCTGCACCCCCAGGACATTAAATCTGTGTGCAGACATGATCTTTAGTTGTGACACGAGAGGTAGTTCTTAGGGAGGTGATTGTGAAATCCCTCGTCTTATGGAAGAGGAAAAGGAGGTGCATCCGAGGTGCTTTGCACCTTGCTAATGCTTTCCAGCCCCAAATCCCCAGGAGCTTTCCAAGTGTTAATTAGTTAAGAGTCAGAGTTGTCTGATTTCAGCAGCGGACAAACAGCAGCATAGGGAGTGGGGAAGCCGAGCTGATTTGCACAAAGACATAAAGGGACTGGAATAAAACACAGGGCTCGACTGCCAGCTAACATACCCTATACTTGGAGGGGGGGAAGAAGGAGGCTGAATGTATAGGACCTGCTACACGCTCCCTGTAGTTTTCTTTGTCTTCTGTCCTACTTCCCAGCACACTCTGGACGTGGTAGGGACCCTATGGCACAGCATGTTCTGCGTCTGCTCCTGCCCTCTGCTTTATGTTGGCCCAAAGTAAGGTAATACACAGTTCTGACATCACTTCTACCCTGGGAAGGTCCCTGAGCCAAAGGCACAAACACATCTTTTAAGGCTGCTCCGTGGGCAGTGCGAGGATCACTGTCCGGTACCCAACCTGCTCCGTCCCGTCCCAGGCCAGCGAGGACTAAGAGTGCCCTCTGCTGCACTCCTTCTCCTCGTCTTTTCATGGCAGCGTTGTGCTTGCTACTTGAGAACAAACAAACCGTCTGTTTAGTACACAAAGCAGCCCTTTCATATTCTAAAGGTCTTTTTGTGCAGGTGGTGCAGAAGCCAGGTTCTGTATTTCAGCAGCAAACAGAAAAGAGCATGCCCTGAGATAAGACCGTGTGCTATCCCGCATCAGTCCTGAGGCGCACATAAAGTGCTCCAGGGAACTGCTGTCCTTTATCAACAACCTTCGCCCCGTAGCTTTTCATTGCCTCGTAAAACAAACTGCTCCTCGCTGCGGGAGTCCAGACATCTGTCTTCATGGTCATGAAGCTTTCATTGCTCGGAGCCGGTGGCTGCAAGCGCTGGTGATGCGCGGTCGGATGTGGTACCTGCTTGCTGCTAACAGTGCTGAAGTTTCCATTTCTCCCTCCTGTTCTAAGGGGAAAAAAGAAATGCGAGCCTTAAAGCTGTCCTTATTCAAGTTCCCAGCTCTTGCAGCCAAAAAAGAATGGATGTAAGTAGGGGAAGGAGGGGGGGAACTCAAGAAAGCTGTCCCAGGCTTCATACTTTTGGAGTTAGAGGGATAAATTAAAAAAATAATCGTCCTGCTTTTACTGGGATGTGATTTACCCATGTGGAAAGTAACCGATCTGCAGGCTCCGCCGGCAGCCCCATTACTGCCAGGGCCACAGGAATCTGCTCGTGTTCCCTGGAATTTGGACATTTTTTGTTGCACCCATTTCGGGTTGCTTTCCAGATTGTCACTCAAGTGCAGGGCACGCCCCCTCCAGGAGGCTATTTAAAGAGAAGCTGATGTGCAACTTTCTCCAAAGAGAGACGAGAAACTCCGAAGGAGAAGGGAGTGAGAGCGACCAAGTCAGCCGGCAGCCCCAGTCCCCTCCCTTGGCTCAGGATGTCCGGCAGCGTGGGGACGGTGACCTGGACCCTGTTCCTCCTCCTCCTCGCACCCGGCTGGGTACGTATTGCCCTGCAGCCTCTCCGTTTGCTCTCTGGGCATTGCAGCTTCTTGCTTGGATGCATGCAAAAGCTTCAGGCTGAGTCCTCCTCCTCAGCTGCCACCTGCCTCCGGAGGTTTCCCGGAGCATGGCTGGTAGCAGGGCAGTGCGAACGCGCGGCGTAACTCATCGCGCTCGGGGCTGCACCGTGTGTAACACCCGGCATCTCGGGATCCCTGAGCTCCTGGAAATGGGGATGGGTTTTGTTTCACTTCAGTCCCGGGAGCTAGAAGCCAGCCCTGGTTTACGAGAGGGAAGAATTGAACAGAGAGAGGTGAGACCGCTGGGTTTACAGCACTGCAAGGAATAGCCTCATCACAGTGTCTTACCATCATCATCCTCCCCCGGCTACCACTGAATCTACCCATTTGTCCCTGAAAGCAGTGCTCCGAGGAGGAAATTAGACTGCAGCCTCTCCGGGGCAGGGTTTGTGTCTGCTACTTGTGTAAAAGTGCTTGCACAGAGCAGCTGACTCTGCTTATGACTTTGTGTGCTACTACAGCGCCAGTAATAGCAGGAACATTGCCGCAGTCATTAATGTCCTCGTTAGCATGAGATCTAAATTGCAGTAAGGGCCTTTTGGATTGGGGAAGAAGTCAGGTTCACGGGCAGAGCCGCTGGTTGTGCTGATAGCTGCGATAACGTCTGGCTGATAAGCTCTGATTGCTCCTGGCAGCGCTCAGTGACGTGCCAGCCCCTGTCCTTCCGGGAGAGGCGTCCTGGGCACCTGGCACAGCTGAAATCTGAGGGTAATTCCTGCTGTTTGGGGTCGTCGTCTTGTTTCTTGCACTGGCAGCATCGTGCCAGCCGTATAAACACCAGCAGCGGATCGCGTGGCTGTGTCACTTCGTCTCAGGGATGCTGTCACTTGCCCTGAACCTGCTGCCTTGGAAATGGGGCTTTCGGCTTTCTTCTTTTCCAAGCTCCGAGGGTTCAGTGGACTGAATGAGGGAAGGAGAGCTGTTCCTCCTGGATCTGCCTCTCGGGGTGTTCAGAGGCGAGAGCAGAACCAGGGCTCTGGCAGTTCGGTTTGGCTCAGCCCCGGGCAAGTCTCCGTGCCTCTGCTCTCTGCCCGTGACACTGGGGTTGTGGTTCTCGCCCCTGGGAAGGGGCTGTGCAACCTGGGAAGGTGCCTCCAGCCCTGTGGTGTTATCCCTGATAATTGGGTGTTTGCAGTACGTGAATAGCTGTGTTTTGACTACTTGTTCTACACCAGGTTTGGAGTGTGAAAGGGAACCAATTATGTGTTTATTGCATTACTTCTACCTCGCAGCGTTAACCCCTGGCTCCCAAGGCGCTTTTCAAGCAGCCAGCTCAGCTTCGGAACGCTGCTTCCCAGCCCTTCGAAGGCAGTCGTGAGCCCAAATTTTAGAAATGCACACCTTCACCAGGGTGTAGGGGAGAGCTTTAAGGTGAATGCGAAGCAGGAAGCACATTCTCACCTCTTTTCCCCCCATGTAACTGGATTCAGCCCGCAGGGCAGGCAGAAGCTCGTCCTGACTCACCAGCTGAACAGACAGGACCTGGGAGGAGCGGTGGGGACACGTGGAGCACAGACACGGGATTGCTCTGGCCAGCATGAGTTTATTCCCACTGGAGCCTGATCATCGCTCAGGGTCTCGTGAGTGGCAGGTTCACACGTGGTGTCTGAGATCAACACGAGAGCTGCCAGCAAGCCAGGAGCAGTGAGTCAGTATTCTGGGCTTTCGCCCTAACTCCATAGCCTTGGTCTGCAATCCTGGTTCCACTGCTCTTCAAGTTCCCAGAAATATATTCTTAACAGAAATAAGATCAAGGCTATCACGAATCTGAAGTTAGTGGTGGTAAAATAATGTAATTTTAGGGACAGATCCTTCTGCAGAGGGGAATGAAATGTCAGGTCTTTAGGTGGAATCCCTCCTCACGGAGGTGCTGGGTTAACGGTTGGACGTGATGATCCTGGAGGTCTTTTCCAACCTAAATGGTTCCACGATTCCAAGAAATGTTGGTCTTCGGGTTGGCAGCAGAACCTGAATGTGAGCACTTGCAGTTCTTTGGGAGCATTTGGGTGGTTTCCATGCAGTATTGAAACGACTCCTAGAAGCAGGCCTTGAAAATAATACGGGCTGCAGAGCACTCCATGGAAATGCAACATAATCCATCGTTTAGGCTCCTTGAAATTGCTGTGAAAGCAAATTAAGTAATGGAGAACTCTAGGAAGTTGGTTCAACGTTGACTTTCTACCAGCTGCTCCCAGCTCGAGAAGTTCCCCTTGCCAGCCAGTTATCCAGCGCTCGCAGTCGGGAGCGCACGAGCCAAAAAAGATTTCAGCTCGTTCCCTGCTCTCCTGGGCCCACGAGAGGAGCAGCGGTTATAAATAGCACGAGCTGACTTTGCTCAGCAATAAAACAAGCAAACAGGAGTCCCAACACACCCCGAGGCCAGGTGGATGGGGTGAGGAAAACAGGCCCAGCTGAGCTGGCTGATAGGAAAATCTCTAAATAATGAAAAAAGCCCCAGAAATGCGGCCGAAATGGGCCTTTTAAGTTGTGCTTTTGTGCCTGGTGGGGAAATGAGGCACAGAAGAGGCAGGGGTGCAGTCAGCCGGCAGGTCTGTGATCCATGGGGGTCTGAACCCAGATGTCCTTGTGCTGAAAGTGCCCTAATGCAAGGAGGAAGCGGAGCTGCTGGTAAACAGAAGGTAAAGCCAGGTGGGCTGGCTTCTTTGGGTGACTTCTCAGAGGAAATAAAGCACCAACGGTGATTAATGAGGGCGAGAAAGAAAACTCGGTTGGGTTTAATCCCATCGGACTCTTTGTGGTCCTGAAAGAGGTTGTTTTCCTTTGGCTTTCAGTAGCAGAGATATTTTGAGAGTGTTTCTTTATATGGCCTGTGGCTGACATCGCGCTGGAAAATGCTCGTTGTCGGCGTCTTTTTTTTTCAGCGCATGAATTGCATCTTAATATAGGCCCCGTGTTAGCAACGCTTTGCCTCTCTGATGATCTCATGTGCCCCCCACCCACTCATTCATGGTTAAATAACACGTCCCCTTGGCAGCTCCGGCAGCCGCATACATGAAGAGCAGTAGGGAAGCGGTTCTGTATTTTTAGCGTCTTTTTAATGCGCTTCAGCAGCTGGGGAGGGCTGCGGATGCCAGCTCGCAGCGAGTGGTCCGAGGACGGCAGGCTGAGAACAGCTGGGCTGCAGGCAGGAGAGGCTTAGTTCCAAAATACTTCGCACCGGGAGTTTTCAAGAGCTGTGCTGGTTCCCTCCGAGTGGGGTGAGGCTCCGGGAGGTCTCGTGAGCGGAGATTTAGGCTGATGCCTTTCCTGTGCCACACCGTGCCGATCGTTGCAGGAGTGCAAAGCGGGTGGCATCTCCTGCCCCGTGTGGTCTCAAGTCGGAACGGCTTCTTCGGGCAACAAGCAGCTGGAAAAGCTTTACTACTGGTACTGGTGACAATATCCAAGGAAGCTGTTTCTCAGGCAAGGGCTGGGTAGGGCACAACAAGTGCAAGCAGAGCTGTAGCAAGATGGTTTTCTGCCTCCTGGCTCCGGAGCCTTTGGTTTCCTCTTCAGCCCTGCTGGCAGACTTCGGGCAAGGCTTTTCTCTCCGTGCCTGGCTTCTCTCACCTTTGGGCTGGACCTACTGGTGCTACTGCATTGCGCTTCGATGTCTTCTGGGCAGGGCTGTGTAAGAATTGCTCGCTGCTTGTGCTTTTTTATTGCTCCCAAGGCAGCGGGGTGCCCTGCCAGACGGCGAAGCCGTTCTGCCCTCCCTGCTGCCGGGGGCCGCGGAGGCGAGGGGGTGGCCGCGCTCGGAGCAGCTTCGTGTTTTGCATTTCCCTGCCTGGCTGGCTTGTGGGAGACTCACTCTCTCCATGGCTTGTCTGCCCTGCAGGTAGAACCGCAGGCCTGCACGTACCCATGCCAGTGTCCCTCGCAGCCTCTGCAGTGCCCCGCTGGCACCAGCCACGTGTTGGATGCCTGCGGTTGCTGCAAGGTGTGTGCCAGGCAGCTTGGCGAGCTCTGTTCCCTTCAGAAGCCCTGTGATCATCACAAGGGACTCTACTGCGACTTCTCCAAAATCCACAGAGGCAGCGGGATCTGCTTAGGTGAGAGATGTTCGTTCTGTTGTTGTGCAGTTTGCCTGTGGCCCCTGCAGCCCCCCTGGTGCTCAGAATTTATTACAGCGTTTGGGGATTCAGCCAGTGTGATGTTGTGAGACCTGTGCCAGTCCTGCGAGTCCACCAGTACACACACAGACGACTTCCTTCTGCAATGAAGGACGTTTCCAAAGGCCTGGCCGGGGGCTTGGGGCTCTCCTCTGTCCCTGGGACGTGATGGGAGAGCCTCTAACCCTGTAGCACCCGTGGGTAAATATCAGCCAGCTGGGCTTTTGCTGGAAATTACTGCTGCTTGTAAAATCTCACCCAAAATCTCACTGCCTTGTGCTGGAGATTGGCATTTTGCACTCGACTGCCTACGTGCAAGAGGCGTAACGCATTTCTGGCTGTAGCACCTGGGTGGAAATAGCTGAGCAGGTCCTTGGTAAAACAGAGTGCACGTGGAACATGAGAGTCACCGACCAGGTAAACGCACAGACCTGTTCTCCCCAAGTTAATCCCGGTGCCTCTTCTCAGCGTGGAAAGAATTGTTGCTCTGGTTGTCCAGTAGCTATTTTTAAAGCATGCAGAAATGTATTTTGGTATAGGAGGAAAAAATGTATTCTGTCAGTCTCCTGGTCTTTGTTAAAACCAAGACTTACCTGCCTGTCTCTGCCAGGTGACAAAAATCAGACTCGAAGGTCACAACGATCTTCCCTGCCTCTAAATGAGAAATTAAGATCTTCATGGCAAAAATCCCAGGTGGATACGGAGCAGGACATCTCCCTAAATTGGACCGAGGATTTGGGACGTGCCCTTGGGTGATGTCTTTGTGACGTCCATGCTGCTCTCTTGGGAAATTTTGGAGGCAGCAAAGGCAGGCGAAGCTGAAGTGATGAATGTAATGAGCGGTAGGATCGGGTTGTGTGAGCAGAGGAGAGAAGGCTCAGAGGAATCCAGATAGGAAGATACAGGGGGGAGCAGGAGGAGCAGAGAGGTGTTAAAACATCATGGGGAAAGCTCGTGGGTTGGGTGCCAGCCTGAAGGCTGTGCCAGAAGAGACAGGGAGGGAACTGGCAGAGAAAATTACTGAATCTTTGATCAGTGCTCGTGCCATACAAAGCACCTCATGTACCGCAGGGGGAAGAGCTCCTCTGCAGGGACCAGAGAGAGGGCTTAAAAATAAGTCTGAACGGCCCCGCAGAGGGAAAGCGGACGCTTCCACTCCCATGGAAAAAGTGAGGGGTTGAAACTTCTCGGTAAGAGCACAGGAGTATTTTTATACCGATGGCACCGAAAAGAGCTGCGAGTTGAGATCCAGCGCTGGTGAGAAACGAGGCCGTAGCAAACCAGGAGGATTTGGGTCCCCTCGAGGACGAGGAGGGATGGAAAGAGGCTCGCTGTTTGGGCCAAACGCTGGGTCGGAGACAACGTTCTGTTCCACGGGCAAGCAGGACTAAGGGGAAAATAGATCGGGTTTCCTGGTAAGCCTCCTCAAGCCGCCAAGAATCCTTCATTTTGGTAACTTCCCAGTAAATGTTTGCATGGATTATTATTTTTTTTTAGGGGTCAGAATTGCAGAAAGCGGCAGCTGACTGTCCAAAAGCAGGATTTCTGTCCTGGGAGCAACTTTTGGGATTTCAACATTTCGCCTCAGACTGAAGACAAAAAAAAGAAAACAAAACATTAAAAAATACCCAAACTTTCCGTGAATTATTTAGCATACTTGTTTGGCCGCGCCAGAACTTTCTAATTTGGTTATATCAAAATGTTTCATCTTGATATTTTTAGTACTTAAAATAATTACCCAAGGAAAAGGTTTCCCACGATGGATACTGTCCAATAAGTATTTCGGTTTAGAGACGGGAATACTGTAAGAGCATAAAGGAGATCTTTGGTATCAGGTTGAAGTGCTTCGGTTGTTTCTCATTGAAAAATTGGTCTGTGCCTGTGAAGCTTTTAATCAAATCCATTTTTTTTTTTGTTGGAAAACTTCTGCTGGAAGACTTTGGGCTAATACAAATGTAAGAACTCGTGAGCATTGCTCCCACCCGCGGGCTGAGGATCGCTCCTGTGTGTACGATGTCGTCGTGTTTCCTTTTTTGCTCATTTAAGTTTTATCGGGAAGGAGTGGAGAACTCAGAGGAGGGCTGGCGGGGAGAGGTCTGGAGATCAGAACGAACAGAGAGAAAGAGAAAAATTGTGGCAGGAAGGAAGGCCATCAGAGGAGCCAGGAAGGTCATAAGCACAGTGCGCTGCTTCCCTTTGGTGTATGTGGGAGAACGGCTCTTAGGAGAAGCCCGTTGCCTTTTGGACTCTTAAGAGAGCTCAGAGCAGAGCTGGGTGCTCTGAGCCCCGTGGGAAGACCTCTGACTCGACGTGGCGGCTCATCCACATGGGGGAGACGTCTGGTGGGGTGCTTTGGGAGGTCTGGCACAGCTCAGCCACTTCCACGAATCAACAGCAGAAACATCCTGGGGGCAGGGAGCCAAATACTCGACGTGCCAACTTGTGCTGCAGCCAGCCCTGGGACTGCAGAGTCGGGGAGGGTCTGCACGTGGGGCTTGCCCCTCGCCAGCAGCCCCTTAACCCCCCCGGGGCAGCTCAGCTTCTCTTCCTCTTCCTCCAGCTCACGAGGGTGCGACGTGCGACCTGCTGGGCAAGATCTACCACAACGGGGAGAGCTTCCAGCCCACCTGCAAGCTGCAGTGCATCTGCATGGACGGCGCCATCGGCTGCATCCCCCTGTGCTCCGACGACCTGCGGCTGCCGTCCCCCGAGTGCCCCAACCCCCGGCGGGTGAAGTTCCGCAACAAATGCTGCGAGGAGTGGGTCTGCGAGGAGGGCAGCGAGGAAAACCGCTTCGAAACGGCCATGGCAGGTGAGAGATGGGCTGCTGCGGCAGGGGCAGGAGCGGTTTGCTGGGGGACAGAGGCAGAGCTGCCTTCACCCACGTCTTGCTCCAGCCTCCCCGGACGCTGCCCACCCCAGCCACGTTCCCAGTTAGCTTTGTCTGTTCCAGGCTGAGGGATGGTGGCACTGCCTTCTGGCTGTGTTGTGGGCACAATGTGCTGAACTCCAAAGCTGCTGAGACCTTAATGGCACCGAGGGGAGGCTCACACGCCCCCTGATACTGCAGCAGAACCGGCTGCCATCGCACTGTGGCAGGAGCTGTCCCCGTGCTCGCCTCTGTGCTCGTTGTGCCAAGAGCTGAGCGCCTCATGGGGTGGGTCAGTGCCAGCCGCTCACCTTTGCTACTGTCCCTGAGGAGCTGGATCAAGCTGGGAGCAGCCACGGCCCTCTGCCCGGCTGCTTTGTGCCAAGCCCTGAGCCTTGCCTCGTGTCTCTTCCTCTTGGCTCAGTTTTCAGGGAGGATCCAGCACGCAAGCCGGAGCTGAACAACGTGCAGGAGAACTGCTTGGTGCAGACCACCGAGTGGAGCGCCTGCTCCAAGAGCTGCGGCATGGGCATCTCTGCGCGGGTCACCAACAACAACCCCCAGTGCCGCCTGGAGAAGGAGACCCGGCTCTGCATGGTCCGGCCCTGCGACTTCCCCACGGAGAAAACCAAGGTACCGGCTCGGGGAGCGGGGACACGACACCGGGAATGCCAGGGAGCATCTGGTTAAGTGCTTGTAAAGCGTAAACCTGTCTCTTGGGGTTTGCTCCACTGTCTCTGTGCCTTTCTGCCCAGAGATGGACAGCACACAGGGCTAGGTGAGCTTTTTATCATGTGTCTGTTAGCCCATTCGTTGTTGCTCTCTCTCCCTAGAAGGGGAAGAAGTGCGTGCGGACCCCGAAGCCACGCCAGAGCCTCCACTTCGAGTTTTCAGGCTGCACCAGCACCCGTTCCTACAGGCCCAAGTTCTGCGGCAGCTGCACCGACGGCCGCTGCTGCACCCCGTACGTCACCAGCACCGTGGAGGTGGAGTTCCGCTGCCCCGAGGGGGACTTCTTCCAGAGGAAGATGATGTTCATCAAGATGTGCTCCTGCCACTACGACTGCCCCCGGGACAACGACATCTTCCTGGCCACGTACCACCGGAGGATGATCGGAGACCACGTCAAGACGGAGCGGCAGTAGCCCCCTGCGTGCCAGAGGTGTCAAGAGGGCTCTGCAGTGCTTTCATGGCTGTGTCCTGGGACATCACAGCCTCTTCCCCCTCTGTGAGGGGCTGTGCTCTTCACGGCAGCGCCGTTGGCCACCAGTGGTCCCGGTGGCCGTGCTGACAAGCCAAGGTGCGTGGGGGAACAGCTCCTCCTGTCCCAGGCTGCCGACCTGCAGCCCGTGGTTGCGCAAAGGTCGGCGAGGGAACTGGAAACAGGCTCGAGCTGCAGGCTTGATCCATGTTCCCACAGACGAGACGGGAGAGCGGATCAAAGCCGCATGGCTCCAGCCTGTCTCCAGCTGAGAGCACGTTGGGTACGATTCCCCGTGGCCGCTGGCCTGCCAAAACCGTGGCAAACCCTGAGAACGAGATGGAAAATCCGGGAGGCCTGAGCTAGCGCAGGGCTCTGCAGCCTCTTTTCCAGCAGAGCGGGGCTCTGGTGGGGGTGGATGCGAAGCGTCTTGGTGAGGAAAGTGGTCCTGGCCCCGTGCTGAGCTCCTGCTGAGCACGGTTCAGCTCATTCATCTCCCTGGGGAGTCTCAGGGCCTGCGTTTGTAAACAAAGCGGGTCTCTGGAGTTAGGCAGGGCCAGGGCCAGTCCCTGCTGCTGGGGTTCTCCACGTTCCCTGCTCGCCACAGACCCGTGCTGAGCCTCGCAGCAATCTGGGACCGGTCACTGGCGTCCCTGTGAGCCCCCGGCCAGGCTGAGGCTGCCCCGTGCATCTGGGCAGCTTCGTGTTACCTGCCGAGGCCACCGGATGCATTTAATCTGCTGATTTCAGAAGCATCCAGGTGAGAACCTGACCCTGCTCCTTAACCCTTGCCTGCCTTCACCCTTCTATCATCGCTGCAATGAATTCCTGTCCCAGCCCTGCCCATCACCGCTCCCGTTTTGGGGCAGAACTCGGTGCCAGAGGAGAATCCGAGCTGCTCACAAACTTGGCCACCAAAACGCCACCGCGAGGCCAGCGTCCTGCATCCGCCCCTCGCCTCTCGCTCCCAGCCTGCGGAAGCTCGCGAGCCTTCAGCCTCCTGTTACGTGTAATCAGTTGTAACTGTAAATAATTCACCTGATGCTTTCTGAGGTTGTTCCTTTCCTTTGTAAAGCTCTTTGTACGTTTTTTGTACCCTGTTATCACGGCCTTGCTTGGGGCCTCTTCATGATGGAGATTTTCCCCTTGCCCTCCAGTTCGGGTCTTGACTTTTCTCCTGCTGTTTACCGGCTTCTGACGGTAAAATTAAGCCAAGGCCGCATCTCACTTGCCTCTAATAAATCTATTTTGTATATCCCTGGCAGCATCCCTCCAGGCATGGCCCCTGGCCCTGTTGGGATCGGTGCCCTCAGGGCTGGCAGCAGAGGGGTGGGGGTCCAGGGGGGGGGTCCTGTACCCCTTCCCAAAACGCAGTGGTGCTGAGGGCAGTGTCATGGGCACCTGGGGGCCCCCAAAGCTTGGTCGCTGCTCTGGGGGTGACAAGCAGAGCCTGCCCTTCGCCGCTTAACGACCTGAAACCTTTAATACCCGGTTAAAAATAACCCCGGCAGCAGATGTGTGCAGAAGTCGGCGATAACGGGGCCAGAACGCGAGGGGCTTTGTGGCGGCTTAGCGGCTCACGCAGCCGCCAGCTCTGCCCCCTCCCGGCCTCCCTCTGCTGCTGGGGTGGGCTTGGGGCTCCCTGGGGACGAGCCCCCCGTGACCTCTGGGCCCTGTCTGTGACCTCTGGGCCCCAGCTGTGTGCCCTCGCTCCTGCTGCACTCAGCCTTTACGTTTTGGGGATCCCAGGGAGGAGGTGCTGTGATGTTGGATTTTTATATATATATATTTTTTTATTACCCCCCTGGGTCCCTGTGTCTCCACCTCCCTAAGGGCCACTGGGGACACCAGGGTCCCCCGGGGGCAGCATCCCCAGCCCTGGGGCAGAGCTCCCCATGGGCAGGGCTGGGAGCGAGGCTCCGGAGGCTCCTGGGGTCGAGGTGCCCGGCGTGGCCTCCGTCCTCTGAGGCCCAGTGGCAGCACGAGGCCACCTCTGGGGCTGTCCCGGGGCCCCACCGCCCCTTATCGGCCCTTATTGCCCCGTATCGCCTGCCGCCTGCGCGGCCGCGATAACCGGGGTGGGGTCCTGGATGGCTGCCAGGGATAAAGCAGGGTTTGGGGGGGATAAGGCAGGGTTCTGGGGGATCCTCGCCCTGCCGAGAAATGAGCGGCTGAGGCATAGCCTCGACCCTGTGCTGAAATAACCAGAAATCGCTAAAAATGACCCCAAAACCTCCCCAAGCCTGGTGCCCTGGCAGAGGCCGGAGCTGGGAGGCCGGCGCTGGGCCTCCGCGTGGGGAGGACTCCGGGGGAGACCCAGGGGGGATCCCCAAGCGTTCCGCTCCTTATATGGCTCGGCGACGTCACGGCGGCGCTCGGAGCCCCGCGCCCCTCTCGGGGCCACCCCCCTCCCTCCCCTCGCCCCGTGACGTCACAGCGCCACCTGCACGCCCCGCCCACTGCAGCGCGGACGCGGCGGCGGCTCCGCCCCCTTCGGTGTCGCGGGCGGGGCGTGCGGCGGAGGGGGGCGTGGCCTGGCGGCGCGGGAAGGCGTGGCGCGCCGTGACGTCACGGGGGCGGGGCCGGCGGCGCAGGTGGAGGCAGCGCGGAGCGGAGCGGCCCCGGGCCGGTAACGGCGGGGACGGGGGGGGGGCACCGGGAAGGGGGGGAGCAGGAGGGACCGGGGGGTTCCGGGGCTGGGGGGGGCGTGGGGTGCTCGGGGGGTGCCCCCCGTGGTAGAGGGGTCCCCGGTGGGGCCGGGCCGGGCGCGGGGTGGGAGCTGCGAGGGGGTCCCGGTGAGCGCGGGGGGATCCCGGGAGTACCGGGGGGATCCTGGGGGGCAGCCAACAGACCCCCCCAAACTCGGGGTCACCCCTCGGGGGTCCTTCCCCTGCTCGGCTCCAGCTCCCCAGCGCCGCCCCCCCCCCAGCGCCCTCCCAGCCCCTTCCCGCAGCCGGGTGCCCGGTGCCCCCCCCGGTGCCCCGCTCCGTGCCCGCCCTACAGCCCCGCCGCCCGCTTTGTCCCCGCTTCCCCTCCCCGCTTCTCCTTCCAGGCCTCGCTGTCGCAACCCGGGGAGCGTCCGGCGGCACCGAGCGTCGCCTCCGGTCCGTGTCCTGTCCCCGCCGCCAGCCCCCCGGCTCCTCGGTGTTCCCCCGGTGGGGGCTCGCCGGGGCCCGTGGCTATCTTTAGGGCCGTGTTGCAATGGGGGTGTGCCTTGGCTCGCCGCTGCGCCGCAGCCGCCTCCAGCGCCGTGGGATTGCCTTACGCCCAGGCTCTGCCCGGTGTCGGGGTGCCCGGTGCTGCGTGGGGACCGGGAGGTGCTGGGCCCCTCTCGGCACGGGGCTGGTGGCGGGAGACCGGTGCCGTGCCCTGCGTCAGGGCACGCTGAGCGAAGGGACGCCTCGCCGCAGGGACGGGGCACGTTCGTGTCCCCTTGCACCAGCGTGAGAGCTGGGGGGGACAGCTGGGATGGGGAGGCCGGAGGGGCAGGAGTCCCTGCCAGCCCCCCGCTTTCCTGCATTGAAGCAAGTTGGGGTCTTGCAAGGTGCTCCCCAAAACCCCCCCTGCCCTCTGCTGTGCCGGTCTTGGGGCTTTAGCGGAGGCACGGCCGTGGCTGAGAGCCGGGGCCGGTGCTGCTGCTCCCCTCCGTGTCCTCTTTCCGCTGGGTAACCGGGTTAGTCGTGGGAGTAACTTGCAACCGTGCCAGAGTTTCAGGTGACACGGGGCTGAGGTTCCCTGGGCTGCGTAATCCTGCCTTCACCCTGCGTGTGCCCGCGGGTGCGCAGCTCTGCTGCTCCAGCCCCCAGGCAGAGCTCGGGTAAGTTGGGAGCGGGGCCCTTTGCCCCCCTTGGGTGCGTGGCTCCTCTCCGAGTGCCGGATCCTGCTCAGATGCATCCTCCCCCAGCTTAGCCCAGCACCACGGTCCCTCATGTTCCTCACCCGATGCGGGGCACGTGCTGCTTCTGCGAGTCGTGATGGAAACGGTGCGTTAACGGCAGTGAGAAGTTCCTCCGTGCATCCAACTCCTTCCCCATGGCCGGGCTCAAGCTGCGCTCTGTGCCTTCCCCTTCCCTTAAGAGCATCTCCAGGCCTTCTCGAGAGGGTTTGAAACCCTGCCGAGATGGAAAGTGCCTTCTCATCCGCGGCGGGGCCGCTCTGCGACGTGATCGGAGCGGCCGCCGCCTCCCGGCGCGCAGCCTGGCTGCTGCGGGAACTGCCTGTGAGCAGCGGTGCTGCGCCACGCGTCCCCGGCCGGCGGTGAGCGGTGTCAGTGGTTCTCCGAGACAGAGGTCGCTGAGCAAATACCCAACTGCTTTTTTCTGAGCTTCCTCTGTGGCTGTTCCCCGGGAGGAGAGCGGGCTGCTGATGGTCCTTACCCCGCAGGGCAGCATCCTGCTTTCGGTGCAGGGCGGCGTTTTAACCTTCGCAGCTGGCCGTGGGAAGAGGCTGGAAGCTGCGGGTTTGGGGTTGAAAGCAGCCCTTGGCCATGCTGGGTGCCGTGGGCTGGAGGTGTGGGAGCTGTCTGCAGCGTGATTCAGGAGGATGGACTCACCCACCACCACCTGGAGGCTTCCCATTCGGTGTGCTGCCCGGAAAGGCTCCGGATCCGCCAGCGGTCCCTTCTGTGCGTTTTGCTTCCTCCAGTGACTCGTGCAGGGCTGAGTCAGGCCTCGCAGGGAGGCTGCAGCCTGCTTGCTCAGCTGGGACCAGCCCAGGGGCAGCTGGCCCTGGGGACATCCCCTTGGTGCAGCCTCATGTGCTGGCCGTGAAGCTCGGGCTCAGCTCCCTGACCCCGCGGTCCCTTACGCCCAGAGCATCGGGACTGAGCCGCCCTGTCCCATCCCATCAGGGTGGGCTCTGGGGGGCTGTGTGCCCCAAGGCTTGCAGGGTCCATACGAAGCGGTCAGCCCTTCTGCCTGCTTTTCCCCACTAGAGGCTGCTGATGAACAGAACATTTTCTTTCCTTGGCTCTGATGGAGCAGCGGGGGCTCGAGTTTGCAGGGCTGAGCGGGTGGCGGCTGCCCGGAGCGTCCCGGCCTGGCCTTTCCTGCTGATTCACCCTGGAGATGCGGCCGGGTCCGGGGCACATCTGCTCCCCTGTCAGGCCCGCAATAGATCTCCGCACTTCATTAGGTCTCAATTAGGCAAATGCAAGGGGTACGATGACATTGCCGGGGGACGCGGAGCCGCAGCTGATGGGATCGTGGTGCTGAGGGACGGAGCTGGCTGGTGCCTCCGGGCTTTTCCCAGCTGGTCGTGGCAGGGCGCTGAATGTGCAATGAGCTGAGCCTCTGGATCGTTTCCCGCAGGATGCGTGCAGCGATAACCACTCACCCCTCCGGCGGATCCCCGCTGGCAGAAAAGCCAAGGGTCAGCTGCACGTCGGGAAGATCGCGTCGCCCCGGGCACAGCGCGGTGGAGCTGCCGTGTCCCCACAGAGGAGATTCTTCTTCCAGGGCAGCTCCTTGGGACCTCGTGCTAGGAAAGCAACCCCAGACCTTGGGAAGGTGATTAATTACGTAGCAATTACACGTGAAACGAAAGGTGGTGCCAGCTGCGGTGGAAGGTGCCCGAGCAGGGATCCCAGGGGCGGGCGTTGCGTTGGTGAGGGCAGCGCGGTGCCAGCTGGCCTCGGCGCCGCTTCCCCGGCAAAGGCAAGGCAGCGCTTTACATAATCTGGCACTTGCAAAACAAGCTCGAAGGCCTGGAAAATCCTCCTGCTATTGTTGCTGCTCAGAGTTTGCTGAACTTCCTGGTTGGGTCTGCAGGTCCGATTATTTTCTTTATTTTTGGGACTGCAATGGGGAGAACTGCGCTTAGTGAAAAGAAAAGGGGTTGCGGCGTTTAATCCACGCCTGCTCCTTAGATGAAACTATTTTTGTTGCTCACAAGAGGTTTTGAGCAGCTGCTCGCAGCTTTATAGGGCTGCGGAGGACTCTCCGTCTATCCAATTAGCATGGTTTGTCTGCCATCCCCTCCTGATACCCCTGGAGGAAAGCCTGAACCGTCGGCCGTGCCTGCGGAGCGCCGGGAGCGGTGCGTGCACAGGCACCAGCTGGGCCCTGTGCTGAGTCTGGTCGGGCGCAGAGGGACCAGGTGAAATGGGTTTGTGTTGCCCAAGCCTCGCCCTGCTGTCCTTGGAGAGGGAAGGCTCTGAAGCTGTCCCTTGCTTGTGATTTTGAGGTTGGAAGGGAGCTTGGAAAGCGACCCGGCCCCGCTCCAGCCCGTGGGCTCGGCGATGCTTGGCCCCGCAGCAGTGCTTCAGGCCGCAGGGCCTGCCCCTGCTCCTCCTTTGGCTCATCCTAAAGCCCTTTGCCAACACAAATAAAGCCACTGACGTCCTCTGTGCTATTCAATTAAATTAATGAATCCTATTAAAATGTTCTCTGCTCCTGGTTGTACATGGGTGACTAAGGGACCGGCGTTTCCCTGCAGCTCCTGAGAACGTCTGGTTTGGTGGCGAGGAGCGAGGTTCAGTTCTCGCTGGCCCATTTAGCAAGAGGCAGCTTTTGGCATCCCAGTAAGCAGCAAAACAGGCGGAACCTAGGCCTGATGGCATAAACACATCCCCGATCCCTGCTCGGCATGGCTGGGAGCTGCAGTGGACCAGTGCCCGGAGCATCGTTGCAGCCCTTAGCTGTTAAAGCAGCTGCATCAAAGCATTTAAAGGCTGCCTCTGCGAGCTGCCCCCTGCTTGGTTGCTGTCCCCAAATTGCAGCGATGTTTTAGCTGCTTGCCAGGCAGCACCGGCCTTTAGGGGCTTGTATTTCTGTACCCGCTCTCTAAAAGTCCTTGGAGATGGGGTAAGCATTTTTTGGCATTTCAAAACTTCAGGGGAGCTCTCCCCCTGAGTTAGGAGCTTGTATCAGGGCGAGTGCCCATCCTGAGTCTCCTCCGTGCATCTCCACGAGCTGGAAGGCCGAACACGCGAGGAGCACAGGCAGAAGCTGGCCCGGCCCCGAGCCACGTTGGGCTGGAACGTGACTCGGTGCGGCCGTGTTGGTGCTGTGCTGGAGGCACGCCGTGGGGGTAAGCCGCTCCCGTATGGCGCGGGTCGGCCTCCTCCCATCTGCGGCTGCGAGGCCCCGCTGCGGGCTGGCAGATGGGGTCGGCGCCGCCTGGGGATTTCCTCGGATGCGGAGCGGAGGCTTTGAATAGAAAACTGCAGCGGTGGGAGCCGTCGCCTAACCCGGGAGCTGTCCCCGGGAAATACCGCCTGGCGGCTGGGCGAGAAGCGCGCTCCTTCCGGACTTTTCAGCCGGTTTTGAAGAAAAATAAAATAAGGTTTGGAGCTGGCGGTGTCCCCACCAGAGGCAGCCTGGCACGCGTTGCCCGGATCAGGAATGCTGCTCAGCCCCGCGTGCCGGTCCGATCCTTGCCGGGTGTGCAGTGCTGACAGATTCCTTCTAGGAACGGCGGCGGGGCCGCTGTGGGTTTCCCTCGCTGCCTGCTGCCAGCCCGCAGCGCCCCGTGTCGAGGCGGCGGGGAAGCCCTCGCGGTTGCACGTGGCTCATGGCACTCTTTGATCCACCCGAGCTGGCTTTTGGTGGGAAAGTACAAAGAGAACCAAGCGCAGGATGGGTCCGTGCTCCTTTTTCCTGGTGCTTTTTTCCCCCAGTGCTGCGGCAGGAGGCGGATGCGGCTCTGCAGCCAGCCGGCTCTGGCAGTTTGCATCTCGCTTCCCCATAAACTGCCTTTGAATTTCCCAGCTCTCTGGCCCCCGTGCTGCCGAATTTGGGGCTGTTGGCGGAGCTCAGCAAACCTTGGTGATCGTATCCCGGCGCTGTACTCGAACCACCTGGCAGTGCTGGGCTGGATGGAGAAGCTCATTTGCACGGGGCTGTTAATTCTCTGTGTTTTAATCTCCGCGACCATCTGTGTTCTAGCCTGGGCCGGGGAGACGGGAGCTCTTGGGATTTATTCCAGGAGGTGAATGCGGAGAGGACTGTTTATTCTGTGTCTGTTGAAAACTGCCCCGGGTCAAAGCAGGACAGCCTCATTAGCTCTGGGAACAGTTGTGCCTGCCCCTTCAGGCAAGGAAACCTCCGTGTGTTTGCGTCTGTCCCCAGAACGCGTTTACTGAAGATGGGGGTCTTCACAAATGCTTTCCAGCAAGGCTCTGTGATGGTGCCGAGAGGGCTGCGAGGTCCCTCCAGGTCAGGCAGTGTTGGTCTGGGAGAGGCATCGTGCTGAAACGTCTCCTGGCCATCCTAAAAGCCCAGCCCCAGGCTGCATCAGCCTCTGGGGTGTGAGTCTGCCCCACCAGCAGCTGCTGCAGCCCCTGGTGAGCACCACGGCTGGAGCTCAGCGTTGGGCTTTTGGAGCTCCTGCTGAGGCTGAGCTCCTCGGACAGGAGTGCTCACACATAGCTCCAAAACAAGGTACCGGTACCTGCAGGTGGGCCGCAGCAGCATCTCCAAAGAGATCCATGAAGGCTGGTGCTCCCAGAAGCTTTTCTACAATCAGCGCCTGAAGTCTTCCTCCTTTTGGGTTCTCAAGTCGTGGGTTGAAGCTCTGCAGCTGCTCACGAGAGCCATGGCCGGGCTCCTGGTGACCGCAGGCCCCGCGTGTGGCACGGGCAGAGGCTGCTGCAGGGCCCGGCTCTGCCGAGGAACGCCCGGCCCGTGGGGCTGCACGGCCTCCGCTGGGGCTGCCGCCGACACACGAACCCAGAGGGAACGATCCCTGCCCTGTAATTAAGCTCTAATGCTCCTGTTCACCCTGCTAATGAGCAGTCTCGCTGATGTGCTCCTTGCAGCCACGGTGCTCTGGGTCCCACACGCCAGGCTTTCCACGCTAATGGATAATAACCCTTAAAAATAAACCCTTAAAAACAGTGCTCTGGCTCCAAGTCCTCCTGTTCCAGCTGTTGGGGGCTTCAGTCTTGCTGGAGATGTCACCCCAGGGACCTCCAGCTTCGTGTGGCGGGCGTGATATCCCCATGGCACATCCCAAAGGGCAAACACAAACTTATGCGTGTCCCTTTGGCGTGGCATCATGCTGAACATCCCGTGCATGCCGTGAGCTCTGCTGTGTCCACTCGTGTCCGAGCAGCTCCCCGGCCGGGCAGCGCTGGGGGCTGAGGACCGAGCCACATTTCGGAGCCCCTCGTGGGCCCTGGCGTGTGCCACCGGAGCACGCAGCCGGGCTGGCCGTGGCTGAGGGACCCGTTGCTCTCTTGGATCTCTTCATTTAGTTAATGATCCTTTTGTTGAGAGGATTAGGGTTTAGAGGCCTCTGGCAGAGCGTTAATTAAATTAGGTCTGTGGGTGTTTTGTTGAGTTTTTAAAGCCCACTAGAGGGCTCAGCTGAAGCCCTTTGGAGTTGGGGCCCGAGGCACGCTGTGTGTCCACCCCCTGCCTGGTGAGGTCTGAAAGAGAAGTTATGCAAGGCTGGAGGAACTGGACGGCCCCAGAGAAGCCGGTCTGCGGCCTTGGCCGGAGCTCTCCCCTTCTCCAGCTCGGCGGTGCCGTGGCCGTGCCACCCCGCGCACCTCCTGGGGCTCGCCGGAGGGTGCTGGACCCGGGACGTCAGCGTCACGGCTCGCTGCGTTATCAGCGTTAAGGAACGCCAGGCTCCTTTTTTTTTTTTTTTTCTCCCCTTCCCTGCTTCGTGTTTACATTTCTAAGAAGTGGCCCAACGTGAACGTCCGGTTCCACCTTGTGTTCTGGGAAAAGTCAGACGCTCAAGTTCGCTTACGCGAACGCTGCCGCGGCGCTCGCATCGGGTACAAGTGTGAGCACTTGCTGGGCGGCTGGAGGGATTTTTCTGGCGTGTTTGGGGGTTTTCCTGTTTGGCTGGAACTGCTTATTAACCAGTGTCTCTTCTTCTTTCTCTCCCATACGCTGCCCCGTGATGGATTGCGGTGCCTCGCCTGCGTGGTTTGCCCGGCTGCCTCCTCTCTGGGTAAGTACCTGCTTCGTTAGAACAACGAGGGGAAGCAGCTGAAAGGAATCACTTCGGCTTAAATAACGAGCCCACTTGTTCCTTCCGTCTTAAACCCTACAAATCACTTGGGCTTAAATAATGAACCCGCTTGTTCCATCTATCTTAAACTCTGGAGTATTGGAGTGCTGCTTGTCAGCAGAGAAGAGGGTTTATCATGTGTGTGTACGTGCATATGTGTTAATGTTTCGGGCACTGAAAAGCATTTTATCTAGCAATTAATTTCCAGGCTCTTTGTAGGATGTAGAAGCCCCCAGCAGCAGTTGTTTTTGCCAGCCTGGCCTGCTGGGCGCTGACCCTGTGCTGCCAGCACGCTAAGCACCAGCAAGCGAGGAAATGGAAGTGAACATTGTCCTGGTAGAGGAAAGCAGCACTCGCTGTTTCTCCCCAGATCCCTCCCGAGAGCTGTTGATGGTAAATCTGTGCTGTGGTTGTGTAAGAGACTCTCTGAGGGCTGGAGCCCAGTGCTGGGCTGGCTTGCCCTCCGCAAACCTGCAGATGTGCGTGGCTTCGAGGGTACAGAGAGCAGCCCGAGGCCCTTCTGGCAGGAGAGGAGGGGAAATGCACGGCGAGCTTGGAGCAGCGGGCACTGATGTTTGCGGCAGGCATGCACGGAGATCTTTCTCTGCGTGGGGGGAAAACCATCCCGGTGGGGTTGATTCCTGTGGCTTTGCAGCAGGGGGTTGGTGCCTCCCCCTGCACCCTGGCTGCGAGGTGCTGTTAAAACCTAAAATGAGAAAATGAGGTGGGTGTGCGTGGAGGAGGAAAGGAGGGAGCCTCGTTGGGTAAAGCCAGTTCTCTGGACATGGTGAGATTATCTCTGGAGACTTCAGAAGTTTTTAACTGTCTTCTTCTTTCAGAAGTGCAAAACACCCTCCTGCTAAGCTTTCCCCTTTCCTGCCCGTCTTTCCCCACCCCGTTTTATCTCCTCCTCTCCCAGCGGCGGAAAGGACCGAGGGTGTGCAGAGCAGCTCTGCTCCAGCCCCGCCGCTCGGTACGCTGCCAGTCACTGGTGAGACTTGCAGGGAAGGTGCTGGGAACAGATTGCTTTATTCTTAACTCAGCATTATTACACCGTGCCTCACAGGGGAGGGCAGGAGATGAATCAAATCCAAGTATAAACCTGTTGTTCTTACCCAGAAGTAAGTGAAGCCCTATATTTAGAAGCCGAGTGGCTGTCTCCTGTTCTGAATGAGCTGTTCTTTGCAACCAAGCCTCTGAGAGAAGGATAATTAATTAACCAGAGAATCTGCCTTGATCAGAGGTGCCGAGCTCCCATCCAACCCCCGAGCAGTCATTTGAATGCAGAACAAAACTCCCCCGCACAAAAGGCTTACCTGCAGGCTGGCTTTGTGCTGGCCAGGAGCAAAATGCAAGGGCATGACTACACCAGGGGACACCGGGGTCTTCCTCCATCGTGGGCAGACCTTTGGGACACGGTCAGCACAGTGTGACAGCTTGCCAGTACCTCGCAACTGTGGTTTTTGCTCGGGTCTGCCTGGTTTACCTGCTTAGCTGCAGCAGGACGTGCTGAATGCATGTGTGCCCTGGGTAAGGAGTGCAGCTTTGAAAAATATTGTGTCATTGATGGTTGGTGTGAGGTGAAGCTGATTCTGGTCCTGTTCTGGTGCAGATCTCTGCGTGTGAATGGTGAAAAGACCTTGTCTCTGGTCAGGGGTGAATTTCTTCCCTGGGGAAGGTTGGTAACCTGAACAACCCCTGCTTTGCTCTCCCCGGAGTAGTCTCACTGTGAGTTTTGTCTGCGTGAGCAGTCTGTTGCTCACCGTGTACTGCACAGAGGGCTGAGACTTTCAGTGTCCCTGCTGCTTACAAGCTTTTGGGGTTTTGACCCTGATACAGGATGAAATCTGCTGCTTGATGAGTCTTAATCTTGGCCAGCAAACAAGAAGGCCAAGTGGCACTTTGTTAGAGATGGCAAGATAAAAGTTGTGTGGTCCAGTTTCACTGGATCAGGGGTAGCCCTGACCTTCACCCAGCAGAGAAATCAGCCGGCTCAGGTTGCCTTTCCATCTTTAAGCCTGGCTTACCTCTGAGGTAACCGTAAAATGCATGGGAGCTGTAGTGAGCGAATCTTCTCTCCTGGCCTGATAAGAGTGCTGGGCATCGGTCCTAAAAGTAACACACCAGCAGCCTCCGTGAAGCTTCTTCCTTGCTGCGAGGAGCTGGAGGGCAGAAACTGTGCTGAAAAATGCTGAGGATGCAATGCAAGAGCAGCCTGCGATGTCTCAGGCTGCGTGCTTGACCTTCAAGCTTAAGATTCACATATGTTGCCATCATTTGAAGCTTGTCAGGAAATCTTAAGTGAGGTCAGGGAAGATGCAAGCTGTCTGGGGAAAAAACTGTTCAGAGCTGTTTGTCGTAAAGGAGGTGATGAGCACAGCGCGGCTGCTGACCGCCTGCTGCGGGGCTGTGTCCTCCTGTACGCTGGCACTGGTGATACTGGGAGCTGTATGTTGGGATGTCAGTGTTTACCTGTCCATGAAGTTACTTGTCTCTTGCTTAATTACTAGGTATTCTTCTCCTAGAGAAGGCTGTTGCTACGTGGAGCTGCTGACCAGCTGTTGTGTTCGACAAACTTGGCCTTTTCCGTAATTCTTAGTTTCCAATGTAGCTCGAAGAGGAAGAACGAGTAAGCTCTCCTGCTTCTCTGCCTTCCAGTGACATTTTCTGCTTCGAATCTCTCCTGGAAATGTGGCAGCAGGGTATCCCTTTCCTTGCCCCCCTCTGTCAGGAGAGACTATCAGAATCCAACGCGGTGTCAGGTTCTGGGGCTGGCTTAGCTCAGTGGTTTTACTTCGTCGCTTTGTAAGGCAGTGAGATCGTTCTCATTGTGGTGTTCCAAATAGCAGTGCTGCCTTCTGAATTACCGTCTAATTAAATGAAAGCGAAAACTCAAAGCAAGTGGGCTTTCTGTGTGCCTTGTTGCATAAGAAAAGCTGTTTTCGTTGACCTAAAAATCAACACTGAAAACCAGCCCAAACAGAGATGCTTTCCCCCGGCTCTGTGGGCAGCGCAGTTGCCACTGTTCTTGGAGAGCCATTCATGTGGAGGCAGCTGCGAGCCCTCTTCACAACAGTTACTCCTTTGAGACTCTCTTCCCTTGTACTTGATGGTTGCAGGAACCCTGCTGTGGAGACAAATAATTAGAAATAAAAGATGGCAGCTTAATGACGACGAGCTCCTTTCTGATGGCGGAGGCAGAACGCAGGGGCGAGGTCTGGCTCCTGCGCGTCCCCGCGCTGCTGCTGCACCTCGCTCGGATTTCCTGCGTGCCCCGTGTTAACTCAGACCCGCAGAACGCGCTGATCTGTGTTATTTATTTCAGCGACAAACCTTTTTCACAGAGGACGACTCTCAGCAATTAGCCGTGGCAATGGCAGCAGATGAAGCACGGTTCCTGCCCCTTCCTCTGAGTCTCTCCATACGTACCCGCAGCTTTCCTCGACTTCCAGTTTCCCCTTTCCTCCTGTCCCCAGTCCGTGGGTTCTGCCCATAAATCTGAACAGCTTGGGGTTGACTTTATGAAACAGACGTGGAAATACACGACCTTAACTGAAGTCTCAAAACGCCTTATTTTGTAAAGCTCCAGG
The DNA here is from genome assembly GCA_011076525.1 of Nettapus auritus. NCBI lineage: Eukaryota > Metazoa > Chordata > Aves > Anseriformes > Anatidae > Nettapus > Nettapus auritus. The sequence continues at coordinate 2,272,944 of CM021787.1, read as the reverse complement.
AAAGCTGGCAGCAGTGCGCTGCTATCCTCTGGGATTTTGTCTTATTGATATTAATCTTTTTGAAGCTGGTATCCATGACTGCCAGTTTCAAAGGTTAATACGCTGCGTTTCAACCAAGCCGACAAGTCTTTTTTTTTTTTTTTTTTTATTTGTGATATGGAAATGTGCACCAATTAATCACCGCGCACCTGCAGAAATGCCTCCCTCAGCAGCCGCTGGCTGTGCTGTATTAGGTCGTGGGATCATCTGTGGAAAGGACTCGGGGTGACAAACCTGATCCAGTTAGTAGCTTAAGACAAACCCTGCAAGGTCCAAGGGGATAGGAGGTAGGGGAAGCAGCGCCGGACGAGGCGGTGCAGAGCTTTAGCTCGTATTGTGAGCAGGGAGGTAACCCGTGCTCTGTTCAGAAGCTGTTTGCTCTCCGAAGCCAAGTCCTTTAGTTAAATAAATGTTGGGTCTTGCCAGATACCCCTCGCTGTCTGCAGGTCCAGCCCCATCACGAACTGCTGTCAGGAGTCCAGAGCTGGGTTCGCACGAGGAGAAATTCATCGCAGGAATTTGCCACTTGGCCTCCTGATTACAAGGGCCGCGTAGTGCAGATGAGGGCTCTAACTTGCTGCTCCGCAGGCGCCGCTCTTACATAAACGCCGATCTAGAAACATCGCTCTCCTCTGCCAGCTGAACCAAAGGGCTCGGGGTATCTGGGAGCCGAGCGATGCTCTGCCTGGCTTGGGCAGAGTCAAATCCATGCTTTGGCAACCTTTTGTGAAAGCTTCACCTACCCGGGTGCCTGCCCGGTGTTATTTAACCAGAGCAGAGCCTCTCCTTGCTGACTTCTCATCCGCGCGAGGAGCGCATCAGCCGCTGACGTCCTTTGTTTGTGGTGTGGCTCTTCTGTCTCCCTGCCCGAGCTCTGGTCCCTAGGTGGCACTAACTGTTATTTTTGGGTTTATTTCAACAAAGGCTGCATAGCTGAGCTTGTCCCCTGCTGAAGCCACAGCTGCGGCTCCGGCCGAGCTGGCTGTTGGTGTTTGGTGGAGGAGGCTGGCGCAGGGGCTCGGACATCCTCCTGTGCCCAAACACCGGGGTTTCCAGCTGCATCTCCTGGAATTTATTTGGGGCATCGAGCACTGCCTATGAGCACACTCCTCTATTTTTGGTTGTCTTCTTTCCGCTAAGACTGTTAGGCAATGAAAAACGGGTGAATGCTTGAAATGCCGTTGTCTCTCTTGCGCTGTTTGTTTCTCAGGCTGCTTCTGGAGTTCGGGCTCACGCCATGCTGATTCTGCCTTTCCCTGAGCTTGTGCTAGCTGTATTCACAGTATCGCTTCTAATCTGTTCCCCAGGGGTTTTAAGCACTTTCTAGTTACTCTAAGTGCAGCCTCTTGTGCGTTTAACACTTCCTACCCAAACTGAAGGGGAAAAATATTTCTCTCTCAACACAGAAACATTCAGCGTATGAAAACTTGATCCTGTGATCTCCAGCTGACCTCCTCTAATCTTTATGTGGTGCATCTTGGCAGAACCGTGCTTTACACGCTGCCTGTGAGCCCTGGAACAAAGCTGACTTTCCAGGGAGCTGTTCCCTGTCCTGGCACGCAGCCTGGGGAGAGCGAGCTGCTGCTCCTCTTCGTCTGCTTTATTCCTCCTCCTTGGAGCGAGGCTGCTGCGTAGCAAGACACCGACTCAAATGAACATAAACTTCATGCAAATCAGTGAAACCCACGGTGGGAGCTTAAATGAACCAGATTCTGGGTGGGATAGGAGTTCCTGGGTGTACAGGCTTCGCTGTCTGCCGTTCCCCTCTGCCTCCCCATCTCCCCAGAGGGCACCCACGTAACCCAGCCTGGTTCCAAGAAGACGCGGCGGCTCGGCAACCGGCTTCTTGTCCCCACAAGAAAGAACATGTGCTTTTCGTTTTGCAACAACAGCCTTTAAATGGCACAGCTCCTGTAACTGAGAGGGGGGAAAAAAGGGGAAAACTCCCCGGTAGGGGACCACACAGAAAAGGCTGCGGAGAAGCAGCCTGGGTTTAGCAAAACTAGCTGCCAGAACGCCAAGCGGGCTCACAATAGCAGCCGCTTGGTCCGTTTAACTACGGAGGGTGCTGTTTGTCCCTTTAACAGCTTGCTCAACAATGAATTGACTGTTGGTTTTGGAGAGGGAGGGTGCCACGGCAGGCTGGACGAGATTTAATCTCGGCGGAAATACCTGATAGGGAGCGGGGTGCGCGGGGATGCGCACACGCGTTGCGGCGGTTTGTGTGTCGTTGGGAGCGTTTCTCGAGTTTGCAATTCGGTCTGTCGGAGGGAAATTGCTACAAGGCTGCTTCTGGAGCCGAATCCTGCTGTGCCTACCGCTTCGCATGCTAAAATCGAGAGGTGAGCGCTTGAGAAAGTCAGCGCTAGCTGAAGCGCCCCTTCCTTCTGGGTGAATTATTTACCTGAGCTATCTTTGGTCCCGATCAGTGTTTTACAGGAAAACAAAGCTCGTGAAGTTGAAGGCAGATTTCCTTTACACCTCATTCTTGCTGTCTGCTGTCGGCCAGATCTGCACTGCTGATGGTGACAGCAAATCTCAGAAGAGGAGCCAAGGGCAGAGGGCCAGTGCTGGCAAAACCCAGCCACCTGCTCTCCTCCCACCTTGTTTGCTCTTGTGAAATGGCCGCTGCCGCCTGAGAGACGCTCACTTGCTAGCAAAGTGTGTGAACGTAGCACGTCAACTGACCGAGCCTATTGTGTGTGTACGCACGGACATACAATGTGCACACCACGCTTAGGGCAGTGGTGGATAAATCATTCCCTCGACCAGCTTAATTTTCTTTGTTTTCCCAGGGCTTGGAGTAATCCCGAATGTTTCTCTTCACCCTAAATTCTGCTTGCTTTGGGGGAGGGAAAACCAATACCAGAGTGATGCACGGTTCCTTTGTTCAGACTGGGAATTCCTCATTTAGAGAAGCTCCTCGGGGTAAGGAGAGCTCCGTGCAGTTTATTATTGGTGGCAGGAATGGTTTTAACACAGTGCTCACCGGCACTGGCAGAAATTGGGAGCCCCGTTTTATAACTGTGCATTAATGCACAAATCCAACCAGCAGTGTGCCCTGCAGGGGCCCTACAGAGTATCGGATAACCTTACAAAGGATTTTTTTTATGAAGAACGTAGCTCAGCTGGTGTTAATCTCATGTCTAGATGCTGCTAAGATGCCAGAGTGCAGATTGAGGAGCCGCTTGCTAGCTGCGTGCCCATTAAACAGCCCGAGGGCAGGGTCCTCTGCCTCCTTTGCTGTTGTGACCCTCTGGATTTGCACTGACCAAGTCCATGAGGATCCGAGCACTCGCAAAACGGCCTTTCAGCTTTCAAGGAATGGCTTCTGTCTTAAGAGACTACGAATGCATGCCTAAAATGAATATAATTCCTTTCCCGATTCCTATATGCAGCAGCCGAATACCAAGAAATCCTGACTTATTAAAATAATTCTCGGTCTCTAAGTGACTCTTACAAAGTGACCTAAACCAGCTGCAACTGGGAGAGTTCTTTAAATATTTGCGATCCTGGCTTGGCACAGGGCAACCTGTTCTTATAGGGAAGAATTTAAGAAATTTCCATTACTTCCTATGGGATTTCAGAGGTCAGTTTGGGGCTGTGTAGGAAGGAAGAGGCTAGAAGCTAGCCCAGAAATTTACAGCACAAGTGGGTTGTTGATGGTGGTATTTCCATGTGCAGAAGAGGTTGTGTGTGTGGTTTTATTTTTTTTATTTTTTTATTTTTTTATTTTTTTTTCTGCTCCCAGTGGAAGAATTGCTATGGCCTAGGTTCAAATGCCCCTGCCCCAGAAGAAAATTTCGAAGGCACCCTCTTGTCACGGCCCAAGTGCTGCTTTTCATGTTTGTGGACTGTACTGCTCTTGGGTTTCTTCTGCCATCAAAGCTCTTGGCCATTAGTTTGGGGTCTGCATCCTTTGTCCCGGTGCTCCCTGTGTGTGGTTCAGTGCTTTACCTGGGAAATAATGGAGAATAATGAATACGAGAGCTGCATCCCCCTGCACTCAGGGGCTGGCAGGCAGAGTTGGGGGCATCTGGTGGCCTGAGCACAGCGGATGACGTGCTGTGTGGTGCTAAGTCACTACTTGGATGGGGAGATGTTGGTGCTCTGGTGTCTTTGCCACGTAATTTGCAATCTGCCGACGCTCAGCGTGTGTGCATTATGACAGAGCGGTGTGGATTGGTTTGTTTTTCTGAATTGCAAGAAGCTGCTGCCAACCCCTGGCACCCCAAAATTACAGCTTCTTTGCTCGGTGGTTTTCTCCTTGAAGCCCTTTGGCCTCAAGTTGTGCCAGGGGAGGTTCGGGTTGGAAATGAGGAGACATGTCTGTCAGAAAGAGCGGTCAGGCGTTGGGACGGGTTGCCCAGGGAGGTGGTGGCGTCACCGTCCCTGGGGGTGTTCAAGGAGAGGTTGGACGTGGTGCTTGGGGACACAGTTAATGGGAAATAGTGCTGGTAGGGGGACAGTTGGACCAGATTACCTTGGAGGGCTTTTCCAGCCTTAATGATTCTAGGATTGCGTGAACAAAACCTGCTCAGGAGAGGAGACCTTGGTGCCGGAGCCAGCCTGCAGGTTCAGAGAGGACCGGGCAGCCCTGGTGTGACAGAAACACCCTTTCATTTGTCCGCAGATGAACCAGGTCCCCTCTCCAGCCTGGTGCTCCCATTTTTTCCCCACATTCCCCATTTTTTGCACATTCCCCGTTTTTTTTGCCGTGCAGTGAAGCTGCGGGGTATCCCCCTTCAGCACCGTGCCTCAACTTTCTCTCACACACCGACATGCCAGCAGAATGTAGGTCAGTGAGGAGAGCGGGGCCCGCTCCCGCCGAGGCACTCCGAGGAGACGCCGCCTCCCCCTGCCCCTCGCTGCCCGTTCGGTGCCGTTTCCACTCAGCTCCAAACGGAAAATC
>CM021787.1:2201545-2267593 GCA_011076525.1 Nettapus auritus | reverse complement strand
TCAGGATCCTGGTACAGATCCCCGTGTAAACGCGCTCGAGGTGTGCTCAGAGCACACATGTAGCAGTGCTTCACAGCACCTGGACTTGGGGGGGACCAGGCACCCTGCACCTCTGGGAGGAGCAGGATGAGTCCCAGCCACGCCGGTCCTGAATTACAGCCGCAGCTCTGGGCACGGTTTTGAGGGCAGCAGATTTGGGCTAGTTGGCCGTTTCCGTGAAAAACACAATTCCCGTGAACTCGCGGGTCAGCGGTTGTAGGCTGATTATTTCCCCCCTCTTCCCCGCCCCACGTAATGCGTGTGTGTGAGAGAGATAATTAAAAGCTTTTCGTTAAATAAATGGCTAAGCTGCTCACGCGGCTTTGCGGCGGAATCGCCGAGTCAAAGACCCTCGGAGGCAGGGGACGGGATGGGGCTGGTGGGTTTTACCCACGGGGCTGCCACCAGTGGGGACAACCCTGGCTGTTTATTTCCCAGTGTCCCAACTGGGCTCCACAACCAGGGCTGATAATTCCTGCCCGGGTTCCCCCGCGATGCCGGCGTGCATCAAAACCAGGCGTCGATATTTGGAATTTGCTCGTGAGACGTTGAAGGCCGTGCTTCGCTTTTATCCCGTTAACGTGATGGAATATTGTACATTCACACACCAGTTTTCTGCTTCTTTTCACCCAGAAAATGGGAAGCGGGCGGGCAGCGGCCGCTCCCGCCAGCCTCATGGAAGGGAAAAACCAAACGGTCGGGTCCACATTCGGCAGCCTGAGCTAGGAAAGGTTTTAAACACTGAACTGTGCTCGCACGTGGCTGTCTAGTCCTCCTCATGATGCTGGGCATGGAGCTTGTCAGAGAAGGGCTCAGGGTGGGTGCATTTGGGGCAATAAACCCAAAGTGCCCCAATTTGGGGCACCGTCCCCATCCCCTGCCCTGCTGCTGCTCTTAGCTCCAGCTGCCCACTTGAAAAGGAGCACGTGAAGCCAGAAACCGGGAAGGAGACGGGGAAATAAACACATGGAAGGCAACAGCAGAACGCCCGAGTTATGCTGCAGCCGCTGAAATAACTCCTCTGGGTGCAAATCAGGAGCTTTGGGGGTTTGAGGAGGCACCCGGCTGCAGGGAAAGAGACTGTTTTCAGCAAGACTTTGAATATTTTCAGCAAGACTTTGGATGTTTGGCTTCTAAGGAGGGTTTAAGGGCTTCCATGCTTCCCTGGGGAGGAGGAACAGCCAGGAGGTGAAGATAATTTGGGAGGGAAAAATACAGATTAAATATTTGTTGCTTTTCCTTGGTTGCTTTTCCCTGGTGGTGGAGGTGCTCGGGGTGCTGAGCTGGTCCCAGACCTGCTGCCTTCAGCCCTCAGAGGGTCTGAAAAATAATTTAATGGGAGGTGAAGGCAGGAGGAATGGAAAAGGGCCGGGTGCTGAGCTCCCCGGTCGCCTTCCTGGCGTGCGTGCCGCGTTAGAGGGAAGCGCAGCTTTGGGGCCGGGTTGTCGTGGAGCTTTTTGTCTTGCTTCCCTCCTGGCCACCGAGATGCTCGCTGCAACAAACGCTTCCTTTGTTTATTTACGTGCAGCGCTATCGGCCTGGCTGCGTCCTTCCCTTCCCCTTCCCCAGGAACTGGCTGAAATCCCCTCGTTGGCCACGGGGATGGGGGCTGCCGGGTGCTTTGCTCCCCTGCTCATCCAAGGACTGACGTTTCTCCCCACCTGTGTGCTGGACCAAGCTTTTTCTGTCTCTGTCCCTCGATGCCAGCCCCGGGCAGCGATGCAGGGCCAGGTACAGCTTGGCTCCTGAGCTCCACGTGGAGCGGGTGGGCACCAGCTTCGTCTGCTGCTCCGTAATTTATCTGAAAACGGTGAATGACTTCACCTGACCCGCTGATGACAAGCGGTGGTCCTCCTCCTGTAACACCGAGGGTTATTGAACAGGAGGGATGGCTTCGGCAAGGCAAGGAGGCTTGCGATTAAAGTGAAATTTAGTAATTTGCTTCTTCCGCAGCTCGGTTTCTTGGATAGATTGGTGCTTTGGGAACGGTTTAACCTTCTGAAACTGACTCTAGCAAAAAAAACAACAACAAAAAAACAACAAGTGGCGGTTGGTTAGAGCGAAACCAAAGGCTGATGATCAGTCGTGACTTCGGCAGCACTTCGAGTTCACCACTAGAAAAACATCTGGGGGTAGTCGGGGAGCCCTTCCTGCACCAAAACCACCTGTAAATAGACTTGGGGAGTGTCCTGCTGGCGTGGAGAGGACACAGAGCGACGGTGCAGCCGTGCGTCCTCCTGGTGTGGGGCCTGGGAGCTCTTCTAGTGATGCTTTGGGGGATAAGGCTGGTAATTTGGTGCTCTCTTTAAGGAAAATCTGTCGGGGGGGTTCCCAGGTCCTGGTGCCACCAGGACGCGCAGGAGGATGCCTGCGTCTGAGGGGTTGGGATGATGGCTGGCAGCAGGAGCGAAGCGCGGCGAGGAGCCCTTTACGTTCTCCATCTTTTTCCCCTTTCTGAGAAGGCTGGTGCTGCCCTGGCCTGATGTCGTTGGGGGTGAATTTAGCACCGAAAGTGCAAAAAAGCACCCCGCAAAGTGAACCATCCGTTTTGCAGGAATATCGACACAAAAATGAAGGTGGCTGTGGCAGCGGCTTGCAGCTGTTTGGCGCGGGTGGCTGCCCGTCGAGCTGCAGGAAAAGAGAGCAAAGTTGATGAAATCTTGGCATCTGCCTTAAAAAAGTTTCATTTTTCTCAAGATCCTACCGAAGAATGTCTTACGCCTGGGTGGGTGTTAAGCCTGAGCAAGGCGAGTTGCAAAATCTCTCCTTGTGCTGGTGACACCGACGTGCGCCGCGCGGTCCCCAAGCTCCTTCCCAAGCCTGCTCCGGCTCGGAGCACCCCGGCTGCTCCCAGCCCCTGCTGGCAGCCCAGGCATGGTCCTGGATGGCCAGGAGGGCTTCGTGCTCGGGCTTGTGGCCCGCGAGCCCCTTGGGTTTGTCCTGATGTGGGCTCCTTTGAAGCGGTGCCACCGACCGCGTACGGCGAGCGCTGGCTGTAATTACCGCGGGCTGTTGAGCGCTGGGTAATTGGGAGCAGTAATTGGATGGTAGCTTAAGAGCGGGAGGTTAAACGAAACAAACAGGCTCGGGAGGGGTACGTCAACAGGTAAAACGGCCGGGAAATGGTAAAAAATGGTAAATCCTGGCCTGGTGCTGGTACCTGCAGCCTGGCACTCGCCGTGTGCTCTGACAGTGAGCGCAGCGATGCCGTGACGCACAGCCCCAGGGCCTGGCTCCGCCACCCCTGCAGGACAGCACCGGGGAGGTGAGGCCTTTAGGAATCCCCTTTGCTTAGGAATAAGGTAATGGGATGTTCTTAATGGAGAGCTTTAATCCATCAGAGTGGTTCCTGCGATCTCCTTAGCATGAGGGATGGAAACAAGCCGGGGCTGTGCGTGCACGTGCTGAAGCCGCAGCTCCGAAACAAGCCATGAGCACATCGAGGGGAGCTCGGTTCTACGTAGCACATTGAGGGGAGCTCTGTTCTCTGTTTGTGTGCCTCATCTTTTTGCTCCTGTTACAAACCCACCCTCCTGGCCGCTGCCGGCCGCGCAGAGCAGCCAGCTTCCTGGAGGAGGGGACTTGCCCCGGCGCCCAGACCTCGTTTGCCTCTTCGTTATTTTCGTCTTGCGGAACCGCTGCCGAGGAACGAGTACCGCCCGCCTTCAGCTCCTGCGGCTTATAAAGAGAACCTGAAGCCGTTGCCGGCGAGGAAATGCAAAGGAGGAGGCTTTCAGAAGGCGTTTAAAAGCAAAAAGGCGGCTGGCACAAGCCAGCTGCCTGGCGGCGGCCGGGTGAGCTCACGGTCGCGTTTTGCTCTCTCCACTTTTTCACCCCGGCTACGTTTGAAGGGTCTTCTGAGCGCAGTTTTAGCCCTGACAATGCTATCCACGGAGCTTGCAGAAAAGAGGATTTGGGTGGCATTTGGTTCCCTTGTGCTCCCTGAATGTGGCTCTCAGCGATATTGTTGTGCGGCTCCTGCCGTCAGCAGCTCGCCTGTCTGGCGGGGCCCCCGCAGCCCTTCCCCAGCACAATTCGAGCTGCGGCTCTCGGCTCAGCCTCCTTTGCTCGGTGCCTTCCCTCTGGACGAGACCAGCGAGTCCAAAATCCTGATGAGATTCTTAATTTGCTGGTGGTTTTGGTGCTCTCAGCCGGATGAAGAAGTGTCAGGCTCAGAAAGGTTTCAGCCGGGCGTGAGGCCATTGCACAACTGGGATTTAAATGTGAAAAAGGGAAAAATAAGCAGAGCTTCTCCAAAAAGCCCCAGGCAGCTGTTCATGCTGAATTTGCGTTGTTGGGTGCGTGTGTGCGCACACAGATGGGCTCGCTTTGAGTAGGGTAAAGATTGTTGGGGGACCTAACTTATCAAACAAGTAGCGTTAAGACACTAAGAGGGGGACCCAAGATGAGAGGCTGGGCCAGAACACAGCACTGGTCTCAGCTGACTGCAAACACAACGTTTTATTTTAACGAGGAGATATTTAACCTACCGTATGCCGTGACTCCGTTCCTGCAGTCACTCGGAGCGAGCTTTTCCTCTCTGCAGTTTCAAAATTGCATCGCTGGGACGCGTTTCCTCCGTGCAAACAACCGCAGCGCCTGCGGGCTGGGGGACCGGTGCCAGAGGCGAGCAAAGCGGGCGCCTTGCACGGGAGCGGAGATGCTCGCTGGGGTTCCCAGCAGTGGCAAACACCTGCAGTACCCCGTTATCTTCCTCTGCCTGTCTTTAGTTAGTGCTTCCCCCTGTCCCCCAGGTGATATTTTACATCCTGCGCGCTATTTCGCATCGCTGGTTGGACAGGCTGCCTGCTGCAGCCCAGCTGCTGTGTCCCTGGAGCTGTTAGTGCAGCAGGGTACACGTTGGGTGCAATAATTCAAGGCAGGAGTGAAGGCAGGACCCCCGTGGAGTAACAGCCTGATGGCCCCGTGGGCATGCACGAGGTGTCAGTGTAATTATTTGGGGTTCGGTGTAATTATTTGGGGTTCGGCAGCAGGAGCAGGGTAACAAAGTGCTCACGGGCACTCATCCTCCCAGGGCATCAAAGGGATTCCTGCCAGTGGAGCAGCTGCAACAAAAGCACCATTGTGCACGTATAAACCAGCTACCAAAAGGCAGCACACCAAAATAACGGAGTTAGACCCCAAAATGTTGTCCCTCCGTCCCGTGAGCCAATATCAAGGACGCTGCCTGAAATTGCAGCTTTTCCCCTGCCAACTTGCAGCAGCCGTACCCCCGCCGTGCTGCTTGGGGCAGGCTGCTGGAGCTTCTTTAACGCTGTTTTAGGACTTCGATCCTGCCCGAAAAAGAGGTGAGTGTTTAAGGGCTGCTGCGAGGGTGTCCGGGCACAGCACCTGGAGAGCTGCCGGCGGCGCCGCGTGGGAACCCGGCTCCGCTTCAGAGGCTGGAAGCGGCTGTTTGCAAACGCCTTGCATCAGCTGTGGCACTGGATGTAATTAAGGAATGAAAACTGCCGCACACCCCCTAATTAAGGGGATTAAAACCGAAAGCTGCCTGATTTCACTGCCGGCTGGAAAAAAAAAAAAAACACAAACAAACACTGGCGGAGATGGCTGCGCCAAGGCTCCGGCACGGGTCTGCCGCAGCCCCCAGTGCCGAAAGGAGAGGCTCCGGGGAGAGGGGCAGGACTGGGCTGTGCTGATTTGTGCCTAATTAGCTCTTGAGCACGGGAGAATGCGGTTAATCGCTGCTCTGTGCCCTCCCGGTTGGGTTCTGTTCCTGGGGGGCTTCAGGCGGCACCAGCTGTGCGTGGAAGGGACCGGTTGCAGCTTTGGGATCGGGGAGGCTCCGGGCACCTCGAGGGCTCTTGCTCTTCCATGTGCTATGGAAACACCTCGGTGCCCATTGCCTGGCATGTTCTGGAGCACCTTTTTTCCATTTATATTTCTTTTGGGGATCAGGGAGGTTGGGTGGTGACGTCTCCTTTGTGCCAACTTGAACCCGAATGCCGCGGTGCAGCCTCGGGGTGGCTGGGCATCCTGGTGCCTCCCCCTGCCCCAAAACCCATCACCAGCCCTTGGAGTGGGGGACAACGTGAATTTGCCTCAATCAAACTAAATCTGCGCCTCGAGGCTTTACAGACAGCTTCTGGCTCCTGAATTCCCCCACCTGGTGCCAAAAGGTGCTTTGCTGCTCCGGGGTTCTGCATTTGGGGCTTGCTCACGATTGCAACAAAACAAATTCTTCGCTGCTCCATGGTTGTGGTGAACACACCAAAGAAATAAACCACGCCTGGTGGCTTAGGTGCTGCTGCGAGCTGCCGGATTGCTCTGAAGAGCAACAAAACTGCCCGGCTGCTGCTGATTCTGCCTCCAAGAAGCCCTGGAAAGCCTGGACGTGCCTCGCACCGCAGGCTCTCGCTGGGCTGAGGAGCAGCCTCTGCACCAAATGTCTTGGCTCTTTGCAGTGTTGGAAGGGGGAGAAGCAGAAGCTGCTTTACGAGGGAGGAGGTCTCAGAACCAGCTTAGGGCCGCGTCATGCTGCCTCGTTGAAATACCTTCATGCCCCGTGGCAGGCGTGGAACAGCAGCGGCACAAAGCCCGTGCCGAGGACGCTTTCGGGTTGCTTTACTGGGGCTGGGCAGGAGGCGAGCCCAGAGTGACTCAGGACGTGCCAGCCCTGCTTTCATACTTGACATTTCTTCTATTCACTCTTACCATGACCAGTTATTCTCCCTTTTAATAAATTTCGGGCGTTCCACGAGGGCGAGGCTTTGGAGGAACACGAACCATGCTGCAGAAGGATGCCCACAGCTCGCGCAGCTCACCATAACGTCCCCGGTGTGCACGAGCTGGGGCCGCATCCGTCGTGCCCCTGGTGCTCGGTGCCTGCAGGCAGGTGTGTGCCGGGCTGTGTCAGAGCAGCGTGCGGGTCCCTCTCCAGTTCGAATCATAGCCTCGCTTGGGAAACAACCAAAGGCAAACCGACACAAGCGGGAAGTGTTTTTACCCTGTGCTTGAAGCTGTAAGGAAGGAAAACGAGCCCTGTTATGTTAAACCTCGAGTGTAAATGAGGCACAGTGTGAGTAAACACATCTGTGTTCAGGCAGGGGGGAAAAAAAAAAAGCCTCATGAATAATGCATGCAAAAACCCCTTCTATTTGCTCGATGGAGATGTATCGCTTATTTCTGGTTATCTGGTGCTTTAGGAGGTGTCGTGCCGCTGGAGGAGGAGGAGGAGGGTGCTGCCATGCATGGAGCCACCTCGGGTTTGCCACACCACTTCTCCGGTGCAAAGTCTGGCTGGGATGGGGTGGAAGTGGGAACAAGGACATCCTAAACCCCGCTGCCGTCATGCAGCTCGGTGCTTTTTTTTTTTTTTTTGCTGAGATTTCGGTTGCCGACCCCGTGCCATGCGTGCCGGCTCCCCCCCCGCAGGACGCGGCAGCCTGGGTGCTATCGGCAGGGTGCAGGTGGCGGGTGCCGGAGCTGCCTTGGGTGGGGACGGGTGCTCAGGTCCCTCCCTTCCTCCCCGAGGCCGGGCAGATACCGGCAGCAGAGCCGGGTTTCAGCTCAGCAACCGCCCCGAGCTAGGCTGGCCGCTTCCTTTGTAGGGTTTGACGTGGCTGGGCGGCTCGCAGAATTGTTTCTGCGCGGGGTTTCTGCCTCGTGTTCGAGACAAAGTGGGGTTGGTTCTGCTTTGACATCTGTGTAGGGCTGGGAGAGTCCCAAAAGTTGCTCCTACACAATGGGAAACAACTTCTTCCTTACGCTGGTGCCCATTCCCAGGTCCCTGTTTTGGGTCCAACTGTTCCAAGTTGGAGTCAGTTTTAATGTATCCCAAATCAACATACCCTTCCAAACCCATTGCCGTTGACCTCAAGCACGTGTCTTCATTTAAATTTCGGGGTTTGCTGATGAGCCAGTCCCCTGGATCCCGCGCGACACCCAGGTCTGTGGCATCCCGGAGGGAGTTTGAGGATCCGGGCTCGGTGCTGCGGCTCTGCTCCTTGTAATGCGCTCCTCTAATGCGCCGTTTAGTCAGGTCATTTGGTAAGCCCGCTATTCAGCTTGACAGAAATGATTTGCTTCCAGCAGATGGTAAGCTCCTATTTTTTGCCCTCATTTAAATAGGAAAGCTGTACGGCACCAGAAGATGAAAGAGGGGCACGGTGCTGCCGCCGTGCAGTAGATTACGAGGGCTGGGCTGGTGCGAATTAAATCCGGGCGGTTATAATGGACCATCTGCGTTGTCCCTGTGTCTTCTTCCCCTGCTTGTGGATTCGGAGCCCGCAGCACCTCGTCCTCCCGATCGGGTGGGAGCGGGGCCGGCCGGGCCACAGCATCCCTTTTGTTAGCACCCAGCGGATCGGCACAAGGAGCTGACGTGCGTCGGTTCTGTGCGATGCCCGTGCTAATTATTCTCCTAATCAAGTGTGATAAAACAAATTTTGCAGACAGTTTTTTATTGCTGGGCTTTGCCAGGCCCATATTTGTCCCATAGCCTTCAGCGGCTGCTGTTTGGAGGTTCTGGTTCGAATCTCTGGAGGTGTTTATTGGGAGCCATCTGAATTTCTTAATTTATTTGTTATAAAAAAAAAAAAAAAAAAAAGCACACTAAGTCCTCTGCTACGTTTTCTTAATCATATTAAAAATAATCTATAGGATGCATTGCTCAAGCACATGTTCTGCTTGAGGTGACTGCAGTTTCAGTGCACGTCTCCCACCTGAAAACGCATTTTGCACGTGCGTGCCTCAATGTGCACCAGGTCCCCGTGCTCAGCCTGAGCCCCGTGGCTCAGTGTGCAGTCCCACCTATTGTGAAATGGGAAAGAACGCGTTTCAAAAAAAAAGCCTGCAGTTGCTGCAACTATTGGATTTTTTTTTTTTTTTGGTCTATTTTTAGCAGAAACTTCTCGCTGAAAATTTATCACTGTCTCCGACTCTCGCCGGAGCAGTAGCCTTCGGTGGAGCCGCGCGGTTTTGGGGCAGGGAGGTCGAGGCAATGCGCTCAGGGAGCACGGGTACGGTTATCTGGTGTGCAGCAAACGGTTCGCCTTCTGAGAAAGGAGTGTTCCTGGGGGCAGGCCTTCTTCTCTCTTTGTAAGACAAAAACACCCAGGATTAGGTCACGGTGACGGCAGGAGCTATTTTCTTCTGGGCTTGTAGCAGGAATGAGTTAGGTGTTACTCCTGGTTGGAACAGCAAGCGTAGCGTGGCTTTATTTATGTGCCTAGATTGCTCTGTCAGGTAAGGACGGTGATAGATGTGTATCTTACCATTACTGTTTCATTGAGCCACTTGAACTTGAGCTCTCCTCCCGAGAGATGCCAACGCAGTGTGCTGCCTTAGGTTGTTGGCCCTGGCCGCAGCCTCACATGTGGCCACACTTGCAGTCCCACATGTTTCGGGTCATTGGGAGGCATCAAACTCTTATGTGACAAATGCAGAAGCTGTCTCGGCTTTTTCTGGGCTGGAGGTGAGGGGAAGAGGAAGAAACAGGAGGTACGATAGTGTGCCCGTGGATGGGACTGACCCGAACACCGCCTTTGCTCTGCTGGAGGTTTTCTTCTGACATCTGCAAGAGCACGGTGTGGGGCTGGAACTGAGCTCTGGTAGCCTCTGCTCCCCAAACACTGCCTAGCATGGGCTCAAACCACGGATATTAGAAACAGGATGAGCAGACAGGCTTTTTACTCACTTTAAGCCTCAAGTTTAGTTTGTTTAAAGGAGAGAAGTGGCTCTGCAGGTGAAAGCAAGCTTGCAGAGGCACCGTGTGCTCCCTCCAGCAATGCTGCAGGGCCTTTGGAAGAAACAAGGAGGTGAGCTGGGAGGCTGGGCAGGTCAGAAGGTGTCTAGGGGCCAGAAGATCTGCTGTGCAGGGGACAGAAGGTTGGTAAAACCTGCTCCGAGTGCCTTTAATTACGTTTTCTTCAGATTGCTTCCTGTTGCTGAAGACTTCCTGTCTGAAGGAGGATGTTCTTAAACATCAAAATGCTTACATACCAATGCATACTTGAACTCTTTTCTAAAGCAATATTTACTCAGAAATCTCCAAAGGCAGCATGCACGTTTTGCTGTCGTTTGCTCATTTCCATAGCATTGAGCGCCTTCTCTCTGTTAGACTTGTGACAATCCCTCTATTTACAACCTGTCTGGCTTCAAATCCTCGTCCTCACCCAAAAAAGCAATGGCAGAAAATGTATTTTTAAAACCTTCTTGTGGTTTGAGTGGTCATGCTTTGTCCAAATAGCGAGCAGAAGAGCAGGAACCTGGCTCTTCAGGCCAGCTCTGCTGTGGGTGTCCTGCTATGTAGTGAACATCTCTTGGTGCTGGCGGCGCGCTGCCTCCATGCAATGTTTATTGGGAAGGGAAAAACTCCTACGTGCCCATCGCCGCATCCCCAGCCAAGGGAAGGGGATTTGGCCAAAGGAAGCCGAGCTCTGACGGGATTCCTGGGGGACAGAGGAAAGACGTGGGCATGTTTGTTGGTCCCCAGCGAGTCCCACCTTCCAGCACTGGGATGAGCGCCATCCGCAACGCGCTGTGGTCACTCCTTTGAAATCCAAGCAAGTAAACAGGCTTGTTCCAGGAGTGTTAGTATTTAAAGGGAGCAAACTACGTCCAGAGGAAGTGTTTGTTTGTGGGCTGTCCCTTCTGTTTGCCGCAGTTGCTGAGGCCTGCTCTTCCAGGTCCCCTCCCTTCGCTCCGGATTTTGCCGTTTTGTTTTTAAGAGAGCAGCGTGCTTCGAGTGTGTGTTTGGATAACGATTCTTACAAATGCATTTGTTCAAAATAAACACAGTGGGAAGTAACTACAAAGCAGGCTGTCTGGGCAGCTGGTGCGCGCGGGAGCTCACCGTTTATTGCAGGCTCATGATGTGGCAGTCCCTACTCCTGCGTGCTGGTGCCACGGGAGCTTTGCCCTCTCTGTTGGCCATGGCAAGTTTTGTGTTGTCCCATGGGCTCAGGGCGACAAACGTAGTCTGTTACCCCTTGCACTGCCTTGTGACATCTACCCAGTCGTTTTTGGAGGGCTTTTGAGGGTGAAAATTGAATTCCTGGTGGTGTGATGGCAGTGCGACTCCTCAGGCTATCGCTGAGCTGGCGGCGAGCAGCGTGCTCACCAGGTATCCTACGGCACTGAGAACTGTGTGAGCCAAGGGTCTGAACACCCTCGTGTCTCATGTGTGATTTGGATGAAATTGCTTTTCCTTCTCGCCGATGTTTCTGGGTTAGTCTCCGCCGTTTTCCCCAGGGGACAAGGCAGCCCAACGCTGCAGGGCTTTGCCTTCCCCAGGCAGCGAGCAGCAGGCATGACGCAGCCGCTCCGAGGGCGGCGGTGGGAGCCGGCTGGATGCTGTGTCTGCCGTAGCTTTTCGTTTGATTTGGATTTCACGGCTTTCTCGGAGAGCCTGTTCTGCGATAATCTTGCAAAAACAAACTCCTGCAAGACTTCTGCGAAGGGTGACATAGCGTCACAGCATTTTGGAGAATTACCTGCCCATGTTGTCGCTACACCACACTGCCCTATTTTCCACCGTGCAAAGCACTGGAGTATGAGACATGCTGAAATGTGTCTTTCCACAGATCTGTGTCTTCGTTCAGCTCAGAGCCGTGGCACGCCTGGGGTTTGGCAGCACCTTTTCCCTTGCAGCATCCCTGGTGCATCAGGTGCATGCGGATGCGTTCGACTGGGGCCACGTGCAGGCTGGCTCCTCTCGTGCCATTTCCTCCCTGCATGTGGCAAGCTGCTGCTTCAGTGCCTTCCGCCTCTCTGGACTTGGAAAAAAAAAATCTCCTTTCTCCCAGGAAAGCTCACTGAGGGGAGGATCATGCGTAGGGTTTGGTGCTGAGAAGCTGCAGGAAACCAGGCTACCATGAGCCTTGTGGCTCATCCCCAAAGCTGGCTGGTGTGGCTGGCCCAGGGGAAGGGGTTTTGGAGAGCTCAGAGCCCCTGCCCCAAATCTGATGTGGCTCCAAAGCATGCTGCTGGGTGCACAGATCCATCACTGCCGCCTCTTGGGCCCCAGAAGGCTTTCCAAAGGTCCTCCTTGCAAAAAAAAATCCCTGCTAAACTCAGGGAATTTACATGTCTGGAGAAGTACAGCCAGAGCAAGTCCCTAATGCTGCTTTCTTTATAAATCACAGCTTTAGAAATATTAAGCTTTTGCATCAAATGCAGGGGAAGAGTGCTTCGGAAAGCTGGGAAGGCTTTTGTCTTCTACGCACTCCGATTATTTTGGCAATTAGTACGAATTAATTTAAAACTGCCGAATGCAATGATTAAGTAGGAGGGTAACATCTCAAAACGTTTCTTAAGTGTGTGTTTTGAGCAAATGTTTGTGCGCTGAGGGCTGGGCTGGGGGATTGGGAAGCATATTGGATTATATGCTATTTGCTCTGCGTAAGCAGTGGCAATTTATTGCTGCAGATACATGTGATGCAACGCGCAAAGATTAGTTCTATCCCCTCTAAAGCATGATTATTTTGGGTCCTCTTTATACCTTAAATAGATACTCCTCTCATGTGATTTCCATCTTTTTGTGTCAACAGCCCAGGCTAAAGTTGAAATAAACATTGCATCAGCTTAACGACGCGGCCTCTGAAGAAATCTGCTCTCCATTATGGGGATTGTTTGGAAGCCTTTTAATCTGAAATTTTTCAGATGCTTGATGGTGCAGCGCAAAGGTCTTGTGAATCCCGAAGCCTGCTTGGCTTCGCTGGATCTGTCCCACGTAGACCAGTGGAGTTGTAGCAGGGCAGCAGTTCTGAGCAGAGCCTTTTCCCTGTTTTGTGGCCCTCTTCTTGGTTCCTTGTGAGGTTTTTCAGCCTGTTTTAGGGACATTTGGAAGAGAGCAACGGCTTACATTGGTTGGGAAGGGCTACAGGGCTGGTGAAGGGCCTGGAGCGCAAGTCCTGTGAGGAGCGGCTGAAGGAACTGGGGGTGTTTGGTCTGGAGAAGAGGAGGCTCAGGGCAGACCTCATTGCTCTCTGCAGCTGCCTGAAAGGAAGCTGTGGGGAGCTGGAGGTCGGCCTCTTCTTGAGGGAATGGCCTCAAGTTATGCCAGGGGAGGTTCGGGTTGGAAATGAGGAGACATTTCTTCTCAGAAAGAGCGGTCAGGCGTTGGGACGGGTTGCCCAGGGAGGTGGTGGCGTCACCGTCCCTGGGGGTGTTCAAGGAGAGGTTGGACGTGGTGCTTGGGGACATGGTTAGTGGGTGACATTGGTGGTAGGGGGATGGTTGGACCAGATGATCTTGGAGGGCTTTTCCAGCCTTAATGATTCTAGGATTTTTGACCTAATAATGAGGGATTTGTTTATTCCTAGTTGCTTAGGGCTGGGGTCGGTGGGAGAGGATGGTGTGCCTGGGGAGCATGGTGTGTCCGTGTGTGCTGCTTGGTCTGTCTGGCTTTGTCTGCTCCAATGTCTCTGCTGCTTGACACCTTTGGTGCCTCTCCCACAGCGCCATCATGACAACAGAGAAGAGCCCAGCGGCAGACGCCGAGAGTTCGGAGCAGCAGCAAGCGAAGGAGGAGGAGGAAGGAGCTGCCGAAACACCCAAGGGAGAGGGATCTCCAGAGGAAGGTGCACAGCAGGCCGCCGAGGGGCAGAAGCAGAAGGCCTCCGGCGGCGATACGCAGGAGGAGCCGGGCAAGAAGGAGCGCCGTGCCACCGAGGGTCGTGGCCTCTCCCGCCTCTTCTCCTCGTTTCTCAGGAGGCCCAAGTCTCAGGTGTCCGAAGAGGACAAAGACCCCGATGCGCCCAAAGAGGGCGGAGGTGACCAGAAAGACGCGGGGTTAGGAGCCAGCCCTGATGAAGAGATCCTGGTGAAGGCCCCGATTGCAGCTCCCGAGCCTGAGCTGAAAACTGACCCATCGCTCGACCTCCATTCCTTAAGCAGTGCAGAAACACAGGTAAAACACCTTGCTCGGTGTGGCATGCTTCCTTCTGTTCTTGTGAATGTCTGTTTTTGACAAAACCATACTATGGTCGTAAGCTAGATGAGAAAATCCCATAAGATGCTGAAAGGACATCTCCTTGTGCTGCGTAGCGTGCTCCTGTATCAGACCATAGTGCAAAATTCCTATTCCTGAAATTGTGACACTTCAAAGCATAACTTAAAGTATTCTTTACCCTGCTGAGCGTGGAAATTCCCCTGAGAACTTGGATTCAAATTTGTTATTCACAGCAGAGCCATTTCTCATTTGGATGTCCTTGGTGTGTACAGAAGGCAGGTCAGTGCTGTGAGGTGGGGATTGCAAGAGAAAGTGAACCCGGGGAAGGGTTTCGTGAGCTTCGAGGAGTGTAAACGGGGCATTTCAGGACTTGGTCATCTGCTCAGTCTGGGCTGTTGCTGAGCCTGCCAAATACAAATATTTTCTGCTTATGCATCATGTAGACAGGGATTTTTGCATAGCACGTGTGCTGAGCCCAGCTCTTAGTAGCTTTCTGATTTCTGCTCTTTAAAGCCAGGGTTGTTTCTCATGCAAGATTTAAAAGTTTTTAAAGCCGGGTAGAAAGCAAGGCAGAGACACCCGCAGTGAGACAAAGCAGCAGCTGGTTATTGATTTGGGGGCCTCTGGTTATTGATTTGGCCGGCCTCTCTTACTCCTTGATGGGCGTCTTGTTTAGCTGCAGCCCTGCCATCACTAGAGTGGCTGCATGGAGCTAGAGGAGGTGATTGCTACTTGTGAGACGGGGATTTCCTAAAAGCCAGCCAACCTGTGTGTATAGGAGTCACAGAGTGACAGCAAGTTTATGATAAAATCTGAATTATTTTCTTTGCTGCCCCTAAGGTTTTGAATGCTCTCCAGTGGGGTGTTAGATTTGAACTGCAAACTCTACCTTTTAAAGACTTTTTGAGAAATACTTTACAGGTTAGTGTTGTCAACTGTAGGCTGTAATTGTAAATCCACTGCCTTAAAACTGCAAAGTTGTAGATAGTAGGTAAAGTGTTTCTGTTCTCCCTAATTTCCGAGTCTTTGAAAAATACAGGCTGATCTTTGCTAGTGCTTTGTACCTGTCAGAGTTGGGACGTGGTGGGGAGCTGGAAATTTTCAGGCAATTTCAGCCCTGAAGGGGCCTCTTCAAGAGGAGATGCATGATTTCTTTCCCTATTTAGCTTTGATTTGCCAGTTCTATGCACAAGTGAGCGTGCGCAGAGAGAAAACCCACCACCTTCCTTCAGCAAGCGCCGTCTGTTTTAGACGAAGCACTTGTTTTTGTTAGTTCTTATTTTAGATTGACGTTAGTGGCTTTTTGAACTGTGACACTCGGCAGATATTTCTGCCGTGAAAGCATTTGCGAGGTGCTGCCTCTTTGATAAATGCTGACCAGCAGGCATTACGAGCTTTGACTGATTCTCTGCTCCTGATTATCCTGGCCCTGCTGGAGCAGAAGTCAGCAGCTTGTGGACATTATTTAGGTTTCAAACGCTGGAGCCGGCGCTGGCTGTGTGCAGTTGTGCCTGGGTGTGATTTCATGAGATGCGATGGGCTGAATTAACGGCTCACCGCAGGCTGAAAAGACAGGGTTTTGCTCTCCCTTCCTCAGCCACGGCTGCGTGCTCCGGCTGCATTGAGCCACTTCCAGCACTTGTCAAAGCCTGCTATGAACTCATTTAACCCGCTGAAATGGCAGTAAAAAAAAAAAAAAAAAAAAAAAAAAAGCTTCCTTCCTCCTTCTGTCCCCAAACTGCGTCTTTTTCTGCAAATTTAGTGAATTCAGCTGGCTCAAAGTGCTTCAGTGGGCAAAGGGAGAGGCTGTCAGGGGTGTGAAGGCTGCCTTCCCCTTTTGGTGGCCATGAACTGTTGGGTCAGCTCAGAGGGCCACAAAATCTCGCTGCCAGTGTCCCTTGTACCGCTGTTACCGTGCTGAGCACTGTGTGTTGGAGCAAAGTAAATCTTCCTGGGTGACAGTGGGAGCAGAGGGGCACCCTGTGGCTGCTGGTTCTTCTAGCAGTGGAAGCATTGAGGTCTCTAGTGTAGGACAGAAAACGCTTGCTAATCCAAAAGGCACAGTCATTAAGGCCATGAAGATTTGCATGATCTAACCTGCCCTAATTTCTCTAATCAGCCCTTTGTGTTTTTTTTTTGTTTTGTTTTGTTTTACGTCTTTTATTAAATGAGGAGTTGAGAATGACTTGAAGGGCTTTAAAAATCGCCACCACTCTGTGCACTTGTTACCCTGCCCACCCAAGCTGCTGCTCCGGGTCCTGGGCTACACGTTTAGGCCAGCTAACTAATTCCAGGGTGCGATGCTCGTTTCATGTGATGGCTTTTTGTCTGACACATCTAATTGGCGACTTGGATGTGCTGGGGTTTGCAGCCTGCTCAGGAGGAGAGGAGGGAAGACCAAGAGCCGGACAGCAGAGACCTCGAGGGCAAGGAAGGAGGAGAAGCGAAGGAGGAGTGCACCAAACCAGAACCCAGACAGGACACTCCAGAGACCAAAGCCGACAAGGATTTGAAAGCTGCCCAGAGAGCTGTAAAAAGACACAGAAACATGTACTGCAAAGTTGTCTTGCTGGATGACACCATTTTTGAGTGTGCTGTGGATGTAAGTACATTCAGGGTTTGTTTCTTCCCTTTTCCCTCTCCCTTCTCCTCCTCGAAAACCACCACAACCACTATTTAATAGGGGTCTAATTTGCTGCCAGTGAATTACATGACAGGCTTTACTGCAGAACAATCTTGCTGTAAGCTATAATAACTTATTTAGAGTGTTGTAAAAATCTCCGTGTGCCTAGGAGCCTTTTTTGTTTACAGCTCTGGAACTTGCAGGGTACCTTGCTTTGTAAAGGTTTAAAAAAAAAAAGTTACTGCATTTGCTGTTCATCTTCTCTCTCATTTTTATCCCAGAGTTTAGTTTATTGCGTTAGGTTGGGATTGTCTAAGTATTTTCTGCCCCTTTCATTTGAATAAAATGTGTTGTCATGTTGATTTGTGCTTTCTCTTCACCCAGAATACCTTTGCCGATCAGGCTGCTGGCTAACATATCTCCTGCAGGTGGATGTAGAGAAAAACAGGCTGCATTTAGCTTGGAGTTGAATATATTTGCAGTAAACAATTTAAAATCATTATGGTGACTTACAGCACCGCAAAACCCTTCATCTGAGAGCTTTTATTTTGCTTTATTTTGTGCATTCTCTCGCAGGGCTGTCTTGCTGTCAGGGCAATAAAAAGCTCGCAGAAATCCCTATTTCAGTATCGAAGCACTTGCCCAGAATATTAATAATCCGGTATTTACCACTCGAGCCTGCTTCCAGCTTGTTTTTCTCCATCCCGCTAGCTCTGTGGGCCGCGGGAGGGTATCGGGGCGTGGGGCTCCCTGTGGAAGCGGTTACCTTGGGTGATCCTGGGCAAGTAGGTCAGCAGTTTGTGTAACAGCGCGGCTATTGTCGTTGCGCGGGATCGGCGCCGAGCGCTACCAAAGCCTGGGATGTTTACTGGGGTTATCGGGCTCAGACCCCAAAAAGCAAATTGTTCTCCAAAAGGCTGGTGGGGCAGCGGTGGTTTTCAGCCCTGCAGCCCCAGTGGGGTTGTCGTGGTGTGAGTGCATTTGGCAGCCCCTCCCCGGCGCTGATCCTGCCCTGCCGTGTCCCTGGTGCACAGTTATGGGTCTGGAGCATCCCGGGAGGCACCGAGGAGCATATGGGCAGGGGCTGCTGTGGCAACGAGAAGCTCTTGACTTGTCGAGTACCCTTGGCTTTAATGCCACTATAACCCCGTTGTAGCATTTTGAGGAGTAATTTATGAAGATGTAATTGGGAAGGAATTGCAAAGGTGTAGGCAAAGACCAGCACAAATGCCTTTATTCGAACAGAATGAGTGCTTTCAAACCTTCTTTCCCGTTGACAGCCATAGGCTTCTAATTCCTACATGGCTTTAAGTGCCAGTTCACTGAGAAAGCTCCCAGGCTCACGCATGCAGCGTGTTAACGAGGGAGCTGCAGCGTGTGCAGCCTTACAGCTGAAGGACCACAGGAAAACATGGCCGTGGGCTTTGATCAGCAGCCATGCAAATAGGGCTAAAAGGAGAGCTGCCTGCACAAGCCATGCATTAGCAAAGCTTATTTTGCGTCACTGGAACTGCACTTGCCTTGTAGCAAAGCCTCCAATAGAATTAGCTGCTTGTGGTTACCATAGTTTTGTGCCTTAGGGACGTTTTCCTTCATGCTTTTGGACTAAAAGGGTAGCTGCTCCTAGGGCCAGCTCCTCCGTTTCACTTCTGCAGGATTCGGAAAAAAAGAGGAGATGAGAAATGCTCAAAGGGTGTTTCTGGAGGCAAGAAGTTGTGTGCTAGGCAGGCAAAGCTGGGGAAGCTGGGTTGCAGCAGCAGCTGGGATTGAGGAGAGGGTGGAAACGGGGGCCTTTTGTTCTGAGCCGCCGATTCTTTTGTGAGCCTGCTTTGCCAGGTTGCCCCCAAAAAAACTGTGCCCGAAATGGGGACAGTCAGGGTGGGTTGGAGCAGCAGCTTCATCCCTCACATCCTTTGATCAGTGCCTGAGTGTCTGAGAGCCTGGGGCTGGGAGCTGCCAGTGCCGTAGATGTGCTTTGGGAGGGGAAAACCACACAAATCCTCTGTTTATTGGGATTGTGGGGAAGCACGGCTCTGAGGGGGCTTTGGATGTGGAGCTGGTGGGAGCAGGGAGACCTGCAGATCTCATTGCCTCTCAGTTTGGATTTTTTAAGGAGGAACGCCTTATTGGAAAGAGCAGCCAGAAGCAGCCAGGAGGTGGGATTTTGAGCTAGTCAGGACTTTTTCCCCTTCGTGGTAGCATCCAGTGTGGTTTTATGTTCCCTTTTTGCAGGCAAAGAGCAGCCTGTGCTATGAAATGTTTTTTGTCTATTGCAGAAACATGCCAAGGGGCAGGATTTACTCAAGAAAGTCTGTGACCACCTCAATCTCCTGGAAGAAGACTACTTTGGTTTGGCCATATGGGACACGCCGACCTCCAGGGTAAGAAGTTGCCGGTTTATGGTCTGCACCTGGGTGGATTCGTTTCTGTGCAAGGCTCCATGGTCGAGGTGGTGCATAAGCTGCTGATGCTCTTCTTCAAACTGCTTTGATCCCCTCCCCAGGAAAGGACTAAGAGGACTTTAGGAATAGGTTAGCCCTGCTTAGATAGCAGAAGGTGGACCTAGATGTTGACACACTGCAGGGGGACTTCAGTCCTGGAGCCTGCGTTCACTGAAGGTTTGGGCATGGAGCAGTCATTGCACGTGCCTTAGGTGTTCATTTAAAGTCTCTGCAGACTTGGAGTGTGGTCCCCAAAGAGGCTTTGGGTTTGCTTTCTCTTCCTTCTCTGACTTGCGACTGCCTTCCTCCTGCTTCGGTAACAAATCTGGGAGTTGGATGAATTCCTGCTGGATTTATTTTACCCTGGTTGGCCTCCTCCTCCGGTACAGTGCCAGCAAATGTTGCCATTCTTAATAATGACTGGTTTGGGGGATTCTCTGGGTGGTAATACTCCGCTGTGCTGGTAGCTTTAGCACCTTTGTGATGGGAACACAGGCAGGGGAGTGGGAGTGAATCAAGGCTTGAAATGCGCAGCGAGTGAGCTTGCAGCAATTGCTGGCTCCCAACATGGATTCAGCTTCTGCTGCCTGCGTGCCAGCCAAAGGCAGGCACTCGGAGGACTTCTGGGCTGAGATCTGGGGCTTGGGTTGTTCTTTTTTATTAGTTTGTTTTGTTTTGTATAGAGGATTCTCAATTGGAAGACATGAATGTGTAAGGACAGTGATGAGTTTCAGCAGCAAAATGTACTTCCCTTTTCTACGACTATTTTGCCCTTGAAAAGGGAGAGCATGGCAGGAGGGGTGCTGAGTGCCAGCTAGCTGCCCCGGCGCTGGTGTCAGCGTTTGTAGGGTTTGGTTCTGAACCGAGGCTTTGCCCTGCAAAAGCACAACACGTGCAGCTTTCCATACCAAAACTCTTACTCATATGGTTTTAGCTTAAGGGCTTTGTTTGGTTAGACCTGAGCAGTGTCTTATCTTTTAAACCCCTGGTTATGCTTTAACTTGAGCAATTACTCAAGCTCTGTTTAATGAAGCTAGCCAAAAGTGTGTGAAATTGAAAACAAGGGGCCGCCTTCATCTCCTCTGGACCAGCTACAGTGGTCCACGCTCTGACTATTCACCTATAGCTTCGCTTATGGGCAAGGTTACAGTGGCTGTAATATATATTAGTCGTTAAAAGGCTCAATAATTGAAAGTATGGATTTTTAATCCAGGCAAAACATGGCTCGATTTGTTCCTGTTTGTGCTGGGGGCAGCGTGCTGCCACATCTCCTAGAACTGCGTGCCGCCGATCGCTTGCTCCGATCGCTTGCAGGAACGCCGCGATTATTCTGAAGGCAGACACGTGCACTTCCTTCGCCCCCGCTTGACGTGAGCTGAGAGGCCGTGCAGCTTTTTTAACCGTAGAGACTGCAAACAGATAGTTCTGTCAGGTTTGTGTGTCAGAGCTGGGAGAGGAGGAAGGAAAAGAGCTGTGCATGGGGTTAGCTCCAGTGCAGAGTAAGCTGCTCGCCTGGAGACTGTTTTGTTGTGATGGGGGAAAACATGGTGGGGTTTTCTGTTTTGTTTTGTTTTGTTTTTTTCCTTTTTTTAATCTTTCTGGTTACACGTCATTGAACTTGAAAACCTCAAGCTCCATCTCTGTAACTTCAAAACCCTGACGCTTGAATTACTGAGTGTCTGGTACAAATGATCGTGACAGGAAGTCAACAGATGAGCTTCTGCAGCTGTGCTGAGCAGGCAGGGAGATGTACGTCTGTGTTCATGGGCAGGGAGAGGCTGTGTGCAGGTTTTCCCTTACTCAGGCAATAAACCTTCCTGCAGACAGGCAATCCAAGCAGGAATTACGGGGGGTGAAAGTGGAAAGAGCAGCTGCTTGGCGCTGAAGCAGTCGTGGTACCGGTATGTGCATGGAGATGCTCTGCTTCAAAACAGTGGCTGTGACTGGAAAGCAAACGGGACCGATACGTCTACCTTTCAGATGGATTTCCTATCACTGGCTTTGTAGGTTAGAGGAGCAAGCACATAAAAAGATAAGATTACGATCGCTGTCTCCCTGCCATCAAGCTGAATGTCCTTCTAGTCAGGAAAGATTAGCTGGGAGGATTCAGTGAGTCAGTTCTTTCACCTCAGGAGACCTGGATGTCCAAATCCTGTTCAGACCTCACAAAAATGACCGTGGTGGTTGCCTGTAGCCTCTCCACGGGGGCTGGGAGCATCATGCCAGCCTTTCTGGGGGGCAGATTGTGGCCTCTGCAAAGGACAGGCTCAGCCTCGGCGTGCCAGGAGTTGCTCTGACCGTGCTGGCAAAAACAGGAGCGGTTTTCTGAGGCTTACGTTGCACCAGCATCCCACAAAACCCCAAATTACAGAGGGGGGGAAAAAGGATGTATTTCTAAATTTGTAGCTGAGATAATTACTAGAAACTTGAGTCATACTTAAAGGAGACTAAGTTTATGTCACGCTCCCCGGCTACTGGATGTTTTCACTCCTGTTTCAGCAATTAGGTTGTTAAAGAACGTAGCTAATAATGGAAAGTCTTGGTGACTTTTGTTCTCAGTAGGGTAAGTATGCGGATAGGGTGCCTAAAATGAATGTCTATGTCCAATTTGTCTGGTTTTAAAGGTCTTTGAGAAAAAATGTGTTGCACAAGTGCCCCTCTTGGCTGAGACCATGCCTGCTGGTATGTGCTTGCTGCCTTTTATGCCACAATATTAAGTAAAAGCAGGATCTGACAGGGCAGAATATGCTGGGCAGAGTTCCCTTGGATGCTGTTGCTTTGTTGTTAGGAGCTGCCATAAATTCCTTCACTTAAATCCTTTTCTCTAAAGAGCATCTGTGTGGTGGGGGATGCTCATCAGCTTCGTGTGCTGAGCCTCTGAATTTATAGGGTCACCTTGATGGAGAGAACAGCTTCAGATTGGATCCATGTTCCTTGTTCCTCTCCTGAGAGTACTTCGTAAGTGAGGGATTGAAAATACACACAGGGACCACAGATTGGAGTAAAAGTTTCAGAAAATGCTGTATATCTTCAGTTTCCATGGCTGCGTTCATGTCAAACATTGTCGCCTCGCTGTATTTTTAGCAAGTTGCAGTTTGCTGTGGTGTTTCTGTAACGTCTGTTAAACTGTGAATGTTTTTATCCTCTTACAGACATGGCTGGATCCTGCCAAAGAAATAAAAAAACAGGTTCATGGTAAGTGGATCAAATTTATCATGTGGGGGTGTGGCTTCTCTCCCTTCCCTGTGTGTGCGTGGTTCCGGGCGCAGTCCTGAGTGCCCAGGGATCGGTGAGAGTTCAAGTCAGGGTGTCAGGCAGGGATCAGCTCAAGTTCAAGCAGTCTGTGCTTCCTTTCTCTTTTTCTCCGGTACTTGGCGATGCTCTAGAATGAAGGAAAAGTGTCATTTCCTTGCAAAAACATAGCCAGGGATGTGTTCGTCCTGTGCAAAGCCACGCTGTCCTCACTGCCGTGCAGCGCTGAAACGGGATGGGAAAGCAGATGGCAGTGGGCACCATTTAAAGCCAAAAGGAGCTGGGGAGAGCCTGGTCAAAGCTGCATGCAAGGTTTTGTGGACTCCGAGGCTGTTTTGGAGCTCAAATCAGGGTACTGGAATGATAAACAAAGGGCTCAAGTAGTTTCAGGACAAATGCCAGATGCTCTCTGGAGTATTTTAAGTTGTGCTAGCACTGAATTAGTTCAAGACGAGGGCAGCGACAAAGTTAAATAAACTCTAGAGGCTTTTGTTTTCTTTCAGGAACGAGCCTAAGGTCTGACAGCCTCTCGAGTCAAACACTGCTCTGTGTACGCGTGGGGGGGGCGAAGGACGAGGCGTATCAGCACTGCCCGGGGGGGGAAATGCTGCAGGGCTGTGGAGTAGGAAAAGCTCCTGCTTTTATCAGGTTCTCTTTGAGTCAATAACAGGATGTGTGTAAAGGGCACGAGCTGCTCCTGCCTTGCAGTGCAGTGCAGGTAAAATTCAGTGAATATGGGTAACAAACAACCTGCTGTACGATCTGTCCCTGCAAGATGCTTTAAATGGCACATTATTGGAGTTTGCTTGAAGAAGTTGTGTTGGTGTACACGTACAGGGAGCCAGTCTCTGTGTCTCCCTTGCAATACACAGGAAAACTCTGCTGACTGAGCTGTCCTCTTGAAATAACTTGTGTTGAACTCTATGTAATGAAAGCAAGGTGCCTTGTGTTCAATGCCATTTGTGGTGTTGCCCTAAGAAGCAAATCCATGAATGGTGTGGTTACTATCTAGATAAATCTCTTAGCAAGTTAACAGCAAGGGTATCTCGTCTTCTGAAATAAATATTTTGAACTACACTGCTAAAGGGCACAGCAGGGGAGAGCTGCGACTGAAAAGTAGTTCTGGAGTGCTTAACGGGTCTGTCAGGACGATTTTCTGTGGCTAAACATCATTATTCTTTTCGAGGAAGAGAGGGAGCCTTGGCTTGAACTCTTCAAAAAGAGTTAAGGATTAACTGTTAAGAAAGATAAAAAATTTGGTAGCTTTACTGTCCTGCTGAAAAGCGGAGGCAGGGGGCATTTCCACCATAGCCAAGCAGTTCTAATTTGGCTGTTCCTACACCAGCATGAGATTTACATGCACGCTATTAAATATTGGTCCCAAAGCTGCATTGTGTGGTTGCTGTGTGGGGTGATGGAGAGCTGCATTTTAGGTATGTATGACAGTGTACACGAGTAAGTCGTGCAGTGTGTTATTTAGCTAGGCAGAGGCTAACCATACCACAAATAATGTCTAGTGTAGATCTAATTAAGGGAGCCCTCGCTCCATTTAACGTGTGCAGTGTTGTTGTACGAGGTTTGCAGCAAGCTTTATCGGAGTATTTAGGTCTCGACTTGTCAAGCTCTTCCTGTCGCAGCGCTCACTGTTTCTTCCAGAGACTGATGCTTGCATTGTGCTGAGGTTCAGCTGTGGTCCAACCACACGACCACAGCGCATTAAGCTGTAGAGTGGATTAGCACATCTGTTCCTTACGAGAAATTTGAAAATTGGGTCAAGTGATAAAGTACCAATTCATTAACCTATGGCATATCTCTGACCTCTCTTCATGAATCTTTTTTTTTTTTAATCAGTGAAAAAATATTTGAGTAAGTTAGCCTCTTAGCAATGAATTTATTTCCTTTTCCACAAGTTGTGACATCTTTCACGTGTACTTGTCTGCCCTGCTTTGTTGGTTTGTGCGGGTTTCCTAGCTCTTGTAAATGAAATCATGTCTTACACCGTCTGCTTACGCAGCAGCAAGCTGTGTGAGTGAGCAGCATCAAAAATCAGTGTTACCATCTCACAGCTGGCTATCATGAATCTGTTCTGGTGGGCTTATTTTTCTCCAACTTTTCTTTGTAATTTCAGGAGGCCCCTGGGATTTCACCTTCAATGTCAAGTTTTATCCACCAGATCCTGCACAACTGACAGAGGATATAACGAGGTGAGTTCCCTGCTAATTGTGCTACCAGATAGTGAGATTACCGAGCAAAGCAGTGAGCACTTCAGGGAAACCACAGGAACTGGAAGATTGAGTAGAAATTGTTAACACCAAAGTGTTATTTTATCCTTCAACAAGATGAACAATGTCTTGAGGAACTGTTTGGAGGGGTTATTGTTTGGTTTTAGTGGTCATGTGTGTGGGGACGCTCCCTCTCTTCACTGCAGTCCACCTGCATAAAGCAGTGCCATGAATAATCCTGGCACATGTATATTTGAATAGAAAAGTACACTTCTATTCCAAAATATCTTTTTCTGATAGTAAGTGTCCTCTGCTTCTTTTCCAGAGCAGGGGTGACCTTAGGTCCTTCTATCCTCCATGCTGTTGACTGTGTGAATGTTGCCCCATAATTAAAAATAAACGTTAGAAACAAACATCATGCTTCATTTATCAGCAGTATGAAAAAAAGATGATGTTCAGTGCTCGGGAACAAGTTTCTTAAGGTCTCTATGTTCTCCATAAACAGCATTTTTTGTTTTTATTCTGCAAAGGTATTACTTGTGTCTTCAGCTTCGACAAGACATCGTTACAGGGCGGCTGCCTTGTTCCTTCGCAACTTTGGCTCTACTGGGCTCGTACACAGTCCAGTCCGAGTTGGGAGACTATGACCCTGATCTACACAGCGCAGATTATATCAGTGAATTTAAACTGGCCCCAAACCAGACTAAAGAGCTTGAAGAGAAGGTTATGGAACTTCATAAAACATACAGGTAAGGTACCGTAGCTGGAGAATTCGTTTGTGCACGGCAGCACAAAGGCAGCAGGTGGAATAATGAGGCTTTCTGGTATTTTTCCCACCTCTGCTGTATGGGTTTGGTTTCATGCTGCACCAGTTTTTATGGCAGCTACAGAAGCTTTAGAAGTAAGGTGTGTATTTTCAGCTACCGAGAAAATCAGCCAATCTAAAAAGATCTAATACTTTAAAATTATAACAGAATCCTTCCAGCATATGGAATTCTTTCTTCCTGCTTGAAGAAGAAATATGCTTTTAGTTAAGTTTTGTTTTTTAACAGGTGCCCCATGTGGGTGCGCCTTCTCAACAATATCCATGACAGTGGACTTTACTTCATGTGAGAAGTTTTCTTCTTTTAACCTTGTTCTTTGTCCTTTTGTATTTCTGCTTTTGGATTTACTTTGGATTTTTTTTTTAATTTATATTTTTTTGGATTGTAATCTGGTTGGAACAGATCCTGTCTCTTTGTGTAGCCTGCAGAATGTTTGGGGTTTTCTGCTGCCCGTTATTAGGTAGTGTGTTATAATGTGGAAGTATTCCAGATAATGCTTGAGGTATGAAGCTGCAGCTAGGCTGTCCTCCTCATTTTTGTGAGCGTGGCAGTGACCTGAGCAGATGTGTCTTGTCCTGGTGAGATTGGAAGACTCCCAGGAGTCCTTCTGATACAAGATTTGAGAGTCCTAACAGCATAACTTCATCCTCATCTTATTTTGAGCTTGTTTTTCTAGATGCTCTCGAGTGCTTTTATCGCAGAACCTCCTCAGAGCACTGTGCTTAGTGACATGGAGAGCATCCGTGGTCAGCAAGCAGCTTCTGCGCAGTTCAGAGTTCACAGATGAGATCAGTACATTTGGGCTTTGGGGGAAAAAAGCCCATAAAACTGCTCCCAGATACTGAGGCCTTGCGGAGCCCCTTGACCTGCGGAAAGCTGCTGGCTGTGACACTAATAACGAGAGCAGAGCAGAGCAGAGACCTTCTCGCAGGCACATGGAAACTAATAACCTAAGTGCAGCTCTAGAGGGTGGACGGATTGGCCTGGCTGTTACCAAAGCTACAATTAACACCTCACTCAACCCCGCAAATCGATACTCTAAATTGATTCCCCTCCATTTGCACTGAGAGGAGAGGAAATGAGGGAAAATAAGTACTGGGCCACTGACAGGCTTCATGACTTGAAGTCAAAGGCCGTCAGCTGTCCTGGAAGTGGCAGATCGCACTGCTGAATTATTCATGGCTGCATTACGAGGCTGCTTCACAGTATGGGATGTAGATTTATTTAATGAACTTGTGTGTGCAGGAGGAAGGTTATAATCTGTCCCCGTTTCATTTCTCATCCATATTCTAACGTTAAACTGAGGGTTTCCAGTGGAAAACTCACCTGCTGAGCTATGCTCTGTCTCTTGCTGCTTTATTTGCGAAGCACAAAGCGTGTGCTGGAGATGGTCACTGCTCCCAGGTCCTGCACAGGGGATTGTCCTCACTGTGCTCATTGTCCAGCACCACTAAATACCTCTATTTACATCGCACACGAGATGTATGCGGGTGTTCAGTAAGAAAGACATCAAAGCCGTGAACAAAATGAAATGTATGCAACTGAATACTCCCCCAGCAGAGCTGTTAGAGGCACCTTGCACAACAGAAACTTATTAACAAGGGCGCTTCAATAACACCGATAATAGCCTCCATTATCCCGATGTTTCTCTTAAGGGAAGTTCTGATGTGTTGCCTCTCCTGCAGACAGGGTACCATCTGTTCCCAGAAAACGGCTCATTCATCTAGTCTGCCCCAGCAGGAATCTCTGCTAAGTGATTTCAGCTGTCCTTGCCTTTCGTTTGGAGAACAATAGCTGGGTTTGGGAGGGTCTCAAGGCGGTACTTCTAGGTGCACAGGACGTGTCACCCTTTGCCTTCAGCTTAATTGGTGTTTCTTCCACAGCATCGAGTTTTGTACCCTGCACTTCCTCGCCACAGAGCTTGCTTTCAAGTCTGGTGTCTGTAGTGCTCCGCAGAAATATGGTGCATCTGTTCATGAGGATGTCTCAAAGCACAAATTTGTGCATTCTGAGTAACTTAATAATTAATCATCTGGGCACAGATTTGTTTGTGTTCAAAGCAAAAGATCTAACAAGTAAATGGTTCTGTGAAGTCTGATGTGTCCCCTCTTAACTCTCCATTTATGAGAATACCAACCCCTTTCTCTCTTTCCCCAGATCCATGACTCCTGCCCAAGCAGACCTGGAATTTCTTGAGAATGCAAAAAAGCTGTCCATGTACGGAGTTGACCTTCACCAAGCCAAGGTGAGAATCAGTGTGTGTGTGCACCAACTGTAGATGTTGTAAATTGACTGTTCTTCCCTTGTTAGGAGCAACTTTACCCATTTCAGGAAGCCCCTTTGAAGGATATAGGAAGTAAGCTGACTGCTGTTACAAAAGCATAGACACACAAAAGAAATGCTCCAAGCATTGTTGCAAGCATTGTAAGAGAAGTGATTCTTCCTGATTGCTCATTATTTAAATATTACAGGAAGCTTTACAAAGCTGCTGATGTGCACAGGTCCCGGCTCTGAGGAGCCTGCAAGGTGAGCCGCTCCCTGTGAGGTGAGCTGCTGCTCTCAGGGACTTGCAGGGTAGGCTCTAGGCACAGCCCCTTGAGCAAACAGCATCGCAGAAGGGAGGAGACTGCAAGAAGAAATGTGAAGGAAAAGCAAGTCTGGCCCTGGCTGCATAAGGAGCTGAAAATGGAAGTCTGGGAGGTGGGGAGGTGAATTAAGAACCTCAGGGAAAGACAAAATAATTTGGAGTAATTTGGAGGACAAACATTGACCTGAAACTTGTAACCCTGACGACCAGTCTCCGCTTAAATCTTCATTTTCTTTCTCAGGACTTGGAAGGAGTGGATATCACTCTGGGAGTCTGTTCCAGTGGCCTTCTTGTTTACAAAGATAAGCTGAGAATCAACCGCTTTCCTTGGCCCAAAGTCCTGAAGATTTCCTACAAACGCAGCAGCTTCTTTATTAAGATTCGGCCAGGGGAGGTACGTTGTGACTTTGGGTTGTTTTGTTCAACTACCTTCTGATTATCACCAACTGAAAAAAATGGAAGGTAGCAAGCTTTATTCTGAGTGGGCATTCTACACTCTCCTGTGTTTCTGATCTCGACTTGGTTGTAAGTTCAGCTCAAGTAGAGTGCAGCGACCCTGCTGAAGCGCTAAAAGAAACGGTGGAAGCTTTAAGGTGTCATCCAGCACCACCTCCTGGCACAGCGTGGTATTCCCACAACCAGGCTGAAAGTAGTTCCCAGCTGAAATTGATAGAGGACTTCCTCCTTTTTTGGAAACATGGCCATTCAAAGGCTTTTTGTCTCGCTTTCACTTAAAAACAACAACAAGGAAGCAAATGCACATCCAGCGCAGTGCTCTTGGTTAACAGCTGCAGGCAGGGCCGGTCAATGGGCTGGGGACTGGGCTTCTTGCCACATTTACTTCTTGCTAAACCTAAATAACTTGTGTTTCCTGCAGCAAGAACAGTATGAAAGTACAATTGGATTCAAGCTACCAAGTTACCGGGCAGCAAAGAAGCTGTGGAAAGTTTGTGTTGAGCACCACACGTTTTTCAGGTGAGTTTTCTAAATAGCAGGCTTGTCTTTGTTAGTGTCGACTAACAAATGCTGTAGGGGAGCAGCTGAAAATGAACCCTCCTTCAGTGTTCCTTAGGGTTCAGCAACAACTGGAGTGAAATGATTGCAGGGAACTTGTTTGCAGTAAATTTCTAGGCAGCTTCCACATGAGGTCTTCTGTCTTATGTAGATGTGGTGTTTACTGTTAGTACGTGTTGTTTCGTTAATTGAGCATATGCAGAGACTGCTTTAAAATTAAAATAATACAAATGTATTTTAATTTCCCTTTACGTGCCGCTTCCCAGATCTGGAGGCATGCTTTTAAAACATGCGTCTGTGGTTTTCAGGCTGACTTCCACCGAGGCCATCCCCAAGAGCAGGTTCCTGGCGCTGGGCTCCAAGTTCCGCTACAGCGGCCGGACGCAGGCGCAGACCAGGCAGGCGAGTGCCATGATCGACAGACCCGCGCCCCAGTTTGAGAGGACAGCGAGCAAGCGGGCCTCCAGGAGCCTCGACGGAGGTTGGTGCCTGGCGCTTCGTGGCTTCCCGGCAGCGTCGTGGCTGGATCCAGCGCGATGCTGTTCACTTGCTGTGTGTCTGACTCTTGCTTTGATGAGAGGTGAAAGGTGGTTTAGTGGATTTAGAGTTTTGACTACTTTGAAAACTTTTAAGTACTATTTAAATAATACTAGATTCCCTTCTATATATAAAAAAGGGAAAAAAAGCATAACTTTTCACTGTAATACCTGGATATAAAAGATAAACCAAATAGTAGTGCCACCAAGAAGTGGCTGACAACAAAGAAGCATGGATGTAGGTGGGTGTTGAAGGCTTATTGTAAAGTTCTGGTATTTCCTCATTCAACCTCAGCACATTTTCCTCTTAACAAATCAGGAATTATCCTATACTAGGATGTTTGTTTAATGTAGCTTCTTAAATTACATTGTTTTCCTGGAGGGGGAGAGTTTTGCCACTACTGTTTGAAACTTTGTTGGTGTCTGTTAAAGGGATGCTAATACTGGAGTTTGTGGCACATGGATTAGGTGGGCTCTTCCCTGCCATTTCTAAACGGTAGCAGCAGACTAGAGGAGGTGAGGTGTGAAAGGGGGAGTGCGTGAGTTGGTTGCCCGTGGGGTGCTTGTAAAATCAGGACCTGGGGCTGCAATCCCGTACCTGAATGTCAGAGCATGGGAAGAGCAGCCTGTGAATGTAACGCTTCTGTCCCGGTTGAAGTCTGCAGCCTTTCTCCATCTGCTGTGTGGGCAGTTGTTAACATGTGCGCCATTTCTTCAGCTAAACGTGCGACTCAAAAAGTTGAGTTCAGAGCCGTAGAGGAAGAGAAGCAGGAGGAGGTGGTGGTGGTTGAGGTTCCCGAACCAAAACCCGCGGATCAGTTCCGAGAGAAGCCAGGTATAGCGGTGGTGGCTACAACTCTCTGCAGCGCCTTTCCTATCCTTTCCCCACTGAGACGCCTTTACATGCTTGTTCCTGACAACTCTGAAAAGTTTCACCAAACCTGGCGGCTTTCTTTTTCGTTTCTTTGCAAGAAGAGTTTCGCAGTCAGAGGATGGGCAGCTCTGGGAGTCTGGAGACTTGTTAAATTTCTGCCTTGCACCTGGCTGGACAGTAATTTGGGGAGGTGGGGGAATGTTTAGGATGTACTGGCACTTGAGACCTGTCTCCTTATAAATTTTGGTGGTTTATAAATGTGGATTAGAAAACTTCAAAGTTCTTTACCTGTGATCCTGAAACTTCTTGTAAAGCTTCTGAAAGACTTCATCCTGGGAACTGCTTGCAATTTTTAAGCCTATTTTGGTTTCTGTTGGTGGTTTGAGAAGCGCCTTCCATTTTGCTACATGGAGCCTAGATTTCTCTTTAGATATTACTAATAAATATTAATGCCCTCTAAACAGAGGTTTGTAGGTACAACAGTATATTTGAATATTAATGAGCATATCATAGCAGTAGTGGTGTCAAAGATTTACTTTCTTCCTCACTTAAATAGGGAATGCCTGTGGTGCGTTAGGACTGGAGATAATTAATGAATGCATTGTGTGCTTTTCTACTTCCCTTCTTCTGCCTTGAAGATTTCAGTGTGCTTTTGACATCGCTGCTTTTCTGGTCTGAAATCTAGATCAAGGTTTCCTCGAGTGACGTGGCCGACTCCTCTACCTCTGTCTCCCTCTCTATTCCTACTAGTTAGCATAGCCTGGCAGTGAAAGCCCGTTGCTGTAAAAGCAGAAGATGGAAAGTTAAGATTTAAGATCCCAGGACAGATGGCTGCATGTTCTTAATTTTCAGATTTGAGAGCTGGGAGCGAGCGAGGTGTTCGAAACCACTTTTCGTGTCCCCCCATAGCTCAGCTCTGTCCCTGCCTAGACAAGACGCTCACAAAGCTTGTTCGCGTTGCTTTTAACTCTCACCTAATCCACTGTTGGGACTGGCAATGCCAGAAGGACTGACAGACAGTTGCACTGTGGAGAACTATTACTTACCAACCTGGCTTAGAAACTCGTTGCTGTTCTCAGATGCTGCCTTGGAGAGGAATCTCCGCTCCCTGTCTCCTGTTGTGTGTCCGCGCCGGTCTCCAGACGCTTTACTAATGCATGCAAAACTCTTTCTAGCCAAGCACACGCTTGAAAATT
Source organism: Nettapus auritus (assembly GCA_011076525.1). Taxonomy (NCBI): domain Eukaryota; kingdom Metazoa; phylum Chordata; class Aves; order Anseriformes; family Anatidae; genus Nettapus; species Nettapus auritus. The sequence goes on along the minus strand of CM021787.1, from coordinate 2,236,070 downwards.
TTGAAATGAAACCCATTGCAGAGGAGGAAGAGGAGGAGGAGGAGAAGGTAGAGGTGGCTCAGGTTCCTGTTGCCAAGCCAAAGCCGCCAGAACCGTTGCAGAAGCGGTCAGGTACAGCCGCAGCAGCGCGGTGTCGGCCGCCTACGCTGCACCCTGCGGGGTTGAAGTGGTTGAAGTGCTGTAGGACAGAGGCTGCGTTGTTTGCAGTGGTGTTAACGCCAGTAAAATCGCAGCCTAGCTTTTGCAGGTGTGCTGGACCCTGCTGCTGTAACCCTGGAGTGTTTCCTACCAGGGTTTGCCTCCGCGTGAAACGCGAGTGGAGTGTCGTGCGGTGGCTTGGCTGTGTGCCCGTGTGCTGGAATTAACTGCAGCTGTGTGTGATGGCCTTCTAACGCTCCTGGGTCACTGTCCCTAAAAATCAGGCTGTGGGGGTCACCGCCACGCCGCTCCTCCCCAGCTGGGTTTTCTTTCAGCAGCTTTGCAGCTACACCCCTGTCATAACTCAAAGCAAAACGAGAGGAGACTGAAGGTGTGGAGAGGGTAACTGTGAACTTCACCTGGTTTTGTGAATGTTACAGCAAATACCGAACCTCTCCTTGCACTTGGTACCTCCTGCAGCAGAGCACACAGCAGTGACTTTGTTAGCCCCAAACCTGAGCACGTCTGAGAGTCTCCTACTGCAGCCACCCCTTCTTCTTACTCCCCTCCTTCACCCTTTTTCCTCCTCTTGACACTCTTCTTCCCATTTTCTTGGCCAGGATGATGAAGATGGATATTTTATGTCGTGTACTTTGGAGTAGTGTGTTGTACTGTGTTTAAATCCAGAGCAGCATATCAGAAGAGCTAGAGGTAGTTAATCAAGTAAACCTAACTAGAGTAACACAGTTCTGGACAGAACACAGCTCATCGTTGAATGGAAAAGCTGGGTGCCTTTTATCACTTTTGCCGTGTCTCGATGCTCTGAAGCACGGTGAAAGAAGAGGTGGCCTTGCAGATTTAAATGCCTTTTTTAAATGCTGTTTGCCTTCCTGAAAGGATAACAAAATACCTGGCACACAGAAATGAGCTGCCATGCTGAAGAAAGGCAGAGAGGATGCAGGGGGTGGTGGTGGTTTGGGCTTCTGGTGTGGATTGCAGCAAGACCTGATGTCCAGGAGTTTGTTGTAAAAGTGAAATTTTGGTCTAACTTAAAATTTCTTTTTTATTGCCAAATTTTCTGGTGTCTTTGGCTAGCTGGATGGACACAAGTAACCTAGTATTGGCTGTGGTGATTCACACAGTGTGACTTTTCCTTTATAAACAGTGACTTTTTAAATATGACTAGGTATATTTTTAGTGGACTGGCCAAAAAAAGCAGCATCAGAGAGCTAAATAGTTCATCGTGTCTATAGATAAGCACCATTAATTACTTGTGGGCTGGCTTTGTTGCCCAGGATCAGCCTGAATATTGCTGGAAGTGTCAGCTCTCAGAGATAGGAGCATGTCTGGGAAGTCAGAACTCAAGGAAAGAAGGAGGCAGTTGATTTTGTGTGTACCTGGTGCTCTTGTTTAAGACGGTCATCCTCTCGAAAGACGATTTCTTTGAAGCATGTTAATTTCTGCACTTTCACCGATTTGGAGGTAATGGATATCTTCTCAGGGTGGTGTCTTGGGCTGCAGCAGGAGTTATCCATCTCAAACCACAGCGTGAGTCTGCTTTGAAGGCCACCTGGACGTTGCTGTAAAGTTGTATGGAGAAATGCTTGTAGGGTTTGTTTTTTTCTTCTTTGGATTGCTGAAAAGTTTGGGGAAATGGAGGGAAAAAACAGTGTTGCTCTTCCAGAAACCATCCGTTTCTGGTTGAGGACATCCAAAGGAGGTCAGGAATTCACCACAGCTCTTGAGTGTTTCTATTTTAAAGGTTGCATTGTAATGGACTTCTGTTCTGATTGTGTCTGAAAGACCCGGGAATCAATGGCACAACGTCAAAAATAGATTAGCCTATCTGGCGTGGCTTCTCTGCAGAGTGCAAGCTTGCTTTTTGTAAACCATCTCGTGTGGGGTTTTATTTTATTTTATTTCAACCATCAGGAAAATAATCTCAACTTTCCCATACTAAACGCACAAGCTGCTTTGCTCAACATCTTTCTTTTTTCCCCTTTCCCCCCTTCTCCCTCCTCCCTTCCTCTTGAAACTACAGCTCTGTAATTTGAAAAGACTTTGCCCGGAGCTTTGCCTGCTCTGAACCTTGTTGCTGTCTCTCTCCCACCCTCAGCAGTGGCAGTGATAACACCCGAGAGGAGCCCCCGGCCCACCTCCGCTCCGGCCATCGCCCAGAGCCACCTCGCTGAAGCTGTCTCAGCTAAGCCCGATGCGAAGGAAGCCATCGCTGTGTCCAAAGCAGAAAAGGAAGCGGTGAAAGCTGAGACCAAGCGCGAAGAGATCCCGCCAGAGAGAGCCAAGGCAGAGCCAGCTGATGCATCCAAGGTATGGCAGTCCAGGCTCTCTTTGGAAGAGGCTGGTGCCAGGCTGGAGCTGCAGCTCAAAACCAGCCCGAGCAGCAGCTCTGGGCACCTTCACTTCCTCGGTGATGAGAAAGGGGATTCCTCACCCAGGCGGTGGATGGGAGGGAGGTATGGGGACGTGGGGTTGAGGGAATTTCCAGCCCTGCCCCTCAGGATGCAAGGAGGAGGATGTCCACGTGAAGGCAGGGCAGCTGGGTTTCAGTATTTCCAGCCAAAACTAAACCCAGCTTGCTGATACATGGTTTAAAAAATTGTCAAGAATTGCACACATTAATATTTGAGTTCATGGTACTTGAATTTTGGGGCTCACCCTTTGCTAAGCTGTTTGCTGGTGTGACAGCAGGAGGGATTCCAGTGAAAGCAGTGACACGGATCAGGTCCGCAGCCAAGTGTCTAAATGCAAAGGTTTTTTAAATCGATGTGCTTTCCCTGGGTGTTTCTGAAAACAAGAAACTTTTATTGTTAACGGTGCTGTTCAGACCTTGAAGGGGGGTTATTTAAATGAAATTTTTTAAAGAATGCTCACGCTTTCCACAGATGTCTAAGACCTCTGCTGGTGTTGATATGATACTGATATTGTGTATTGGTATTTTAAGTCAAAATGATGTGTAAAAAAAAAAAAAAAAATGTTCATATTACAGTGTCCTTAATATTCTGCAAATGTTATTGACTGGAAGCTTTCAGTGGTGCAGCAGAGGTGCATGCCTTGAGTTACAATTTCCACGTTACCCTGAAGTTCAGTTGTTCTCTGCATTACTGGGGCCACATTCTCCTGTGACATGTTATGCATATGGTCTTGTATGCATAAAAGCCATTAGATACATGATCTGGTGTGCCATAATCCCTGTGAGATCACTGTCAGTTAGGGCTGGGAAGTGGAGGTGATGAAAGGACAGCTGCTTTAAAAAAATTCTTGGCTTGTATGGCCAGTTATTTCTAAATGAAAATGCTAAAGGAGATCTTCAGGACGTTGCTTTGAGTATCCCTGTTCCTGCACGGCTGCTGACCTTCCCTAGCATTAAACTGAGAATAAGTACGTTTTATTCCTCCCATTTCCCTTATTACAGGTTTGTGGGTTTCTTTTTCTTAAATGCTTAAATTGTGTGTTGTGTTTTTTTTTTCCTTTACATGTAGATGTGGGGGGATATCGTGGATTTGAACGTGCCAAATTTACCCTGTTTCTCAAATGTAGCCGTATCACTTCTTTTAACACCCCCGATGCTTTCATCTTCAGAGTATTTGGCAATCCAATTTCCCTAAAACACATTCCTTAAAATGTTAAGACAATCTGGGCTCTCTGCCCATGGTCAGTAAAGAACTTAATTCGTGCTGCTGGGTTCATTTTAAAGACAGGCCTCTTCTTACTGGCTGTATGACCACATTACAGTATCCGTGCATAACATCTCATTTGCTGGTTTGGAGAAGTTCTGTGTTAATTTGAACACGTTGCTTTTGGTACCGATCTCCCTGGGAGATCCAGCTGGAAATGAGGTTTTAAAACATCGACTGACAAATCTAACGCAAGTGGGAAGCCAGCCTTCAGGAGCACTAGAGAGCACTAGCTGCAAATGCAAATACTTCTCAAGCTGAAAGAATTATTTGGAATGTGCCGTTGAACTAACAGACTGACGGAGAGCTGCGGTGTTATTAACTCTTTCTGGCAGGCTGCATGTTGGTTTTTGCATGTCCACCCAGCATCTCGAAACCAACCTGATGCAGCCGTGTTTTGAAACTAAATTGTCTCTTGGAAAAAAAAAAAAAAAGTCTACTAACAAGAAATGTTTTTACCAATTTATTTCTTAAATGTAGGTGAGGAAAACGCACATTGAGGTCACAGTACCCACCACGAATGGTGACCAGCCCCAGGTTTGTGCCGATAATTCAGTTAGGTTGCTCACGTTTTTGAGAGGTTCAACATGGTTAAATGAACCAACAATTTTTGTTTTTTTGTTTTTTTATCACTGCCACACAGCAGCAGCCTGCAGAAAAAGAGGAAGAGCTGATAAGAATGAGGAAGGTTAGCCATTTTCCACTTTCACCAAACAAATTTGCCATATCATTCATGCATACGTAACCGATTTAAAAAGACAGTGCTCCAATTTCTTCATGTGCTTTGGGTTGGGTTTTTGGTTTTTGTTGTTTTTTAAACTGCAACTATCAAATACTTGATTTCAAAGCGAATGGCTTTTTCCCATAGACAGTCTGATTGCTAAAATTTGCATGTTGAATGTTAGAGGGAAACATATAATTATAAACCTATGTGACCTATAAGATTTATCTTTGCTTCTCTGTAACAAATTTAGTTAGAAACCAAAGAAAACCGTATAGTGTGCATTCCAGGAAATGCCCATAAAAGTTTAATACTTTTTTGTACTGATTGAATAATAGGGGAAAAATTCAAGATGGGAAAGGTGTTTTAAGTATAGTCACTATGCACATTGAGGCCATGTAAAAATTACACGTAGAGCACCAAACCAGCCTAGTACACTGGGGCGGGCATGCATCACTATCAGGAATATGAAGTTATTACCTCGTGCAGGGCTTCCACAGCAGCTCGGTGAGCTGTCTCTTTGTGGAGAGCACTCTAAATCAAGGCAAAAGCCGATGAAACCCTGGGAGCTGTCTCTTTAAAGGACCCATTGCATTTTCCCATTCTCATGAGCCCGAACTTCCATTTCCTGGTGGTGACTCGGTGCAGGCGTTCTTGTGGCTCCGTGGCCCATCCCACACCGGCACAGCGCTGCGCTCCAAACGTTGAGTTAACTTTTTAATTTGCCAATTTGTGAATCCCGCAAGAACAACATTTTAATTTTTTGTGCTTTTCTTTTTTTTGTTCCCCCTTTTCTTTCATTTTCACAGAAAAGATCAAAGAGACTAGATGGTGAAAACATTTATATCAGGCATAGCAATTTAATGTTGGAGGTTTGTATGAACTTGAAGCTTTTTTCAGTTGCGTTTGCCTAGACCTTCTGCATTCTGTGCTGAACTTCTTCTTCCTCTTCTGCTGCTGCCTTTGTTTTTGCATGCTGTTGCATGAAAGACCTTTTTTTAAGTACGCTTTTGCATGCTGACAGTAAACATGACGATGCGCAGGCATTCTTCCTTCTACCTCTTCTGACTTTCATTCTCTCATACTTACCCAAAATATATGATTGGCAGAGCTGTGTGCTCAGCCCGCTCTGTTCTTGGACCCACGGGTGGTGAGCTGGGTGCTCATATTAGCACAAATCATGGTGGAAGTGCTCGCTTATAAATTTCTCCTAGCCTGAATTAAATGATTTTCTTGTGGGCAAAGACAGCCTATGAAAAAGTGAAGTAAATTGCAGTGACCACCGTGGCCTTCAGGACACTGGGACAGCCACATTGCTTAAAACAGAGGCATGAAGCCAGCCCATCTTTCAGACAGGGCCACGTGGGACGGTCACCCTGATCCTCCCACAACCTCCCACTTGCCATGCAGCATCTCCAGCGATGCCTCGGTGCTGAGCCCCTGGGGCTGGCCTGGTGGCTCGGGGCGATGTGTGGCTGCTGTTCCCTTAGGCTTTGGGAGCTCTTCACCCTTGGTTCCACCCAAGCACAGTCTCAGAACAGAACGTGCCAATCATATATTTTCCTACACACCGTGTTACAGAAGACGTTTGTGGCTTCTGGTACTCTGTTCCTGCCTTACGTGTTTCTACTCAACCTTGCAGCACCAGCAGCTGGTAGGGTTTCCCTGTTGGTATCTCTCGAAAGTTGAAGTGTACTAACTGCCTTCTCCTAATCTGAATTTTAAACGTTTTGCAGCTTTGGGGTTTTTTTTGACTGCTACAATTTAAGCTTTCGGACACGAGCGAGCGGTCAGCAGACGGGCAGAGTTCAGCCACCACCGGCGCGCTGCGAAGACTGTGCCTGTCGCTTTCTTTAGGCCGACGCGAGCGGCTCCTTCTCCCCTCCTCCAAGCAGAGCTTTTACCTACACGTTGCTCCTAAATGGCTTTTTCCTATCAGTGTGGTACCGGGCTCTGCTCCCTTGCCCGCCTCCACCCGGTTCTGTTGCAGGTGCTCCTGCCCTCGCCTAGAAGAGGGCTGGCCCCGGCGCCTCACCCCCCTTTGCTCCTTTTTACTCCCCGTGTTTGGCAGATCGGGTGACTTCCAGCACAACCGCTTGCGGAGAAATACTCCAGAAGCTGCTGCTTGGTTTTATGGAAAGCCGTTTAACGCTCAGTGCTCAGCAACCCGCTCTCTGTGGTCTTAGGAAAAGGCAAAAAGACGAGGGAGAGCTTAATGCTCCGAGAGCTTGTTCCTTAAGATGCTTTTCGAGACCGGTTGTGGCTTCACGTGTCGCTCCGGGGCTTTAGCTTCTCTGCAGGCTCTCAGGAGCAGCTCGTGGCAGGCAGGCGAGGGGCTTTCTCTTCTCTTCTCTCAGCCAGGGGCAGACGGAGGGCTCCTGGACCCACCCAGAGGTCCCGACTTTACCGTGGCGTCCTCAGCAGACCTGTTCGTGCTTCTTCTAACGAGCAAGCACTTGCCTCGTGCTTTTATCTGGGACAGATGCCAAAGCTGTTGTTTCCCCAGAACGTGCCAAAAAGAGCAAATGTTGTTAATGAGGCGGTTGGGGCTATAACCCCGTATACCGAAGGTGGTGTGTCCTGGGTACGCTGCAGGAATGCCGATAGTGGGGTGGGGTGGAGGGGGGGCTTCCTTTAGGGATGCATTTGCTTCCAGAAGCACTTGCTCTCCCATCTTCTAAAATCTATGAGCTGAGTCACGATTAAAAGCATAAAAAGAGCGAAATCTGCCAGTGATGCTTCTACTGACCTTACTTTCCCCTTTTCTAATGAGTGAGGCTTGCTGCTTTTTGGCACTGTCCAGAAAAGTTGTTGTTTGGCTTAAGCCTATTTTACGCAAAAGCTTCGTTTTAAACCAACTGTTCTGCTTGCAAGGAAAGGCTATTTCTGAACACATTAGTCAAAAAAGCTGACTTGCCTTGAAGTCTGTGCATTTATGCTGTAAACTGGCATCGCAGAGTAGAAATCTGGCTCTTCCCAGATCAGTAATTTTAGCAGGAGTTTCCTGATTGATCCGACATAAAGTAAATTCTCAGCTCAGTTTTAGAGGTCTGCCCTCTCATCTTCCGTCCTGAAGTCTAAATCTCCTACGATAGCTCCTGGAGATGAGAGGAGAAAAATAAAGTGATGGGGGTATTCTGGGACCACAGATAACTTCTAAGATGACAGAGAATAGATACAAAGAGAATGAGTGAAATTGGAAAAAAGTTTCTTACCATGAACTGCATTTATACCCTTGAAAAGTCAGGCTAGCAGAGGGAAAAGAAAGCAAACCCACCCAATTTAGAAGCCTGAAATTGAAGAACCCGAACAAACTCAGTCTTGCAATTCAGTAAATCCCACGTGCCGAAATCCCACGAGCTAACAACTCGGCTGTCATCTGTTTCGGTGTAGCTTGAGATGAAGTGACGGCAAGTCTCGCTCCTGGCAGACACCCTGCTGTGCTGGTTGCAAATTTGCTCAATACAAGACGAGAAAGAAAGGAGAGAGGACGTTCCCTTGGTGTGTTTACAGTGTGAGCACAATTGATGGAAGTCGGCAACATCTCTGCTGAGTGCAGCTTTGCTATGTGGCAGCGTAGGCGACTGTAGGTGCCCGTCTCTGTGCCTCCTCATTTATTCTGTCCTTTCACTACTAGGATCTAGATAAGACCCAGGAAGAAATAAAGAAGCACCACGCCAACATCAGCGAGTTGAAGAAGAACTTCATGGAGTCTGTCCCGGAGCCTCGGCCGAGTGAATGGGACAAACGTTTGTCCACTCACTCCCCCTTCCGAACGCTTAACGTCAACGGGCAGATTCCCACGGGAGCGGACGGAGTGAGTACCCTGACGCCGCGCGGGTGCTGGCTCGCTGCGTGCCGTAACGTGCCGCTTCCAGGGACGGCCTCGCGAGCTCGGATCGAGCCTCAGCTCCCCAGAGCTTTGGTTCCATCTGAGGTGACTTTTAACATGCGCAATGGGCTCTGAGAGAATGGATGCTTTAGTTTTAGTGTCGTAAAATGTGATTTATTTTTGTGAATTGTATAAAAGCGTAGGAATTCGTCTGGGTTTGATACTGCTTTTCCTAGTGTTGCTGTCGTCCATGCTGATAGCATATTTCACACGGTGTCACTTATTCCTGGTGCACCCCAACCCCCCAAAACCCTAAATTGAAGGGAACATTGCAGGTAATGCAGTGCAGGAACACTAGCATGGCATCAATTTCAAATGTCACTGCAATCTCCAGTTAATCCAGTCACTGGATTTAGTCTTGCACTGGGATCTGCAAGTGCATACAGGTGTGCAGCAGGGCTGTTCGTACGTGATGAGGCTTTCTCCTTGCAGAAGCACTGTCTGTATGTCAGTAGCCACGTACATTCACAGTCCCCTCACTAATTTCCTCCAAAAAAAAACCCAGCTTTTCAAAGGAACGGAGATGGAGCAGCAGAGATGTCTGCCAGCTTGTTTCTTCCTTGATAATAGGCAGCTTCTCCCTTTATATTAATACTGGCGCTTCCTGGCTCAGATTTGAAGCTTGTGAGTGAAAGTGGTAATCAGTCCCTTAAATAATGAATGAGATTTTCATTAAAACTGAAAAATTGAATCCTGGCTGCAGCAAAGGCAGTCGCAGAATCGCTCCTGGTTTAACCCTAGCTTCTCCCCTTCCTGCCCACAGCTCTGCAGATGAACTGCCATTTGCTCTTCATCCCACTGCAAGGGTGGTGCTCGTTAAACAGAAATAATCTTGCAGAGGATGGAGGGTTATCAGAACGGATACCAGGGCTTTAGTGGCTGAGTTTACTACAGGCTCCTCAAAGCACAAAGGCCATGAAAATTAGAGGGCTTTTTTTCCTGTTATCAAAACAATTTCCCTCCCACACCCCCCAAATTAACTTGTTGTCATTCTTGGAATTAGCCTGTGTAGCACCTGGATGAACTTCACCCTTTGGTTCTTCTCTTTTAGTGCAAATTCTGCAGGAATTTGGGGAGCAGGGCACAGCAGAGCGACACAGAGCTCTGCCCACTGTACCGAGTGCTTTATGGAGTGCAGGTGGAACAGGGCAGGGGCTCCCAAGCTCAGCAGCTCCAGTTTGAGAATGGAAATCTTGGTTATTCAGAAGTTCTTGCGTGGTGACTGCATGTGCGTCTTAGGGTGATGATGTGGGCTTTGCAGGCTGCAGTGCTCCACCGTGACAAGAAGATTGGGGTCAGTCCTTTGCATTTCTGGAAATTCACGCTACCTCTTAATATGCTCCTTTGAAGCACCTCTGAGATGGAGGTGGACACATTATGCAGTTAACTTCCAGAAATGCATCTCTGATGTGGCACCTACCGGGGAGGAAGTTTTACTTGACCTGCACATCAGTGTACGATGTTTAGGGCTGGTGACTAATGCAAAGCAATCCTGTTTGTACTGCTCATGGTGGTATCTTAACCCTGCTGTGGTGGCGAAGGGGTGTTCTGCCAGGGGCTGCTTTTCTGCTGTTCCCGTTATGTGTTACTGCAAGACAACTGAACCTTACACGCTTTGTGTGTCCAGGTCAAGAAAGTCACTGTCCTATCTTCTGAGAGACAGGTTGGTGGGCTTGAGGTAAAGCTGCTGTTCGGATATGTGCTGCTGAACCAGATTTTTGCTATTGCAATGGCACCAAGCAAAAACTCGAGAGCAGCTGCTGGATAACATTTTTCTTTTGGCTACATGGAGTTGTTTTCATAACTCACAGCCTAACACTTGAGAGGACTTTTGGCACTGCTGCAGCTTTTGCAGCTTTCGATTTGCTTCCTTTGGTGCATGGCTGGTTGGAAAAAAGCTGCATGAAAGATGTAACCGTGTATTCGGAGAGAAAAGCAATGATGAAAGATTAACTGTACCCTGTTCTTTTTATGTTGTCTTTCTTTCCGTTTTTGTTTTAATGATCATGTTACTCTTGCATTTTATATTTTCTTTTGCTGCCCAGTCTCCCAGCTACTTTCTCCCTGATACTCAGCACTTAGGGGTGTGCAAAGAACCAGTCCCAAAATACCGCCCTGACCAGAGGAGGCTAGCTCAGCTGAGAGAGCTCAGAGCCAAGTTCTTTCTTTCTTAGGTGCGCTTGGCTTTGACCACGGCTGCCGACCTGAAGGGCTGGAGAGCTACTTGGACAGGTCGCAGCAACACTTCCCACAATCTTTTGTCTCTCTTCAGCGAAAGTGCTAGAGCCCTTGCATGATCCCGTGTGATGATTTATTCATTCTGGGTTTTCACATTCTCGAGGCTCCAGCAACAAAAGTGCTAAAACGCAGAGCGAGATTTCAGGGCTTTGGAGCACTCGTGCTGGCAGCCTGCCTGTTCCACACTCGGGGTTTCTAAGACGTACAAGTTTTTCACTTGTTCTGGTAGAATTTTCAAAATGGTGAAAATTTTGATACTCTTGTCAGAACTTTCAAAAGATAATTTTGTACCTGCACTGAAGTCTAAATGTTATTTAACAAAAGCTATTTTTTAAGGGCACTGTAGAATAGGAAGCTGTCAGAGACCACGTTTTGTACTACACCATTTCTCTCGGTAATGCCACAAAGCTCCCTTTCTGCTGAACCATTCCGATTCCAAACACCCTTTGGTAGGCTTCAACCACGCGCTTTTCTTGGAGGGCAGTTGCAAAATACAGATGGATCGTGATGCAGCGATCCACGAGCTCTGTAAGAGAACCATATTTGGTAGCTCAGGTGGCAAGGGGGATTTGAGCTCTAAATAATAATAAATAAATAAATTTAAAGCCCTCTGCTTTTAAGAGCAGTCGATTAGCACATTGACAGGAAGACTGTCCGAAAACTTTGCACACCTCCAAGTGTCACTTTGGGCACTTTCCATCTGTCATTTTTGTTCATCTCTCTCTGTCTTTCTTGATCTTCTACCACGAAAGCAGACACAGGAACGTCCTCTGTTAGTACAGGATGAAGACAAACTAAAAAAGCAGGAGATACCTACTGAGACAGCCTTTCCCCGGCAAGCAAGTGAAGAAACTCTTCCAAAGGTTTCTATTCCAATTCCTGAAGAGCAGAAATCCCTCAAAAAGTGTCAGCTGTACTCTAGTATTTTTCCTTCTCCGCGTATTCCCTTTATGATGTCTTTTCTTGTGGTGATAGCACTGACTGTTTGGTGGCTGCTCTTTCTCTGAGTGGGAACAGGGTCACACTGAAACCTCAAGACCAAAGCTCCTGAATCTTTTGGCCGTAGCCTCTGCTGCATCTTCCTTGTCCTGGTCTTTGATCTCCGTAGTTCGCTGTCCCGGGGAGGGACGCCCTGCAACGCTAGTGTTAATCCCTCTGTTTTTATTGTGTAGCTGCGATCCGGGGCCTGGCAGGAGTGGTAATGGATTGCCAGATCTATTTTGACATTTCCTGGAGCTCTGTGCACAGAAACAAATTCTCTAAATCACGTCCCCAATTTCAGAGGCTTCAGCAGTAAGAGGGCAGACTCAGAACATAAATACATGGCAGGGGGTGTTTGCCTCTGCAGCCCTTTTTGACTTCGTGTAGCAATTGCTGAAGACTTGCTTTTAAGCTCATTGCTTTGAACGTAAGACGTTCACAAGCAGAGAAACATTTGATAGTGATCCAAAAGCCTGAAGAGGCTTCACAGCAATGTGCTGAATCTAATCCATAACCACTCCTTTTCTAGGAAACTGAGATTGGCATTTAAATAAAAAGTGTTGATTGTCAGTGCTGCTATTAGTGTTAACTTATAGACAGGGACAGGCAACTTTTGATTTTCCCAGTGGGAAGCCTTCTGCAAAGCATCAGCTTCCCTCTCGCACCCGCGTTCTCATTTCAAAGAAAATCCATCGCGTTGTAGGAGAAAATCCATTAGAAGGAACTACTTATTGTAAACATAGATCAATCATTTTTCTGAACCTGGTGGTCTTGGTGCACTTCAGATGTGTTTTTTAACTTGTGTTGAGCTAACTGAAGCATGTTTGCTTAGGTCACAGGAATGGAATAACCTGTTACACGTCGCCTTGTTAGCATGTTGACTTTCCCACTGTTGAGTTTACCCCAGCGTGTAAAAAGACAATTGTGCTCAGGACACGGTTCTAACCTTAAAGCCATCAATTGTTTTGACTTCCTTAACCAAACCGTTGCATGCTGCTTGTTGTTTATTGCCTACAAATGTAAATGTCTGGAAAAATGCTCTTGTTTATCCAAGTTAACTTGATAGTGAATGCAATCAAGCTGCAAAAGATGCGAGAGGAGTTGCTCTGCCAGGCTGAGCACAACAGGTTTGTGAGCTGGAGGGCAGATGGGACTTTGTGTCTAAGGGGTTTCTTTTCTGTAAATAGCAATTATGGGACTGAGCTGAGCCAACCGCTTCTCCTTGCAGTAGTAATGTGCTTTCTGTTGCTTTCTCTAGTTTATTGGTGTAGAAGCAGTTACTTCTGAGAACAGCCACCAGTGCCATCAGTGTTGGCAGCTGCTCCAACAGCATAGAAGAGAAAGGAGTAGAACCCTTTTACAGGGACTAAAAAGTGTGAATATATATAAATATGTGTATTTATAACCCTTTATAGGTCTGCATCTGTGTGAACAGTCTACTTTAGGAAGCTAGCAAATATGCTTACAGGTAAAAGACGCAAGACAATTAAGGTATGTGCGCAACTTGGCATGTGCTGCCTGGGCGGAAGGATCCTAGCATATCACGGACTATTTGAGCTGTCTCTCGCTTACTCTCAGTATATAGGCTGAGGCTCTCGAAACTCTGTCTCAGAAATTTAGGTTGCAAGTGGAACCCTTCATTTTAATCTCCCAGGAATCTTTCTGATCCGACCACTCTGTCCCCAGATCTCGTAATGTGCTCAGATGAGTTCACCAGTTTGTGCCTTTTAGGACTTTGTTTTCTCTGAATGCTGATTTTCCTCGGAAAGCATTCTTCCCTTTTTAATACACTGCCTTTGATACACAGTCTTCCTCTTTCGGCGGTAGAAATAGCAGAAGGAAATGGGTTGTTCAGTGCTGCACAGCTACAGGTGTAGTGCAGCTGGATGGGGAGCTGCCTGCCTCCTGCCTGTGCAGCAGTCGTGGCCGCTCGGTGCGATGCAGGGTTCCAGCACTGCTCAGGATTCCCATGGATAAGATTCAGGAAGATTATCTTGAGAAAGTGGGCCTTGGAGAGGAGAGGTAGGAAAGCTAAGGAAGGATGCTGAGGTGCTGCGTGTGATGCAGAGGATATAGGATGGAAGAAGCTTTCCAAAAAGTTTTCCCTTCAAAAATTGGAGCAGACGTAAGGAAAAACGGGGACCATTCATCCTCCACAGCACAACGTGGAGAGGGAAGGGACAGGAGATGTTCAGATCCTTCTCTGTCCATTTTCTGTCTGTATTTCACGGAGAAGAACAGCTTAAACAAGCACCTTTTATAAAGCCATTGCTCAGGTTAGCTCACGGTGCTGTTTGAGGATTGCTGCATTGAGCACTCTTTGGGTTATTGTGCACCATCTTTGAACCGATGACAGATTCCTTGAAGCCATAACAGCGGCTTTGGCAAAGCCCTGGTTTCTGCAGCTCTCTCTACCATTTCCAAAGGACCTGAAGTCTAAAATCTTTGCCCAGAGCAATGTTGAACATAAGCATTGCTCAGGATCATCTTATCCCATAGTGATGAGAGATGTACTCGGCTGGTCACTTCAACACAAATACTTAATTAACTAACACGGTCTCTCTCTCACTTTTCCTTTTTTTTTTTCTCTTGAGATAAGGCTGGTTGTCAGCAAAAAAAAAAAAATTAAACTTCACATTCTGAGAATGCTCAGGAACATTTTTGGAATTTATAGAGCAGTTATCACCAAAGAGTGTAAAGAAACTGAACAAACTCTTTGTATTTCTATGGCAGTGTAGAGGCCAGTTATCTATATTCACTCAGGTGGATATGTTATTATCGGTTATTTCTTCCAAAGGGATGCTGAAATGTCTGCAGCATATAACCACCTCCAGATTTGCATGGGAAATCCTGATCCTTCAGTGTGACCTGCTGCAGGAATGACATCCCAGTGACTCTGGCCTACCAGTGACTTAGCTGCTAGAAGACTGCCAGCGGTTTTGGTGTTAATTAGACTTTCCTGGTGCTTTGCAGTCTGACTGCTCTGCTGCAGGGACACTTTGGTGCTTCCACCTGGATTCCAGCCAGCAGCTGGAGTAAGGGACCAGTCAAGGTTCAGTCCCTTCAGTTTTTCCATCGTGGAGCCGGTGGTTGGCTCTGCGCTTACTTTCTATTCTGAATCTTCTTACCCTGATAGCAGCTTTTCTGATCTCCAGATAAAATGCAGAATGGTTTCTTATGCTTTGATGCTTTGAGAAGCGGTAGATGTGAATATTTGGAAGCAGCAAGTGCGCCTGAGCCTGACTGATTGCTTCAAACTCGGTTTCAACTCTAAGGCTGCATTAGGTAGTGGGCTCTGTATATGATGTTCGCTGGTGATATCAAAGAGGTATGCATTACTGTAAAACAAAATCCACTTTTTATTTTCCATTATTAGAAGAGAACAGATACATTAGGGTAGACAGCTGGTATTGTCTGCATCTCCTGTCATGTTCTGCTTTGCTTTTCAGCCCAGTGGGTTGATCAAAGACGAACTGAGAAATCTCTAATGGAAGGTTGTGTTAGGATTCGGAGTTGAGCTTAAGACCAGTTTTCCTCCCATAGTTTGTGCAGCAACAGGTGATGGCCCTAAAGAGTAGGACGTCAGTATTTGCCTCCAGTCCTGAAATAAGGAGAGTTGGATTTCCTTGGCATTCCTCCTTTGCAGGACTGGCCTTGCCCTGTCTGCACCTCGGGGCTCCTCAGGAAGGTTTTAGGTGAAGCCTCTCTGTGTAAGCGGTGGTAATTTGGCAGTCTGAGATTATCCCACTGTTTCTCTGGGTTTTCTTTTTATTTTCTGATCATGAGTTGATCATACTTGTTCTGACATAACCGAGTGAGGTAGGATGCTTCCCAGAAAAAACTTATCCCAAGGAAGAGTTACTGATTCATTTCGAAACATTTTGGTCCATGCTCACTAGTGCTGGTGACGTGGGAGACCCTGCCCGTGGTGTTTTCCTTGTGTCCCTGTTTGCATCTCTTGGTTTGTAAAGCTGGAGGGAAGGACTCGCAGGCTTTGGGTAAAGGCTGTCCTAGGAGCCTTGGTTTGTGCCACCTTGTGACCTTCTAGCAGTGGTACGTGGTTGTGATGGATCAGTTTGTGGGGACTAAAAATACTTTCTTTTTTAACGACAATGCTCTCTTTTGGAACACTTTTTTGGCTTTGTATTTTTTCTCAGATTTTTCTTTGTAAATATGTACATTTATCATTAATAAATGTTACTGCAAATCAGATTCTTCTTTCCACTGCTTATTAACAAAAAAGGCAAATGACCCGTGCTGTGACTTGTCAGACTAACCTCTTGTATTGCTTTCTCAAGCCAGGCACCATCAGATCCTGACCCGTTAGCAGCTGCCCTGTGCGGTGGGATTCAGGTGGGGGTCTGAGAGCCAGCACCTGGCTTGCAGCTGGACACAGCTGGTGTGGGCTTCATCCTGATGTGCAGGCTCAGGAAGAGGCCAGGATAATTTGATTCAGGATTAAATCTGGCTCGGTTAAGAGCTGTGTTTGCAGAGGAGCCAAAAGGTCCATCCCTCTGCTAAATACTTAGTGCAACACTAACTTCTCACTTTGGAGACTGAGTGATAGGTAAAATAGTTTGCAGAAAGTCTTCAGAGAGCAGCAGTGTTGCAGGTCCTGTGTTTCGGTGCTGCTCCTGTGCCAGTAGCTGCAGTAACGCCGAGAGGTTTCGTGTGCTGCTGTTCGGTGAGTGAGGATCATCCTGTGCCGTTGTGCCACTGTGAAGTCCCTGTGCTACGTACGGCACAATGCGACGTTGAGAGCCTTTCCCCACGGCATTGTATTAATTTGAAGAGAAAAATGCTCCCTTCTGGTTTTGCGAGTGAGGAAACCATGTTCCTAATTAACCCCTGCCTTTCTGCTTGGCGGCACAACGCAAGTCTCACATGAATTTTAGCCCGTCGAAGCTGCCCGGGTTGTGTCCACAGCTAGAGGCCATAGAGAGAGGCATTTTTAATTTTAGCTCCCAACTTTTCTGCTGTGAGATTATTTACTTTTGGCTGAACTGTTCGGCTTACACTCTTGCTGTGAACAGTCATGGAGAAGCGAGCCTGGCCATGCTGGAGCAGCACCCGGCTCTGCTGTGCCCTCCCTGGTTTTGTTGAATGGCTTCTAAACTTTTTTACTTCTATGTTCATTGCAAAGACATTCTCTAAGACGTAGCAGGTACTGTAAAATAAGGATATCTTGTTTTCTGCTTTATTATAATACTTTTTACTTAAGTACTTTGACAGCTCTGAGATTGAGCGTTCATCATTTGATCGGGGATTTCTTGCTGGTGAGTGTG
Source organism: Nettapus auritus (assembly GCA_011076525.1). Taxonomy (NCBI): domain Eukaryota; kingdom Metazoa; phylum Chordata; class Aves; order Anseriformes; family Anatidae; genus Nettapus; species Nettapus auritus. The sequence continues at coordinate 2,219,120 of CM021787.1, read as the reverse complement.
GTTTGCTGCAAAAGCAACATCATCTACTCGTGCATCTGTAGACGTCACCCTGAGTCTGTTAGCTTCTGTGCATACTTGTTTGGGGATAACCTAATAACATGCACCAGCGTTAGCTGCTGCAATGCCCTGCTGAATTAGAAAGCAATGGGAAATACAAAGTAGGATTTATAGCATTAAATGTGGTTGTTGTATGGAGTTAGCAAGCGTTGCCATTTAATGTTTTTCATAATTTTTATTACGTGTCTTTGGTAATTGACAGGTTGACTTCATTTTGGCAATCCTTGAGTTTCCTGTGAGATAGGAATCTGGGGCTGAGGGTAATCGAAGTGTTACAGGGAGAGGGGCAGCGGAGCAGCATGCTAGCACGGGCTGCAGCAACAGTCCTGCAGGAGTTCTTCTGGAAGGGGAAAGATGCAGAGCAAGGAAATGGAAATTGTCACTGGCAGTGCGAGGAGCGTGGTCAGGGCAGCTGGTTCATGTGGTTTACCCCCATCCGAAATAGCAGGTTCTCTAAAAAAAAAAAAAGAAATAAAAAATAAATTAAAAAAAAATACAGGCAACCATAACTTTATGCAAAAACACTCTGAAAAGAATCCTTTCAGTATCTGGTATCAAAGCCTGTTATTAATTTATCCCCAGTCTGAGTTACCGTGTATCACTTTTTACACTGTGATTTTTAAATAAGCTGTATCCTCAGTATTTGCCAACATCAGTTGCACCAAGATTTGTATTTAGCAGCATAGAGTTTTAGTTGCATTCGTGTTTGGTTGATTTTTTTTTTTCTTCTGGGGCACTGCATCCTGTCCTGTATTTTCTTTACACCGTGTATGGCTTATGCAAGTAGCCTGCTTCGTGTTTGATTTAGGTGTACCTGGTTTGATTTTGTTTCTCTGGAAATGACTAGTTTGCAGCCCAGGCACTCCCAGGTTTCATGGGTCTCAGGGAGAACTTGGAACTCTGCAAATCTGCGCCCTGAAAGTAGGAATGCTTTTGCATTTGCAAATAAATAAAAAAATCTTGATAAGATCAGAATTTGTAACAGATGCTGAAATTCCTGGAGAGCTGGGTTGGTGGTTTGGTTTTGGTGTGCAATGATCTTTTTTAGCCTACGTGTACACTACATTTTGAAATATAGGTACAAACACAGTTGTATTTAGAGAAAAAAAAGGGGGCGGAGAAAAAGTGTGTGTAAATAGATAATTATATGCCTGAAGAAATAGCTTTTAATTAGTTTGTTTTCTTAATGGTGGCATAGGAAGGCAAGAAAAAAGTGCTTCTGGTCAGTTGATCTTATCAGGATTTCCTTCTGTCTTTATAGTTTGCATGTTTATTGCTGCACCGTGCTCTATCAAAGACCAGTATATCCACACCAAAGGCTTCATTCAAGCTTTTCTGCTCTTCCATGCTTTTACTATGCAAGGTGCTTCTCAAATTCCAACTATTTTCTGTGTACGAAAGGGAGTTGGGAGGTTGGTTTTATTGTATGCAAATGTTTGTCTCTTCAACAGACCTGTGTTTTTGTAGCTGCTTAATCTGCTTTGTTTTAACTGTGGATCTCATTCTTCGTCTTGGCCGAAGTAGTGCCCTAGCTGGTATGTAAGGAAACCTTGCTTCTAAGGCATTTGCTTGCCATTAAACTGCAGAAAATAAATTACATCTTCTCAAGATGCCCTGCTTACTTTGCAAGCTGTGACAGACAGAATTTGGAGATATCAGACACATTGTCAGAGATGTTGGCAGCATATAAATCCAGGTTTTAAAGCAAGGTTAAGACATGGGCAGTTGAACTTGATAACCTCAGTTCGTTCTCTGTTCTGGGAAACATTGCAGTATAGTATCTCGTGTCAGGCAAAATGAGGGTAGGATCTGTGTGTACCTTATGGAGGAGAACATATGGAAGTGCTTTTCATTCAGAAATAGCACTTTCTGTATGTGTGTAGTCTGATCTGATCGTCACAGTGCTAATTACTGTAACTTCACTCCTATTAAATGCATTTTCCTAAGCAATAACCCAGGAACTTAACAGAAGCCAAAGAGGCTGGAAATCCTAAAGGACAGAAATCCTACAGGTAATCTATCATAACATAAGGAACATTAAAGAACATAGCATACAGAAGCTGGGCGCTGAAAAGTTCCTGGGAGGAATTTTGGAAGAGTTCTCACTTGAAATGATACTAAAATAAGCATCTACTTGTTCCTACATAAAGCAGTTACAATTCCTAAAATACCACTGAACTGTGTCATTAGATGAGGACAGTTAGGGTGAAAGCTTCTGGTGTACAGAAGATGCATTGTACCAAATAACCCACAGGCTTCAGATCTTGTATTTTAAGTTTTTGGTTGCCCAGAGAATCTTTCTAATAGAAAATGATGCAAACAGTTTTTGTTCTTCTTAATATCACCACAGAATTAGAATTAAAGCTGATGACGATGAACTTGCCATACTTTAATGAAAATTTAATCACCGTTTTTGGATGTACAGATATATGTGGCTGTTTTTATACAAAGTTACCAGAAATCATCCGTGAGGCTGTCAATTATTGATAAGAAGCAGTAATTAGCATTGATTTAAGTGGCATCCCTCTGGTTTTTTTCCTCCTTGTTGCCTGATGCTGGATGAGGCAGCAGTTTGGATATGTCTAAAATAGCAGGTGTCGATAACTGCCTATTCCGCCCTTCCTTAAGGGCAGCTTTCCATGTCAATAAGGAGAGAAACACAATTTCTGGGGGACTGCAGCCGTCATTCACAGCTTGTGCCAAAAATGCTGCTTCTCTCTGAGAATTAGTGTGTATTAAGTACTCATCACTTGGGCAAACAGCTGATTTTTGCTAAAGCTTTTTGTCTTGTTCGTGTTTTAACCCTTCTCTTCTATTTTGTCGCTGTTGCTTCCCTTCTGGCTAGAGAGCTCCCAGAGATGTGCGAAGACCTAGTAGAGAACTTGCTAAGGAGCTGAATGGAAGGCAGCATAGCACCAGCCTTAGCTAAACCCTCGGGTTTGGCACTCTTCTAAAATATCTCAGGTGCTATAGACATGCTTGCTTGCTCCTCGGAAGGCTGGGTTGCTTTACTACCTATCTTCTCAACCATGCACCGTCACAAATGCCAGTTATGTGGTACCTTCGGGAGGTTTAGCTACTGCAAAGGTTTCCCTGCACCAACTGCTTTGCGATAAAGTATGTCACAAATATTTCAGTAGTCCCAAATAAATGGTTATGTGCAGCTATGAACTGCACGCTCGGTGGTGATGGGGTCAGGACACATCAGTGTCAATGTCTGGCTTTCCTGTTTAAAGCCCCATTTCTCTATTCTTCAGCTGAAATGTTTTGTGCTAAGCTGTGCAGGTTAGTGGAGCTGGCTTGTGTGGATGAAGCAGTACCATTTCTTTCAGCTGACCAGGCTGCATCACCGGCTCAGGACCCTCTTGGTAACCGAATCAGTTCATTTCAATACCAATTCTTACAATAATTTTACCGATGCCAATTATGACTTTTTGCAGGCATGGCTGTGTTATCCTAGAGACTGCAGCAGCAAACAGGGTACTCCGAGGTGTGTTCCCAGGTGACGGGAAGACAGCAAAGCACAGGCTCTGCAGATTGGTCCTGCACAATAATTCTGGGTTTATTCTCTTAACCTCCATGTGCAAATTAAAAACACAACATGAAATGTTTCAAAGAGGTGAAAGCAGCATTGGTGGATGGTTTTAGTGTAGCTGTTGGGTTTTGTTGCACGTGTGAATTTTGGATGTGCACAGAGGCCCCCACTTGCTACACTGAAATTATTCCTGTTTCCAAACGGGGCAAAAAGTTGAAGTGGTGGTTCTTCGTTTAGGTGCAGAGAGTTGTTTTAATGTTAATTCCTTAAACCTTCAGACCACGGGTTACTAATCCACCAGGAGCGCTGTGTCATAAATCCACCAGATACATCGTGTATCACGAAGGCTGTCAAGCTCTGAAATGTTCAAGATCCGCTGCTGTTGCATGCATTACTGGAGATGTGATGTATTATAAGAGACCGATGTTTTGTCTTGATGCTTCATGACCTTCTGTTCTCCCTAACTCTCTCTTTCTCTCTCTCTCTGGCCTTTTTGTGTATTCGTTTCTTTTTAGAATATGAGTGACTTTCTCTCCAGAGAGGATGTGGCTGCAGTGCCAGAGAGGAAAAGTGTTAACACTGGCTTTGAATGGGAGGGCCCAAAGCAGTCGGTAGCTTTTAGTGAGACCCAAATGCCACCCGCCTCAGAGCCTTCTCCAAGCCGTGACTTTGGCGCTTCCTCCATAAGCAGCGAGGAGGAGGAGCAGGAGGAGGAGGAGGAGGAGGATGAGGAGGAGGCTGCCCCCAGCCTCCCTGAGGGCCAGGAGGACTCGAGCTGCGCTGAGGGGCTTTGTGCAGCCGTGGAAAAGCAGGCGGCTGACTCAGAGCTGCCTGAGCTGGAGCCCGCAGCATTCCCTGCTGCCCCTCCGCCGCAGCCCTGGGGAAGAGAGGAGGTGGCAGAGGATGGCGAAGACAATTTTGCGGGAGAGCCGCTTAGAAAGCTAAATGGCGAGCGGCCCGACTCGAGCGTTAATAACGGGCTGCCGGCGGTCATTCGCTGCTTCCAGGTAGTGAGCTCGCTCCCAAACCTCCCCGTCTGGCTTTGGGCTGGGACTCCAAACACTGCAGCAAGCAGATGCCACGCACCCACAAAAAGGAGTTTCGCTTACTTGGACTCTTTCTTGGAGCCAATTAACCGGTTAACCTCCTGCAGTCACTGCACACAAGCCCCTCTCAATTTATTTTTGCATTAAATACAAGGCTTGCCTCGGCGCAATGCTGTTTGCCTTTCTTTGATGAAATTGTCCCGGCACATCCCCCAAAAGGGAATCGTTTAGGCTCCAGGGGTGTGTAATTTTAGCTCCTTAAGGATTTTGCTGTCTCCTGCTGTACTGCAAGGCTGAGCCGTAGTGCAGCAGAGCAAATTGGAAGCGCTGTCAAGTGTGCTTTTACATCGCAACCGTGGGCTTTGACGTCCCTGTCTGCTCCCCACCCTGGGAGATATTTTTGCCTGCTTCAGTGTTCCTGATGGTGAATCGCTTACGTTCAATAGGCGTGTCCGTTCACCCCGCTAACAATCACGGTGGCATCTGTCAGGTTTGGGACGGTGAGCAGGAATGGAGTGATCCGGGGAAGCACTGTGGGTCTGAACTAACTCTGTCTTCCTTTGGATGATTATCAGGTGGTGGAACAACTGATTTCTTCCCCCCCCCCCAGTTTCTCTTCTGAGATGTCACGTTTCTGTTTTGTCTGACATTGATTTAATAAAAGTTAAAGACCTAGGATGCGATTTTTAATAAGGGTTTCACTTGTGGCCAGGATAAAGCTTCTCAGCTGTGAGCAAGTCTTCATTTGTCCAGGGTTTGTGATAATCTTGACATATCAGTAAACGAGGGTCATTGCTTACTGGCAGCTGGCAATGGGCTTCTAGTAATTAGAAAGTTAATAATCAGTGGAGACAGTTTCCTCGTGGTATTGTGACACATGGCTTAAAGCCTTAATGCCTTTGTTGGGCTGCCTTGAGGCCACAGCATTCGGGAGGGTCCAGAGGATTTCTGTCAGTTTAATCCTCACATGTGATCTTTGACTTTGGAAGTGTGTCGTACCAGAAGCTTAAAAATAAAGACTCCGGGCTGACCTGGGTTCCCGCAGTGCTTTTATCAGATCAGTGTCAGAACACTTGCCAGCCACACAGTTATGCGGAAACGCTACCCAGGTGTTCACTGAGCTGTTTTTCAACCTGTTCCATAGCCGCCTCTAGTGAAGACACAGACAGTCACCATCTCCGACGTGTCCAATGCTGTCAAAAGCGAAATTCCAACAAAAGAAGTCCCCATCGTTCACACGGAGACTAAGACCATCACCTACGAAGCTGCACAGGTAAGGTGTGTTCGGATTAATTTCCAAGGGCTTAATTAAACTCATCCAAATGTATCCGAACCCTTTGGGTGAGACAGCAGCCCCGTCTGTTACCACCTGCCTTTCTCTGAGCATCCGAGGTGCAGCACAGAGGTGAACAAATCCTGTGGACAACATTTCCAGGTGCCTCTGATGTTTTTAGAGTGGCAGTGTTTTTTCTGTCCCTGGAGAGTAATTACTTTTTCAAGACGTGTAATTACTTTTTCAAGAGCTGTAATTACTTTTTCGAGGTGTGTGTTTGCAAACAGAATTTTATCTTCAGCCACTGGTCGCTTTGGGATGTGGATTAGGCTCTACAGAGCTGGCCTGAGTTGGCCTTTTTTCTGCAAGAGATGGTTTGGCTTGTTTTCCCCGGCTCTCCTTGCTGTTTTTGCCTCTTCAGAACTTTGTTTATAAATGAGTTTGAAAATGTTTGAAGATTGTCCTTGAGGCTTCAACACTGAAACAGGTGTTGAAAACCAAAATTACCGTAGAAAGTGCTAATCGGAGTGGGTATCTCTGTAGTGACTGGAAACTGGAAATGCTAGCGGAGCAATAGCAGCGTATGCAGGTATGGTTTCACTGCTAAGGTTAATTTTAATCTTCAGTATAAAACAGATTTTATTTGTGTATTGAGAATTCGGATCCTTTATTAGCTTGGTTTTGTCTGAACTGTGGTTGTTAAAAGCAGCTCATGGTGTTGGTGTGTAGTCACTGTAGGCCGTGGTGATGAGGTTTGGGTTCGGCTACCCCATGGCCTGTTTTTGTATAATTTGGGATTCCTGAGGAGGGTGTAATACTCTCAGGGTGTAGAGGAATAGAACAAGGCTGGGTACCAACATTTCTGCTGTTTATGGTGTGCACTGGTCATAGCAGCTGGCCCTGTGGAAGGCTCTAGCTCTCGCTGGGTGCCTAGAGAAGCATCTCCAAAATTGTGCTCTTAGTGGTTTAAAAGAAAAAAGGTATTGCCCGATTTCTCAGCAGGTGAACAGAGGGGTAGAGGAGCTTTGCTCTGGTTGCTGCTGTTACTCCAGGGAAAAGACAACTGAAAGGGAGTTTCCATGGCTCAGAGAAGTTGGCTGTGCATGGGTTGTGGTGTGCCGTTAGCTTTCTCCTGGCCTGTGGAAAATGGTCCCACCTTGTGGTAACTCCAGGTACCGCCTGCCCAGTGCTCGTGGACATTGTTCCTTCCCTTCTCGGGAAGTCCTTCTAGGACTTTGGGATTTTTAGGCAGACTGTGAGAGGTCAAGTTGTGCAAACTGGGAACCACGTAACCAGCTCCAAAACCAATTGTTTGTAGTTCGGCAGTAGCTGGACTTTCTGCAGAGCTTGAAGTAAGTGATGTACAAGGTGGTGGCAGGAAGGAGAAAGGGTGGGGAAAAAAGAATTCCTTCCAAATCAAATGTTGCTTGGAAGTACAACCCAGTGGGAAGTAGCTCCTCCTGCACCAGTGCTGGTGGGTCCAAGAGGCTGAGTCTCCAGAGACCCAAGAGGGGGTCCTGAGCAGCTGAGAGCAGTCTGCTTTTGAGATCAATTTTTATCCTCAGGTTGCACCCCGCTCTGTTGACGTGAAGCCTTGTTTCTGTCCACGCTGCCTGTGGAGGCTGACGGCCTCTTCTTTTGTCTCCCACAGACGGATGGTGGCAATGGAGATTTAGACCCTGGCATCCTGCTCACTGCTCAAACCATCACTTCGGAAACCACCAGCAGCACCACCACCACGCAGATCACTAAGGTAACAGCCAGGGAACACGATAAAACAGTGACAACAAAAATAAAACAATATAGTGAAACAACAACATGATAGCGCAGGGTTGAGTAATAGGGGAAAAAAAAAAAAAAGTTTAAACTCCAGTTCATTAAAAAATATATATATATATATTAATATGTAAACAAAGCCCAAGGGTCCCAGAACTGCCTGTGTTGCATTAAGACTGTAGGTTATGTATTAAGTGGAGTCAGGTCTGGACATGGCTCTAGCCATCCTGTGGGACAGCAGGAGAGAAATGTACTGAGTCAAAGCTCCTCACCGGCTCAGTTTCAAGAGAAGATCATTGAAAACCTGACAGCTTTTCTTTACGAGTGGTGGCAGTTCTCCTCTGTGATGCTGATACTCTGGTATGCCAGCAGTATTTGGTAATTCTATTTTTGGATACCATCTTTAGACAGGCAGCCCCAGTGCACTTGTATTCCTGTTCACTTCTTGACTAACAGTAGTATTCCCTCTGTACTAGACTGTAAAAGGTGGCATTTCAGAGACGCGGATTGAAAAGAGGATCGTCATCACAGGAGATGCAGATGTAGACCACGACCAGGTAGGAGCTTGGACGCAGCCCAAAAGAGCTTTTCAGAGTTGGCACAAACCAGACAGCCAGACTGCCTTTCTGAAGATAACTTTGTCAGAAAACAATCTAGGGAAATTTTTCTGGAGTAGAAATAAAGCTTCAAAACTGATTTCAATAATAAATTCCTTTTTGACAGCACGCAGTTTCATAGCTGGACCAGCAAAGGTTAATTCTGCTCCAAAGCTAGTATTGGCTCAGTTTTTTAATACGAGAGTTGTTTTGGAAAAATGCGATTTAAAAATATCTGCAAGAATGTGAAATAAAAGTTTTCCTTGACATCTGGATTATCTGCATACATTTTCTAATAACTTTGAAGCAGGATTGCAGCAGCGTAGTGCCAGACGTCACTGCATAGCTCTCAGCACCACCCGTGTTTAGCACTGGGTGGGAGATGCCTGCATTAAATCTTTTAGGCTTTATATGAAAGCCTTTGTGATGAGTCAGCCCCATTGGCCTCCAGCATGTGTTGTAAGTGATGATTTTGTCATCAGAGAATCATACTTTGAATTTAATTTTAGTTGCAAGTATCACGGGCCTGGAAAATATTTGTACAACAAGAACTAGTTAATTAATTCTGACAGAAAATGTCTGAGAACATCCTCGATGTGCTAGTCACACTTGCTGGGAGAATAAACAGTTGGCTTAATTGCTCCCATCCATCTTCTAAGATGGGACAGCTGAGAGATGTGATGTATTCTTAGAAAACCGTCCTGCCTTTCACAAATAACCCAGTGCCACTGCAAGTTGTCCTCTCCGCAGGACCCAGCTCGTGCTGTGGTGGCACATTGCCCACTGCATGCCCAGCACAGCCCGATGGCACGCTTCCTCTGCCTGAAGTTCGTGGCCAGGCTTTAATTCCCATAGTGCCGATGTGTGTGTCACTTTTCCTTTTCTCCCTGGAGTTAGAAAGCGTCTCGTGAGCTCAAGCAGCCTTGCTGGCGTGCAGGCTCTGGCACCTCTCTGACGTGTGGTCTCTTGCAGGTGCTAGCGCAGGCCATAAAAGCGGCAAAGGAGCAGCACCCGGACATGTCGGTGACCAAAGTGGTCGTGCACCAGGAGACCGAGATTGCAGAGGAGTAGCAAGGCTGTGTAAGTAGGGGATGACACACAAAGAAAGGGCTCGTGCTGTTTTCTCCTGGGGGCAGGTAGCTGGAGCTCCGTGCAAGTGATGTTTGGCTCAATGTGGTCAAAATTTACCTAAAATTATTATTGTTCACTGACGGCTCCTGCTCAGACTGTTCCTACTAAATCATTTAAAGCTGATGTAGCAGTCACAAACGCAGACTAATCCTGTGGTGGAAGTCAGCCAAAAAAAAGGTCTAAAAGAAGCTACGTGCGTGATGAGGCTGTTGGATCTCACCAGCCACCTCCAACACCTCAGGAACACCCTGACTTTGACAGAGACCCCTGCCTGTGCCAGCTCCAGGCAGTGGGGCCACCCCATCCTGCTGCTCCTGATGAGCTCTGAAGATCGCTTTGCAGTTTGGTGGTTTGGGGAAAGAGTTTGGGGACTCCAGCTCTGTCTGTGTGCCAGTGGTGTTGGTGCCCTCATGCAGACAAAGCTGGTGCTCGCAGGCTTGGGAGGTGGAACGGGAACAAGTTAGGTAAGAGGAAAGAGCAAGACCTTTGACAGGCACTGCGGTTTCACCTTTTAACTCTCTACAAACTCTAACAAAAATGACAGGGGTTTTCTAAGGGCTCCTGGAGCTGCAGCTCTCAACGTTGGCCCTTCGGGGAAAGGTGCTGAGCCTGGCCTCTGTGCCACTGGCAATAGCCCATCTTTTGTTCTCAGCTCTCCGATGGCTTCAGGGAAGCATTTTGCTCTTTCACAAAGAGTTGGTTGCTAGAAGCTGTACCTTACCCTATTTCTCTTCCTAGGAAGCGTTCCTTCCAGACAACACCAGGAAAAAGAAACCCAGAAAAACTACAGAAAAACTACCTGGAGCACAAAGACCTCGGATTTACAAGACTTTACACTCAGAGACTGAACGTTCATATCATTTATTAGGAGTTGCGCTTTGACATTTTACTTGTGATTTTCCAGAATCCACTGGATCCTCTTGGATATAGTTCTTTTTATATACATATATTGTGACAAACAGTATGCCATATTTCTAACTGTACTGAATATTTTTTACAGGTTTTCAATTTTGCATTCCCTCTCACGCATAGCCTCTTCAGATACAGGCCCAAACACAAACTGCAGGGCTCCAAGGGTTGGTTTTGTGTTCTTCTTGTTTTTTAAGTCTTATTCCCTCAGCCTTGTTCAGGTATAATGGAGATAAGCCACACCAACGCATATCCCGAGCGCAGAATCTGTGCTCGGTTCATAAAGCAATGGGTCCTTCTGCCAGAAGAGTCAGTTTAAAAGGTCCGACTTGAGTTTGTGCAGCATTTCCACTTGCCTCTTGATTTTTAGCTCTAGGGAGTTTGAGACTCCAGCCGGGATTATGGGGGCACCCAGAGCTTCTACCTTCACTTTGAGTTTCCTTACCTTTGGGTTTCAGACCCCGATGTTTGAACGCAGTAGGGTTGTGTGGTGTAGCATATGCACACAAATTAATAGTTGGCTAGATTTAAGGAATACTGGAAGTTGCTTCGAGTATCTTATACTGTGAATTCTAGAGCTTTAAGGGGACTGTGATAGGCACCTCACCTTCCTCCTGTGCATCTCTGCCTGTTTGTGTTTTCTAGATGCCATTAAATTAAAAAGCCCTTAGAAGTGTGTGTTTAAGATGTTTGGACTCTGAATGCTATTAAGGTAGGCTTACGCAGCATTCACAGTAACTGATTTTTTTCAGTGTCATAGTTTTTCACTTGTTGGTGTTAATTTTGTTGATTTTTAAATGTTTATTTTTTTGTAAGTCATGGGTTGGGTCTTTTTTTCCCCTTGCCAGTGCTTATTTAAAGCTAAACACATTACCCATGTATCAGGGCAAGGTGTTATACCCTACTATCATTTAATTTAAAATCCTTTAGACAATCCTTCCCTAGGCCTGCAAGCTGTATGTGGAGAGGCTGAACAAGCAATTGGGAGGTGTCAGGTGTTGCTGGTTGTGATAAAGCCAGTCCAGCACACGTGGGAAGTGCTGACACCCCCTCCTGGTTTAAGGGTCTGTACTTCGTTTGGATTTGTGACCGCCTTGCTGGAATGAAATACCAGGGCTGGCATCTGCGTCTTTGGGCTTAGCTTACAGACCACATAGAAAACGTCTTTTTTTTTTAAAAAAAAAGGAAAAAAAAAAAGTGCATAGTGCTTGTTTGTTGACGCTCCAGCCATCTGAACCTTACAAATTCACCTTATGGCCTCTTCCTGCAGTCACTGCTGGAGTGTCCCGCAGGGGCTGTCGCCAGCCAGGCGGCGACGACCCCAAAACTCACCCCAAAACTCACCGCTTCTCCCCGCCTGCCCCTCGGGCTGGGTGCGCTTCCCTCCGCTGCTCCGGGGCTGAGCGCTCGCTGCCGCTTCCTGAGCTTCGTGGCCATGCCCTGGTTTCTCCTTCCAGCACTTAAAAAGGAAAAGAAAAAAAAATGTAAAGTCTGCCCAGACACTTGTGAACACTTTAGTAAGACTTTGAGGTTGTGATTATTTTATTTTTTTTATGTAGTGTGGCACATTGGTAGCTGAGGGCATGGAGTGCTTTGCTGCTGCTCCTCAGTCGAGGATGGGAAGAAAATGGCAATAAAAAAAGCTCTCTGCTATTTTAACTTTGAATAATTTCTTTCAGAAGTCACTGGATTTAGCTCAGGCTGCAAGGACTTGCTGTTTAGCCAAAAAAAAAAATAAAATACAGCCTTCGAACTACACTGTGGCTGAGTGTAGCTTCTCAGGTTCAGGTGCAATTTTAATTAAGCTGTCAGTATTGACCGGAGCCCATGCTGAAAACACTGGAGCTGCTGGATTTTTGCTTTTCCTTGAGCCTTGCTGGTCGCGGGTACCCCTGAGCCTGCAGCCTTCCCATCCTGGTGGCTGTTCCGGGGGTTCGATCCCCTCCTGCGCTGCTGTCTCCGCATGCAGGTACCTTCCTCTTGCTCCGCTGGGCACTGAGCAGGAATCTGGGAGCCCAGTGCCCCACAGCTGTAGTGTGGAGATCACGTCTTCCTCTTCATGCCTGCACAGCCCTTTCCTTCCCTTTCTGCAACCTATACCCTTTCCTAGGTCAGTGTCTCTGCTCTCTGTCCTGGACTTAGTGGGGTAACACTTGCCTTAAACACCCGTCGTGCTGAGCAGCTGTCTGCTGATGCCCCTTTTCTAGGATTTTATTTTATTTTTTGCCACTCGCTCCTCCCTTCTCACCCCGTAGCCGCTCACTGTTGGGTAAATGGGCGGTAAATGGCAGAGCAGCCATTAAGAGGATTTCTGAGCTCTACCAGACAAAGCCAGGGGTGAATTAAGTTTGTCCAAAGCACTTAAAGGCACTTGGCAAGCACAAGCATTTAAGGGGACGTGGTGCAAGGCTGGTGTTTGGGCATTGGTGTTCAGCTGGGGGTCCTGAGCCCTGACCAGAACCAAACACCCTGAGTGGGAGCTTTCTAGGCTGCGAAACCTGCTGGCACCAACAGCAGCTCCTTACCCAAAGGGCTGCAGGAACGTGTGCTTACTGTGGCTGCGAATAATAATCATTCTTTTTTTTCTTCCTTTTTTTTTTTTTTTTTTTTTTCTTGGATTTTGGGTGGCTGTTTCCACGTTGCTCACTCTCACACCCCCCCCTTTTAAGTTCCTGCTTTCCTCACCTGTACCAAACAAGTTATTCCCCGGGGTCTTCCCTGGGGTGAGCACAGTCGCTGGAGCTGCCTTCAGCTGCACTTGTTGGGCATCAGCAGACATTTCCCTGACGTTTTCCCCAGAACTGACCCCGCAGCAGGGTGGACCCTCTCCCCTGGACACCCCAGCCCAGCTGGACAGAGCAGTCACAGCCTGGGCGGAAGAGAAAAGCTCCCAGCAGCGGGGCCGCCTGCGCCCCTTCCTCCTACACCACGCTTTTAAGAACTTGGCTCCTGGCGTGCTGTGTTAGTCCCAGGGACAAAACAACCCGGTAAGGTCTATTTTTGTGAACGTTCCCAGCTCTTCCCACTCTACAAATTCACCCGGAGACTGTCTTGATTGTATAATATACATTATATGGAAGCTATTTATATATGAATGAATGTTTTTATAGAAAGGAAGGCGAGGAGCTCGTGACCTGGTCGTATCCATTAAACTGGAAGGGCAGCGCCGGCTGCCACACAGCAAGCTCTGAACAACACCGCGGTGTTATCACAGGACTGACTGATTTCTGGTTTTAATAAACTGTGGTTTGCTGATTTCCTAAGTGTACAATTACCTTAAGAGGTGGTAGTGCCCCGACCTTAGAGATTAAACTTGTAAAAAAAACCAACAAAAACAAACAAACAAAAAGATTTAGCTGAGAATATGAAGGAGCTTTGTAAAGTTTTTTTAAGGCAATTGTGAATTGTCTAGGCTAGCTGTTTACATTCTTCTTTATAAAAATAGGAACTTTTAAAATTGGCAAATCTTTATAGTTTAATAGGGATGGGAGCTGTTATTTTGGACTTTCATAGTAAATCAAAGGGAAAGTTGCCGTAGCATTTAGACAGACGTAAGTGTTCAGTATTGCTTCTTGTATTGCATTTTTCAATAAATTTTCAAACAAAACCGTCTCCCTGCCTTTGAAGCTGTCTTCTTCCTCCTCCCCTTGTCCAGCAATCCATTCCCAGCCCAGAGCTGGGACAATTTGGTTTTCCAGCCCCTTGCCTCCCATCCCGCTGCTGTGCGCCGCAGCCACTAGAGCTCTCCCGCGCTCTGTGCCCACCGCAGCTGCTCCCAGCGGCTGGAACAGCTCCCAGCCAGGCACGTGCTGGGGTACAACGTTTATAAGGGAGCTTATTCTCATCAAGGATCACCGTTTTCACTAACGCATCACCGTTTAATATCAAAACCACCGGTGGAGCTCGGGGTGAGCGCAGGTGACAGCTTCTGCTAAGCAACCGCTGCCAAACCCTGAGCAAATGTGATGGAACTGGAGCAGGCCTAGCGGCTAACGCTGCTTTTTTGGGGGGGCTGTCTCATTTTTCTGGCTTCAGCAGTGAGAAATGTACTGACAAGAACACTGATGGGCCACCTTGGCCGCTAGCCCGAAGAAGAGACCAAAAGCTGGTCCCATTGCTGCAGGCTAGATGGGGCTGGGACTTGGAGGATCAAGCGCCAAGTGCTCCCTGCAGAGCCTGAGGTTGCTTTTGCTGGCTCCTAACCAGGGACAAAGTTGCAGCCCCGTGCCTCAATTTCCCCAACATGCAGGAAAGCTTTGCATAACCCTGTTGACACGAGTGGGAGTGACAATGTGGCCATGAAGGCAGACCGCTCTCACCCAAATCCGCCGTGCCGTGCCAACAGTGCGCGCTTGGCCGCAGGGCCAGGATGCTTTCAAGCCACTCCAAGTTTTAAATCACAGTGAGCTGGAGGCAGAATTTAAAAAAGAGCCGTAGAAGCCAGCCACAAAGAGTTGGGTAACGGCCACTGCTGGAGCTGGCTCCCCCATGATGTGTCAGGGTGCCTCGACTTACGGAGCGCAGCCAGGCAGAGCAGAGACGTGTCGGTTCACCCGCAGCTCCAGCCGCAGGCTCCTCGCTTTGTCCATCCCCATTAGGGTCATGGTGTACAGAAGCATGCCAAAATGCTCCTTAAATAACCCCAAAATACTCCTTAAATAAACCCGTCCCAGGAGTGGGGGATGCAGAGGATTGCAGCAAATTCCCCAGCATGATGCAGCCAGAAAGCCAGCGTGGTGCCAGGGGGCAGTCGGCACCCAGCCCACCCTGATCTCCCCCATCCCCATGTCAGCTAAGAGATGAATTGGGCTCAGAAACAGGAGTTTGGGGCAAAACTAGCCAAACCTGGAACTGCATCCAGTTGGGGAAGTTAAAACTTGGCCTGGAGATGGGGCTCTGCTTCCCTTTACCCCCTGCCTCAGTTTCCCTCCTGCAAAGGCTGCCAAGCCCTGTGGTGTGTTGTTGCCTGGCTGCAAGCAAGAGGAAAAACAACAGGCAAACAAACACCATGGAAATCTGAAGAGATGCAAATAAAAAGGGAAAAACAAACCTGTCCCAACAACAGAGCCCCTCAGCGGCCCCGCACCAAGGAGAACAGCCCGATCATGGGGCTCCCATCCATCTGGAGGAGCCGAAAGTGCCGCTCCCCCATTCCCAGCCCCTGCCCCAGTCCCACTGGGAGCAGAAAGTTCCCACTCGTACCCCAGCCTGGGATATTTTTAGGCCGTGCCTTCGGTTTCGGGGGCTGTGGCAGCCACTGCTTTCCCGTGGGTCAGGGCACGGAGCTGGGGTTGAGGCCACTCTCAGGGCCTGGGGACAGGGTCAGCTTGACCGGGCCTTGCTCTGCTCTGCAGGGTCACTGCTGTCGTTTATGAGGAAGCCAGGAGTGATTTAGGTCCCATTTAGGACCCACAGCCCCTTCCCCTGCCCAGGAGCAGGGCACTAGGGTAGGCTCACACCCCACTCCCTACATCACTGCAAGGGGGATAGGCCTGGAAACATTCATGCCCTCATTTTGTGCCCTGTTGGGTTGCCCCGCTGGGCTTCTAAAGACTGAAAATGGAGGAACTGCATCTGCAGGAGGTGGTGGGGCTGAGCCCTGAGCCTTGCATGCCATATCTAGGGAAACTGAGGCACAGGGGATAAGGTCTTGTGCTGGCCTGGTCCCCTTCTCTCTATCACCCCCAAGATTTCAGGGAACAGAGCATCCCCATTGCCCTGCAGAGCACCCAGGACAAAGCTAGCCCCAGGAGGCCTCACTCCAGTGCCACCGAGCCTCATCAGGCCACCCCAAACCTACAAAGGGACCCCTGTGGTTAACCAGCAGGGTCTCTCACCAAAAAGCACCACACCACCACTTGGCACAAGAAACAACGCCCCGTGCGCAAAGCCCCTCGGCTTTATCTTCCCTGCGCAATGCCTATACAAGGAGATTTATAGCAGAGCACTCTCCCTAAATAATGCACCAGCACTTGAATTCCCTGGCTGTACTACAAGTGCACCACTGCTAGCAGAGAGCTTTCTTTCACATAGGCTTTAAATCTCTTTAAAAAAAAAGATAGAAAGGACTTACCAGCCAGGCAGAGTCGTGGTTGCTGCTTCATTCGGAGAGGAGCAGGCGGGGAAATGGCTGCAGATGACCCCCAAGGCAGCAGCTGAGCACTTTCAGGTGCTGGGGTGGGCACAGCTGCGGGCGATGCTGCCCAGCTGGGGGCTCCCTGGCTGCATCCTCCCCATTGCACTTCCCTGGGCACAAAACGCAGCCTTTTCCCCCAGCCTCTTTTCCAGGTTTTGTCCGGTTTTGTCCCAAATTACAGCTGGGTAAAAAGAAAGCACCCAGCATCACCTTGTGCAGTACAGGATGCTTTCGGGACAGGTTAACTTTGTGGCAAGGGGAACGGGAAGCACTGCTGCAGCAAGAAAACACCAATGCTGGGTCCCAAAGCAGAGATGGAGCTGGGGGGATGCGCAGGTGATGCTCCCCATGGACAGAGCACAGGGCTCCTTGCTGTGCCGCGTTAACCAAGAAAGCAGTTGTGCACTTGGAACATCTTTGCAGCTGGGAATTGCCCCTCCATGGGGCACCTCTGGTCAGGGATGGATGCCCCGGGGGGGAAGGAAGGAGCAGCAGAGCCCAGCCTGCAGCAGCCCACCCAGGGCCGGGTTTGTCCTCGAGTTTCTGGCTGCTGCTTTCTGATGCACGGCTCCTGGGCCCAGCACTGAGTTTGGCTGCAGCTGCTTCCACGCGAAGGAAAAGTTATTTTCAGACCAAAGCAGCCTCCTGGCACATCCCCACGCTGCTGCTGCAGGGCAGGCCCCCTCGGTGACTTGTTGTTTTTTTGCTTATTGCATTGAGCCCGTGCCTAAATCGTTTGGAGATTAAGTGGCAGCGTAAAAGCCGGGATCGCAGCCAGGGCAAGCCTGGGGCAGCGCTGCAGGAACCCAAACCCAGAGCCCCTTTTTGCTTCCCCGCAGCCCTGGGGGTGCCTGCGTGGGACACCCACTGCAGGTGTATGCAGGGCTTGGGGGTGCTTTGCAGCAAAGGGCGGGTAAGAGAGAGTGAAGCGTTCAAAAGACGAGGTAGAAATTCACATGAAAAATGCAAGAAAAAAGCAAAGAAACAAGCCACGCCAAATTTCCAAAAGGGGAAAAAGAAACATGGCATGGAAAACCCTGACTGGTCTAAAACCGGTGGTTTGCATCCTTTGGGCTTTAATCTGCTTTTTCCCAGCCCCGGTGCCAAGTGCTATCG
>CM021787.1:2112448-2201445 GCA_011076525.1 Nettapus auritus | reverse complement strand
TTTTTTTTTTGCCAGAATACACTGTTGCCAAACCCAAATATTCTGCACGGATGGCTTGGTCTGAAGAAAGACATTGTCCCTGCAGTCTCCAAGTCCAAAGCTCTGTGCTCTCTTCAGAAGAAGCAGAGACGGGATCAAAAGAAAAACAACAACAACAACAGCAACAAAAAACATTTCACACAGAGAAAACATATTTCAGCCATTGACACTCGGCTCCACACCACGGCTGGCTTTGTTCTCTGGATGAGAAAGGGCAGGGATCCAGCCCAAGCTGCGGTGCCACATTTCTGTGCCTCCCAAGTCGCTGGCGAGCGGCGCTCCTGTCCCCACAGCATCCTCAGCACCCCGGGGCACCCGCTGCTGCCTCCAGCAAGGGGCTGGAGACCCGGAGCAGGACGGGCTCTGCTGAGCACCACTTGCTTCTGGACCCATGGCAGGATCAGGCGTGGATGCTGTAAAAATCCTCGCCTGGTTTGTCCCCACATAAGTGACATCGCTGCGGTGTGCAGGGAAAAGGGGAGCGCAGGGGGATGCTTTGCAGCCCAGCACCCACCCGGGGCCCCCCTGTGTCCCACCCCACATCTCACCCCTCATCCTGTGCCTCTGCCAGAGCAAACTGTGGGGACTTCTGTGACCTCTGGTGCCTCCTCCTGCTGTCATCAGGCACCTCCTCTCCCCCTGCCCAGGACTGTGAGCTCTGCTGGGTAGCTTCAGCCAGGGGGGGGACACCGGAGGGACACCCCCCCCTCCTTCCCCGGGGTAATTCAGCGCATGGCAAAGCCACTGTGAAAGGGTTGGGAAAGAAATGCTAGAGCAAAAATTGCTCATTTGTGAGAAAAAGAAGCAGATGCTTCTTCCCCTCGGTGAGCCTCCCCACCGGCGAGGCTATCCAACCTGAAATCCCAGCACAGGCACCCAAATGTCACTGGCCCCAGGAGCCAAAATGGCACCAAATAACATGAGGGAATCCAACAGCACCACAAAACCAGCACACACACACACACAACTCTATGCCCTATCACATCCCCCTGCTGCCCACACTCTTCACCCCAGCAGGAAAACTATCACTGCCCCACAACCGGCTTCAGGAATGGCTGTACCCCCAGAAACTCCCCCATTTTTTGTAATTTCACAGCTGCCTGGAAAGCACGAGGGTGGGCAGCAGCACCTGCAGCTGCCCCAGACACCTTCTGCATCACCTGGAGCTTGTTGCCTTATCTGCAAATACTCAGCTGGGGCACACAGCATCCTGATGGCACAAGCTGCACGGGGCAGTGCTGGACCTCCCTGGAGGATGCTGAGCCCGGGTGGAGGCAGCAGGACCCCGGAGGAGCACAAAACCCCCTGACCTGGCTCCGATTGTGCTCAGCTACCCTGCTGGGGTGAGGATGAGGAGGGGAAAAAAGGGCTGAGACTTCCCACAATGAGTTGTGCTCTGAGCACAAGCGAGATGTCAGGACACTGGTGCCTGCGACACTTGGTTGTGGCAATGCTCACACCCTGAAATGTGGCCCAAGCACACAAAAAAAACCTCCAATTTTTGGAAGATGCCACCCGTACCAACACATTGGCATTCCCTAGGGAAAAGCGAGCGCTCCAGGCTTTGCAGATGAGCACTAACACAGGTCCGTACCTGGCCTTGGCAATTCCAGGGACAGCGGTGGTTTGCAGGGGCTGGCAAATGGCCACAAGCAAGCGGTGACATTTCTCCAGGGAAAACTCTCCCCATTCCCAAATATTCCCATGCACACATGGGGCTGAAGCGGTGGGGACGTCGCGCTCCTAACCCTGAGCACCCAAGGGCGAGACGAGGCGGCACCGCATGGCATCGAGAGAACATTTAATGGCCCAGCCGGGCTGACGTATGCTGCTCAAGCAAATTTCCCACTGGGGTTGGGTGAGGGAACCCCCCCGGTGCCCCCACCCTCGCCCCAGTGCCATGAAGTGCCGTGGGGCTTTGCCCACCCCATGTCCCCGTCCCGTGGTCTGCGTTGGGTGTCAAAGCGAGGGCTCCTCCAGGAAAGCCGCCAGCAGAAGGGCTTGTAGGGCCGAGAGCATCCAGGAGGAAGCTGCTGAGGAAGAGGAGTAGGCAGGGAGGAGCGCAGGTCCCAACCCGGGAGCCCTCCCCAAGATCGGGGACCCCTCGGCGTGGCGATGTCCGCTTAAAAACCACAACCCCACAGCCTGTGGGGCCGTCAGACCCGCGAGCCCCCCTCCACCCCAACTGCCCAGGAGCTGGGCCGGGGCTCGGCGCGGCGTGGGGTCTCGCCGGGCTCCAGGAGCCGGTCCGAGGACTCGCCCCTGTTCTCCAGTTTGGCGTAAGCCCCTGGGGTGACGTGGTCGAGCCGGGGCCAGCTCCGGTTCTTGCGGTCCTTGATGGGAGCCACCAGCAGCACCCCCGGCCGGCCCAGGTCCAGGGATTTGGAGTGCCCCGGGTTGTGGGGCTGAGCATCGGGGCCGAGCTCCGCCACGGGGCAGCCTTCCTCCATGGTGACGATGACGTGGCCACCGCGGTGCTCCTGGCCCCGGGGCGCAACGCTGCTGTTACCGGGGGACAGCAGAGCCCAGGGTGGCAGCGGGGCTTCGGCGGGGGGCTCAGCTGCCTCCACCGGCCCCCTAGCCCCTCGCGATGCTGCATCCAGCAAGCGGTTGTTGAGCTTGATGATGGGCAGTGCCAAGGCGCCGACGGCAGAGGAGAGCCCGAGGTTGCCCTCCGAGTGGAGGCTGAGCAAGGAGGCGGTCAGGGAAGCCCCTGGGCGCTGCAGGAGCTCGGCTGTGGTCTGCAGCCGGTTGGGGCCGTAGCAGTCAGCCCACTTGTTACCCAAGGACAGGTCCACCTCGTAGCATCCCTCCAAGCACTCGGGGCTGGCCTTGGGTGCCAGCGGGCTGTCCGTGTCCTCGGGGCCGGTCCCCTCGGGGAGACCTGTGGTCATGCAGTAGAGCCCCTTCTGCATCAGCATGCGGGTCTCCATGTCCCTGTTCTCGTAGAGCATGGTGTTGGCGCAGATGAAGATGAAGAGCCCGATGCCCATGATGACGGGGCCGATCAGCTTCAGCTTCTCGCTGTGGGGCACGGGGCGCCCGGCAGCCACCTCCTTCCTCATGTCCCCAGCGGTGCTGGCGTTCCCTGCTCCAGCCCTGGCACCCCCGTGCCCCCGGTGGGGCCAGTAGCCCACCACGGCAATGGTCATGCCCACCAAGACCACCGAGATGCCCACCATGACGAAGGCTCCCGACGGCGAGCGCATGCGGAGCTGTCCCTTCACCTGCACCTCCGGCGGCGACTTGCGGCGTAGCCTGCGGCCCCGGCGCCGTGATGGGGCTTTGGGGGCTGTCAGCTTGGTGCCCCCCGCCGCCGGCTCCCGCACGGGGCCATTGGGTTCGGCGCTCTCGGCAGTCATCGTCGCCCTCCCGGCGGCTCCTCCTGCAGGGTGGGGAGGGAGAAGGGGAGAAAAAGAGGTAGAGAAGTCACTCAGTGGTCTGGGGGGGGTCCATGTGCATGGGATGGTGGGGACATGGGGACCATGGGGACACGGGGATGCTGCGAACATGGGACACAAAGGGACAATGTGGCTACGGGGGCACCAGGAGGATGGGGACCACAGGGACACCAAGCCTGTGGGCTGCACCACATCAGGGTCCAGGAGGTTTGCTCTCCTCTCCCACCTGCCTGCTTCCTTATTTCTCCCTCCCTGCTGGTAGTGGAAGGGCTGAAGGGCTCCCTCACACCACACCAGAGCCTTGTGGCACACAGCCCATGTGATTTGGAGCCAAGCACCATGTAGGGATGGGGGGAACCAGCCCGGCTCCAGTAATTAAATCTCAAAGAGGTTCATCTGCCTCTTCTGGGGGCTGCCAGGAGAGCTCCTGGGCAGGATTTACGCTGCAAGGGTTCAGGGTCTTTGCTGGATGGGAACGCTGGGTGCTGTGGGGAGGCTGCAGGGCGGCCCCGAACCAAGGGACGCTGCAGGACTGGGGTCTTCGTGCCTCTAAATCATCCACAGCAGCACAGAGAGGCTCCAGGAACCGCGGCAGCAGTGGGAGCAGCCCGACGGCACCGTGATGGAAAGCCAGAAAGTAAAACTGATTGGGAACGCAAGGGCATGGGGTCAGGGAGGGAGGTGACCAGGCTCATTTACTTCCCGAGATGAATGGAGAGGCAAGAGCCAGCAAACAGCATCACCGGCGGGAGAAAAATAAAATACTGAGTTTTTTTTTTTCCCAGTCTTAATCATCTTAAGGTGTTATTAGCATCCCGTGGAAGGGAATTAAAGATATGAGTTTCAGGATGACAGCGTGTTCCTGGCACAAGGCTGTCAAGCTGTGACAATTCCAATGAGGGAGATTTTAAAAAATAATAATAAAAAAGCCCCAAATAAAAAGAACCCAAACCCCAGCTTGCTGCTGTGCCATTTCAAATGTTTCTCTGAAACTAGCTGATAATCCTGCATCACAAGGCAGGAAATACAACAAACATTGCTACACCAATACAGTGGTCACCCCAAATGGCAAAAATGAGGTTTTAAACGTTTTATTCCCAAGGGAAACAAGCCGGCACTCGAACACTTCCAGAGGTGTTCTTCCACCTCGAGCACCCTGGCTTAGGGTCCCCAGCTTTCTCCAATTCCCATCCAAAATTCAACCCCCTCAGATGTTACACGTCAAATGTTAAATGCCTTGCTGCTAACTTAGAGCTTAAAAAAATGGATAAATAAATAAATAAATAAATAAATCCAGAGCCGTGCAAAGGCTGGGGGGAGGAAGGATAAAGGCACAACCCCCCCCGGTGCCCAGCCCCTGCCCTGGACCTGCCACGAGTGCGCAGCCAGCTCCTATTTTTGGCAGCGAGCCCCGGCCGTGCCTCTTTACACCAAGTTCCTTCGCTATCTCCTGCACCCCCCCGAGCACCTTCCCTGGGGGTGTACCCCCCCATGGGAAGCCCCCTGCAGCCCACTGGAGCCCTTTGCCCCCTCCCCACGTGCCGGAGGTGCTGCTGGCCCCGCCGCTGCCCCCTTATCTCCCGGCCGCCCGATAGCTGCCTGCTTGCAGAAGTTGCAGCATTTTAATTGCTCGTTGCTGGAGATGGTTGTTCCCAGAGTTCAAAACCATTATTTTTATTAATAGAATCCCCAAGGTTATATAAGCTCTTTGAGGGGAGGGGGGGGGGGAATAATAATAATAAAAAATATCCAGCGTTGGCATCAAATTCAGAAGCTCGCAGACACCAACACTCCCGCCGCTGGGTTAATTTGTTGTGGCACCACACGGGGCTGAGTTTGGGGACAGTGACGAGGGTCCTGGTGGCAATGCCAGGGTTGGGGGACAGCCCGGTCACTCCGTGGGGACAGCTGGTGGCCTTGCTCCCTGCCAGTATCCTTATAGCCCGACCCAAGCCTTGGTTTGGGAAGGGTTCCCATCCCAGGAGAGCAGCGGTATAGAAATGTAAATGTCATTAGTGTTATAGGGCGAGATGATGGCTCGGCTGCCGTGCTGCCAGGTTCGGGGCTAAGCTCCCAATCCCCGCAATAAGCCCGGCATTAAAATCAACGCAAATATTTCTCTAATCCCCCCCACCATGAAGGCGTATCGCTGGCTCCACCCTCCCACCCCAATCCCTCCTTTGCAGGCAGACGTCCCGAAAATGTGATGCTAAATCCCAACCTGTCTGGGGGCAAACCCACAGCCCCCAGGGTATGGTGGCACTGGGGAGGGTCCCTCCGGCTGGAGGAGGAGACCTACATCCCTTGGGTGCCCTGGGATGTTCTGCCCTGCCTGCGTTAATTTGCAGCATGCTGTGGTCCATAAAAAAGCAGATTTGGCCTCAAAACCTCCCTCAGGACAAGGGATGAGGGCCTGGGGCTTTGCCAAAGGGGACGGCAGCCCTGTGGAGATGCAGCAGGATGAGAGCCACACAAGTCTTTCTCCACATGTGGCTTGGAAAGCTTCTCCAAAACATGCCCCCAGCTCCTTGAAGCACACCAGGGAGCCAGGCCGGTGAGGAAGGCAGGATCTGTGCCATAACGGAGAGCTCTGCCGCTGTCTGATGTGGGCTGGGAGACCGAAGGGTCTGCGTGCTCCGTCTGTGCGGCAGCTTGCAGCAGCGCTGACACAGCCCCAGTGTCCCCCACGGGCACAGGAAGGGAAGGAAGCAGCCCAGGCTGGAGCAAAAGCTTGGGAAATCACCGACAAACAGCAAACACCTCCTTTTTCCATTTCTTTTTTTTTGGAAATATCATGACTTTAAAGCTGCTCTCTCAGTTTTTGGAAGGAGACAAGGTTGAAATCCATCACCTGAGCGCCCAGAAAAGCGCCAGCGTGTTTAAAGCCGTGGTGATGGGCGAGACCCAAAAGCCCCAGCGGCACAGCTCAGCCTCTCCGCATGGCCACGTGCTAAAATAAAACCAGTTTCAGACCGCTTCCAGCTCCTGAGATCCTGATGCCCCTTGGCGCTGAGCTCCCCCCTGTGCAGCACAAGGGGACCCGGGCCGCTGAGCCCCGTGGGTGCGAGGACGCGCCGAGCTGCGCCAACCCGCCCCGGCTTCCCCACCCACGGCGAAGGTGAGAGCGTGGTAATTACAGTCTGCGCCGAGCTGCGCTGGTTAAAAATAAATCCGTAACCTCCAACGCCGCCCCAGCACGGGGCTCTCGTGGAGCAGAGCCCCGACACCAGCTCCTCTCTCCCATCCTCACCTCCCCTCCCGGCAGGAGGCAGGATGGGGCCCGCGATGCTGCGGAGCTGCCTCGGTCCCCGGGTGCGTGCATGGCCTGTGAGCACCATGTGCAGCCTTCATCCCAGCACTGTGCGCTCCCCAAGCAATGTTTGGTCATACCCAGGAGTTTGCAGGATCCGGCCCAGACCTCTGCTGGTTTCTCACCTGCAGCTGCCTTTTCCCCAGCAAGGGGACCCCCAGCTCGCTGCCTCCAAATTTCCAGCTGCCTTTTTCCCCTCTTGGCTCAGCAATCTCAGCATGACAAGCTCGCCCCCAGCCTGGCTGCACCCTGCAGTCCATCCTGCATCTCTCCTCCTTTCCTCTGTTCTCAGTCCACTTCAAATTCCCCCCTTGGCTATGCATTAGAAGTGTCCAGACAGAAGGAAAAAAAAAAGATGAAGAGCAGGAAAAAAGAAAAAGATGACGAGAGCGTCTCGGCAGAGGAAAGCCCTGTTCAGCATCCCAGCAGCTCTCAGCCCAACGGGGCAAAGCCTCCTCCAGGCTTGGTCCCTGCGGGTAAATCCCCGCGTCGAGCCCGCAGCACAGGCGCGCTCCCAGCACAGGGACAAAAAGCAGCTCTCCAGCTCCAGCTTTTGTCGGGGACACCCGTTAATCAATCGTAATTAATTAAGCTCCCTCGCAGAAGGTTTTCAGGCAAGCAGAGTAACTCAGAGATTATCACGGCTCGGGAGGGATCATCACAGCTCCAGTCCCGGGCTGGGGGGTCTCACGCCAGCTTTCAACCAAGTTTCGGAAATGTTTTCACTGCAGCCTTTGCTGCAGAGCAGCAGACCCCGGGTGCGACCTGTCCGTGGCCCAAAGGTGACAACGGTTCACCACACTGAGACATCTTCGTTTCATTTCTGCACCCCCATTTTCCCAGGAGAAAGGACGAGGTGCATGGGGTGCACCAAGCACTCAGTGTCGGAGATGTCCGCAACACGCCTGGCCGGGCAGGACACTTGGTGGCTTCCTCGCCAGGAGGTGACCGATATCACTTGGAAATGAGATGCAGGGCAATGGGCTGGGGGTGCTTCAGAGGTCTGGGGACACAGCTCAGCCCCTTTGCTCCCTGCCCTGTGCTCAATGACCCCCAACCAAAGGGGTCCCCGTGGGCGCGTGGCCCCGTTCCCCTTGGCTTCTCCCAAGGCCCCCCTGCTCCCGAAACGGGGCCATCCGCTAAATTCCTCCCTGCCCCTCAGGCAAAGAAAGTGTGTGGAAACATCCAACTGATTGCTAATTACGAGAGCTTGCCTTACCCAGATTTGCTCTGCTAATTAGACTAATCTCCACGGCTGGGAGATGAGCTGCAGTCACCCGTGGCGAGGAGATCACGCAACTTGGCCGGCCACTTAACTCCTGCCAGGCCCCTGGAGGGGGGCTGCAGTTCCCGGCCCTTTCTGACGGGCCATTGTTTAATGAGACAATAGAAACGCAGGCGAATTTTGTGTCTCTCCTCTAAGCCCGTTCTGAAATCAGGACATCTGCATTGCTCAACTTTTTGATATGAACCAGATGCAAATAATTAATAAATCCAAATTCAAGATAATGCAGGCATCTAAATTTAAACCGAGAACGGATTTCTAATGTCAGCTTTTTGCTTCCTTGAAGGGGGAGGAGGCGTGGAGAACTCAGAGGGATTTCCTGGGAGAATTCCTGCCTTGGGAAGCCGAGCAGGGTGGCAAGGCAGGGGAAGAAGGCTGCAGCCAAGCACCTTGCAAAAATCATCACAACCGAGAGAGAAGGAAGGAGGGAAAAACCCCCTCGGCTGGGATTTCCAGGGAATTGGAACCAAACTCCTTCTGAATTTGGCACCTTCCCTCCTGCGCCTCCGAAAATCCCTGCCAGGGTGGAGGAAGGGAAGGGAAGGGACGGGGGGCTGCCAAGTGCTCCACGCTCGCAGGCACAGACCCAGCTCCCCAGCGGCTCCAGGCAGGCGCGCTCCGTCCCCCCCAACCCAGGGACCCTGCTCCTCACTGCATGCGAGCAGGGCTGGCGGAGAGAAGTTCCCCGAAGCGTTCCCAGCTGGGATCGCTCTTGTCTCCAGCACTTTAAACCTCACGCCTCCCCTGCCCTGTGCCCTGCTTTACCTTGCTTTACCCTGCAGCCCCATTCCCCAAATTCATGAGCAGGAATCAAAACCCACCTGGGAGCGACACAGGACAGATGCGGGTCCCCCGCTCCAAGCGGGCTCAGCCACCGGTGCCAAAAGGCCCTCCTGATCCCCAGCTCGGTGGAGCTACTGGGATAATTTCCACCCACTTCTCTTCTCTAGAGTGTCTAAATCAAATCCTGCGCGGGGATTAGCTCCGTGACCAGTCCTCACGTAAACCCTTCTGCGAGGAGACTCGGGGAACTGCAAAAAGTGCTGGGGTTTGGGTACTGGCTCCTGCCTGGCTCCTGGGTGTGCAAGGGTGCATGTCTGGGTGCGTGCTTGCACGTGAGCGTGTGCATGTGTGCGTGTGTGTGTGTGTGTGTGTGCGCGTGTGCTTGCTCTTGCTCCAAGCACCCAGGTCCCCTTGTGTCATTGTCCCCACGCGTGTCCGTGCCCACCCGTGGGTGCCGGTGCCCCGGGGGGGGGGTTCATGTGTCCGTCTGTCCACCCCCCGTCCGTGTGTCCGTGCACCCCCGCTGCCCCGCGCCCCCTCCGTGCCCGCACCCCTGGCTCCCTCCGATCCCCCCGATTCCCCCCGTTGCCCCCCGTCTCCCCCCAGCCCCGCTCCCCGCCGACCCCAGCCCTCACTCACCCTCGGCCGCCGAGCCCTGCGCCTTCCCCCGGGACCAGGACCGGGACCAGGACCGGGACCGGGACCGGGGCCGGGGCCGGGGCCGGTCCCCCGGAGGCGGCGGGCGCTGGGGGCCGCCGCCGCGGCCGGGGCCATGGAGGGGCGGCGGAGCGGCTCGGCTCGGCTCGGCTCGGCTCGGAGCGGGGCGGCGGCGGCGGGACCCGCCCGGCCCCGGGTCCCCTCCCCGCCCTCCGCCCGCCCCGGCCCCGGCCCCGGCCCCGCGGGGAGGCGGAGCGCGGGGCCCGGAGCATCGCCGGGGAGGGACGAAGGGAGGGAGGGATGGAAGAATGGAGGTTAGGGGGGTTTGTCTGGAAGGAGCATCCTTAGCCTCGGGCCGCCGAGAAGTTGGCCCCGCTCCGTGGAGCGCTGCTGCGGCACCCGGGGGGCTCCTGCCCGGCCCCGGGTCAGGGAGAACACGGGGGTCCCCTGGGGGTCTCCCACCCGTGCCGTGGGCTGCCCCCCTCCCGGATCCCCCGGACCGCAGAGGGGATCCCCGGCCTGGCAGCTCCGTGAGCAGGATGGGACCCGAGCAAGGCGCTGGGAGCCCGGCGGTGGGCGAGCCCTGGAGACGGAGACCCTGACCCTGCCCTTGCCCCTGCTCCTGTCCACAGGGCAGGGAAGTGCCCACATCCCATTGCACCCAGCCAGGCCTGGGCAGCTGCAGGTCTGCAGCAGCAGGACTTTTCACTTCACCCTTTACTTGCTCCCTCCCAGCCGTACAGCTCCAGCAGAGTGTATTGGTTGGAATAAATCGTTATCCTAAGTTCACTTTTCAGCCATGCTGCTTGAAGGCAGCCCCCCGCAGATGCTGTTTAAGCAGTTTCCAGAGGCTCTATCCTCTCTTGGGCAGGCACAAAGAAACCCCTCTGCCACTTGTCTTTTGCAGGCACGCTCTTTATCAGGCTTTAATTAAAAATGTGCCAGGCTTGGACTCCCTCTCCTCACCATGGCTGTGGCAAATCTAAGAGCATCAAACCAGCTCCCTGCTTTCCCCAGAGAGCCACAAAGCACAGCCCCGCTGTTCCCAACGTGACTGGAGCCACAGCATCCCATGGCCTGTAAGCTAATGCAGATTGCAGGTGCCCGGCTTTATTGCAGGGACCATTGCTGGGGAAGGTTTTTAGGGACAAAGCTCAGATGCAGGGCTCAGGCTGCTCCTCACCCATCTCCAGCAGGGGAGCATCACCCCGTGGCCTGGCCATGAGCCCAAATCCCTGCTGCTGGGTTTTGCAGTGGAGATGCTGCACCGTGACGTCCTCCCCGACTCCCCCTGCGAGGCTCAATTAAAGCAGTGCTGCGGAAACTTTGTAGCTTCTTGAGCAGCGAGGGCTGAGAAGGGACCAGGGCTGCAGGTTCGTGGGGGCAGCCATCCCACCGAACTGGACAGACACCTCGCTCATCCACCATCCCGCTAACCGAGCTTCCTGGTGAGGAATTACACCTGACGTTGGTTATTCATGCTGCTCAGTGACATTTGTCTCCTTTTGCCCGCACTGGAAACCATCTGGGCTCTCCCCAGCCCAGGAGAAATTAATGCTTTTGAGCAACATTCGATTTCTGTAGGCTGTACCTGTGCCAGGTGGGGCCTGCCAAGGAGCCAGGGATGGAAGCGCTGAGACCTCAAAAGCAGTTTCCCAATTCCAGGCCACCCAGCGACACCCCAAGTGTCGGTAACGCCATCAGCACCAGCCAAGGTGCTGGAGGCGGGCGCAGGGGACGCAGGGGAGGTGGGTGCTGCTGTTGTCCTGTCGCCTCCCACTTCTTGCAGAAAGTGGGAAAAAGCCCGGAGGAGCAGAGAAAAGAGGAGAAAATAGCCCAGTGGGGGCAAAGAGGCACCAGGAATAGAGAGGGGTGATCTCGGGGAGGTGGTTCTGGAGCAGAGCTCGCCATGGGACAGGAGATGTGCAGGACCCGGGGCTTGGAGCACTTTTCCCGATGCTCTGGGAGAGGGCAGGCAGCGCTCGCCCTGCTGCAGGCACTGGATGGGGAGGAACCACAGAAGACAACGTGAAAAAGGATCTACATCACTGCCTCTTTTCTGAGAGAGGGAAAAAAATAGATCTCATGGTAATTGGGCACCTCGCTCCTGATTTGGGGGAAGGAGGGGAATCTGAACGTGCCTTTTTTCAGGCTCTGGTGGCTGCTGCTCCTGGCAGAGCCTCCTCCGCTCCCTGCTGCCTTGCTTGGGGACCGGGTCCGGGCACAGGAACCATGTGGACGGGGGAAGGAGGAGACGGCGACTGATCACAGCCAGGATCTTAGATCAGAGAGAAGGAATGTTGTTGTGGAGAGGCTGAGCGCTGGGGTGGGATGACTCACGCTGGAGAACATACAGCTGTTGGAGCGGGACTTGGCACTGTGCACTGAGCCTTCCCCGACAGAGGGAAGAGGAGGAGAGGAGCCCCTGCCCCGCATCCCTCTCTGACCCTCTGCTGGAGGTGATGGGGAAGCCACCGCTTTGTGCAGGAGTTGGGGCACAGCCTAGCTCTGCCCAGCCCCAGCACCGGTCCAACGGCAGAGCCCGGGGCTGGAGCCATGAGGATGCACCAGGCACGAAGCAGGCATCCCTCTCCCTTTCCCATCAGTGGGGAAACTGAGGCACAGAGGGCACATTTTTGGGGCACAGGAGCCTCAATGTGCCTTGTGCCCAGCTGCAGGGAGAAGGGGAAGAGCCTGCTCTCCACATCCACCAAAGTCCATGGACTCATTTCCGTGGAGGAGATCTGGGGAAGGCATCAGGAGAACCACCAAGGCAGGGGGATGAGCCAGTGTCTTCCCAAAGTCCCTCCCAGACGTATTTTTGGCACAAGGCTGGAGATAACCAGTGAACCCCATTCCCAGTGCGTGGGGACAAAAAACTTCAGAGTCAGCTTCAGAGGTGGCCCCGTTTTGGCGGGGAGGGAAGTGGCTGCAGACACAAACAGGCCGTGATTAATCGTGCTCTGCTCTCGGTAAATGTGGAGTCATTATCTTCGTGTCCCTGGAAAAGTAATTATCTCCAATTTGTCAATGAGAACTTGGAAAAACCTGAAGCTCTGGAAATGCCATCTGGTTCCACATACAAGAAAACCTGCATATTTTTGTAGGTTAATAAAAGGTAACCAAATTTACAAAATGAGTGGATTTAATACATTACCAAAGCTTTACGGGTAAATGACTTATCTTCCCGGGGATTTATAATCCTGTTTTGCAGACTTTGCCTTATGCTGTATTTTATTCTCACGTCCAGCGGTACGAGCGCAGGAGACAAGGTGGAGTGCACGACATTCCTGCTCTGATTTACGGGCTCCCTCCTCCACTGCCATGTAAAGCAATCCTTCCCTGCATGACCGGGCCCATGGGTCACAGCGCTCCATCCCGCTCACAATTTCGGGAATTATTCCTTCCTCCAGATAACCAAACAGAAACGTCTTCCAGTCGAGTGGAGCATCGGGGCGGTAACTTGGGGCCAAAAGGCAGTTTTGTGCAACTGGAGGTCCACAAAAACACAGCCGTGTGAGCGGGCCAGGCTGAAAATATTTCTGAAAGAAAACATTTGCATTCCTGGAGTCCCAGCACAGGGGGGATAGGGAGCCCAGCAGCACCTCAACATTTTGCTCCCAGCTCCAGCACCGCAGCATCAGCGTGAGCTGGGGGAGGAAATCTGCACCGGGGCTGTTCCTAATTCCCCATGGTGCCTGCGGAAGGCAGGACTCGCACTGCACATCATCAGCCTGCAGAAGGAACCAGGAAGAGGTGAGTACCAGCGCTTGCTCCTGGTGTGAACATACCCCTGTGCTGCCCGGGGGGGTCAGCGCCCTGGTTTGGAGCAGCCAGTGATGCTCAGGAGAGGGGGCTTTGCTCTGGAGGCACACATCTGCCTGTTGCTTCGGTTGTTTGCTCATACCAGGGATCAAGAGACAGCTCCTGATGGAGGAGAAATTATCTAGAAAGAATTATCCCAAAACACACCAAGTGCCTTCCCATCCCAAAGGGCTTGGCAGAGCGGCTGGAGGTTTCTCAGAAGCACTGTCAAACTTCTCAGCACAAACTCATCAGTGTTTTTGGTTTGGCATTTAGGTTCTGCTCTAAATTGCCCAGCATTAGCGCTTGCTAATGTTGAAGTAACAAAAATAAAAGCCGAAGTGCTTCAGCTAAAGCTGGGATGGAATATTTCACAGAAACACAATATTCGGAGATTGCCTTTTCATTTCGAAATGAGCCATAACAGTTCCAGCTCCACACGGCCCTTGTGGGAAGACAAATCTCATTTCCATCCACCTCTTCCTCCTTCCTCAGGCACCGCGGGGGCCGGCCTCGATCCCTGCTTCATGGGCTGCTGCTGAAGGCAGGGGACGTGGCGATGCCCTGGGAGATGCTGCTGCAAGAGCCCTGGACGTGGCAGCACTCGGGCTGGGCAGAGCACATCAATGAAGGATGCTGCCCTGAGCCCCGACCATCCCGCAGACCTGCCCTGGCTGGGACGTGCCCAGGAGACTCCAAAAATCATCCAGTGCAATGGCCACAGCCTTCTCCTGTATGTTATGGCTAGTTATCGTGAGTAGGTTGGAGTAGGAGGAACCCAAGCCGCATCCCAGCACTAACAATACGTTTATCTCGCCCCATCAGCCCCATCTCAGCATCTCTCAAGCATCACTACATCTATACACACCCCTGCCTCAATAACATCCCAGGGCACAGGTGGGGAGCTGAGGCCCTGGGAAGAAGCAGGACTTGGGAAATTTCACACAGAAAAGGAGCTGAGCTCACCCCGAGGCTCAGACACAAAACTGTCATGATTTGGGATATCTGGATTCAGACTCATCCTCAGCACCCCACAGCTCTGTCCCTGTGCTGAATGAGAAGACAGAGAGGAAGAGAGGGGATGTTTGCTGGCATCCTTCCATGCTGCAAAGGTCAGGCGGTGGGGATGGAAATCCGGCACTCCAGCTGTTTCCAGGACGTTATTTGGGCTCCGGCATCTCACTGATCTTGATCTCGGCAGCAGAGGCCAGGCAGGGACAGTGGCTGGTTCCTGCGCAAAGACAGAGCAGAGCAACCCGAGCTATTAAAGCTAATGGGTGGGAAGTGGCCATGAATAAATCAGCAGCAACTTAGCAGCTATCAAAGCCTGAAATCCTCCAGGACGGAGGGTGAAACAGCGGCGATTTCAAGATGTTATATGCTTGTTTTTGGATAGGAGCTGTGTGATGCTGTTACCTACAAACCCAGAAACCTTGTCCGTGTGCACCCTGGGGGGGCTGTGGTTGGGGCAGGAATCTGGGGGCTGGGTCCATGCAGGGGGTTGGTGCTCGCCCCATCCTTCCAGCATCACATTTGCCAACCCCAGCAGCTTCCAAGCATGGAGCAGGGAGAGAAGACACAGGGGGGGAACCGCCAGCGAAAACCTCCCTTTAAACCGAGACGTCCTTCTACCTCAAACCACCCAGACTGGCCTCGGTAATCCCAAATCCTGGGTATTAGGCATTTAATCTTGCATTTCATCGTGTCCCTTCGTGCCAGGGGTCTGAAATTAAAAGGGAAGTGGGGAAGGGCTAAGCTTCTGCTGGCTTAATCGGTTCTTGCTCGTGGATGACAAGGAAGGAAGGAGGAGAAGGCGGCGGTTCCTTTTTCCTTGGCGTTCCCAGCAGCGAGAGCTGTCGCAGGAGAGGGGGACGAGCGGCAGCATCAGGGGAGGGAAGGGAAAAGCCACCCCCCGGGCAAGGAGGAAGCGGAGCTGTGGCTCAGCGAGCGGCTGCG
This sequence comes from Nettapus auritus, assembly GCA_011076525.1. Taxonomy (NCBI): domain Eukaryota; kingdom Metazoa; phylum Chordata; class Aves; order Anseriformes; family Anatidae; genus Nettapus; species Nettapus auritus. Next base: position 2,186,210 of record CM021787.1, on the reverse strand, counting down.
CGGAGCCGTGCCAGGGGCCCCGGCCAGAGGCCGAGCTTTTGTTTCCATGATGCAAGCTGAGGAAAGAGGGGCCGAGGGAGGACGGGGAATGGTTTGGGGCTTCGGTGTCTTTAGTGCATCTGCCTGCCCTGCAGGAAAGCTGGGACAACTCTGCTGGACGGATCCTGAGCACTGGAAGTGGCCGTGGGAGGAAATGGGGAAGTATCTGAGCCCCCTCCCCAGGACCAGATCCCCTGTAGCTCAAGAACAGGGGGAGCTGGGATGGAAGCCCCTCGATTCTCCCCTCCTCCCTCCCAGCCTGCTGCCCGGACTCTGCACCCCTTGGTTTTGCTCCAGCACAGACTTGCAGATCCCTCAGCCCTGGGTTCTCGTGATGCCCGTCACAAACAGAGCTGCTCCAGCTAATAAATGCACTTGTTTAATTATTGCTGGCAGAATGAAGAGCTTTTAATTGCACTCTCCCACCACAGGGTGTAACGAGGGTCTGTGCTTTGACCTCAGCTGAAATATCTGTTAGTAACAGGTACGTGCCCTCGATACACTGATTTCTAAATAAAGCCAGGCAGATCCACAGCTGATGGGACACAAGGCAAAACCTGATTCTAGAAGCTGCAGTCAAGCTTTTTCCTCCTACTAGGCTTCAACTTCACCAAATTTACCAGGAAAAGGCAAAATGCAGGAGGCTCAGTGTGCTCAGCGGCTGCGCTGCTGAGGAAGGTCCCTGGGATGCTGCAGGACCTCAGCGCTGCCAGCCCGCGGGAGCTCACTCTGCTGCGCATCATTACAGAGAAGATGGATTTTGGAAGAGCTGCACGCACTTAAAGAATAATGCAACCTGCCAGGCACTTAACGCAGCCCAGATAAATGGAAGCAACAGCGAGAGCTTATCCAGGTAAAACTGCCAGAGCAAGGGGGCTCTGGGGACAGGAGGGGGTTTGCAGAGAGGAGCTGGAAGAGGCTCCTGGCTCTTGGCAGCCCAGGTGTGCCAGGAGGTGCCCATTTATCTTGCACGCTGGAGAAATAATGGAAACAGTGGAAATTCAGAATTCAGCAAGGCCATGGGTTGGGTACAGACATGTAACAGACACACAAGAAGAGGAGACGTCCTGCTGCTCCCTGCCCCACTCCGAGCACTGGGAGATGGGGCAAAAAAAGGAGGAATCAAGGAAGTTTCATGGAATGACATCGGCTACACACGCATTACACAAATCTCCCCAAAACAGCTCTGCAGCACCCCAGGGAGAAGGTGCCCACACACAGGAACGTTTTGCAGCTTAAACCTATTGTGAGAACAAGGCTCTGCCTGCTCCCCGCGAGCCAAGCCAAGGCTCGCTGCTCCACATGGCAATCATTACTTCGTGCGGCAACAGCACAGCGTGCACCCTGCACACTCATAAAACACACACACAACACACACACATGCACCCCCAGCCATGCATGCAGGAGCGAGCAAGCAGCTCGCAACATTCCTGCAGTGAGCATCCACACAGAGCTCTCCCAGCCCAGTGCAAACATGGCCTCACTGCAGCCTGTAATAAAGTGCAGGAACAACCAAAATTTTCCAGAATTGTGGCACTTTCCTAGCCCCTTGTCCCTCCTGAGCTCCGGAAGATGCACTGGGGCCTCATCCTGCCACCCCACGCAGAGCAGCATCTCTGCTCTGGGAGCAGCGGCGGTGCCGCCAGGCAGCGTGTGCCGGCAGGGTTTGTTCTACAAGTGAGGCCAGGAACGCTGTTTGCAATTAAAGCAGCCCTGCCGTTCCCATTGTGAGGCCTCGCTTCTCATCGCTGGACCTCAGCGAGCTTCAAAGCCCTTTGGTTTCTGGAGCCAGGAGAATTTTCCCCTTTGTGGGAAAACACAGCAGCGGCAAGGGGCTGGATGCGTGCACGGACATTTGGGAGGTGGAATAACACCAGTTACCGCATTTTGCCAGGTTTTACCCCCAAAACACCAAGCATCGTGTGATCCATGCATGCACACACACACGGACAGCTCTAACCCGGCACACTCGGAGTCCCGAGGTGGTGGCAGCCAAACGGCCTTCGGCATAAAGGCACCGACAACCGTGACAAATGCTGGCAGTAATCCCTCTGGAGAGGATTACACCGTGTGGATTTCAGGAATGGAGATGTTTTATGGCCACCTGAACACCGGGCAGGGGGGAGGCCCCAGCAGGGCCCCAGACGGACCGAGAAACCCATCGGTAACAACCAGAAACCTGGGGGGTTTTAAGGGAAAAAAAGGGATAACTTTAACCTCAGGAACCTGACGCTGCTCCCCCCCAGGCAAGTTTTCAATTAAGAACTGGCTAACGGAAAATCCTGTGATAATTATGTCAGCGTTGTGGTGGTATGGAAAGCTCTGTAATGAGATTAGGGACGCATTGGGACGCTCCACGGCAGCACGGCTCACCCTCCACACCCCTGAGAAGTATTTTGGGGCTCAGGAGCCCTCCCAGATGCCCTCGTGGGGTGGGTGGGTGAGCACGATGACTTGTCCCCACTTTAAGCCAGGGCCAGAGGGAATTAGATGCAGGTCTCTGGCCGCAGCCCCCGGAGGAGGCTCTTTCCAGACCTCCGATCGTTTTCAGCTTCGTGATCTCCATCGGTGATTTTTCCTGGAGATATTTATGGCTCTTTCTGTGTTGATTTCCATGTCCCACTGAATATTGCATGTGCTATCGCTCCCCAAGGACCGATAGTCTGAAGAAAGCAGCTTCTTTGCAGGCTTTTCTGGAGCTGCTAAATGGCACCTCTTCCCTTCCCCAGCATGATTATATCTGTGCATTTACCACTGATTATATTTGCAGGCACATTTGAGTGTGATTATTAGCTGAAACCTGTCACGGAGTCAATCTGAGTGGTAAGAGCATCTCTGGGGGCCGCAGTAGAAAAACAAAAGCATCCTCCTGCCGATGGGGATACACAGCCGGGGCTCCACAGGGTGCATGGAGCTGCTCGAGCCCTTTGTCCCTGTCCTCCATGAGCAGGAGAGATCTTGAGCAGACACAAGCAGCTGGAAGAAAGGATGAGGAGCTAAAAAGAGGGCAAAAAAAGTCAAGAAATGGGGAGCAGAGGAGATATGTGGGCCCAAAGGGAAGGTGGGGAATCAGTGAGAGCAATTCCTGGGAAGAGATGCTCCAGTACCAGGAGGGAAACCCAGCTCTAAGAGCTGCTTTCCTCAATGTGCTGCTTCATCTTACCAAGTGATATGAAATCTGGGATGATTTTCTGCTGAAGAAATAAATGAATAGGCTCGTGAACGCTGGATTTCTCCCAAGGCAGCAGTGCAAGCTCTTCTGGCATCTAAACGTTGCAGAATGGGCTCCCTCCCACCCCTGAGTGGTCCAGGGGGAAGGGCCCTTCTGATTAGCAAAGATTCCTGACACCACATTAAGCAGAAAACTTGGATCAGGTCTCCTGATGGCTGTGCCGAGATGAAAAACAAGGGAAAAAAAAGGAGGTGCCATGCGGGAGAGGAACTCATTCACCCTGCTAACAGGCGCTGGAGCAATTACACACCCGGCTCTAATAGGCATGAAAATAATTAACACTCCGCCGAAGGCTCAAGTAGTGATTTTATGAGTCCTGCTGAACCTGAGCTCCCAGCGGGGTATTAGCGTAGAGTTTTATTTTTTTCATCCTTTTGGGACTGTTTTATGACCTCACGTACAGCTGTTGGTTTTTGGCATCTCTCGATGTAGGCTGAGCAGCAGTGGGTGAGACTGCAAGGAAACAGCTCCGGGATGGCCCTGGCCCCTTCAGCCGCTGAATTTCCCATCCGATGGTTTCCTAAATTCAGCCAGCACCTGCTCAACAATGCAAGGAGCTTTTCTGGGTTAATTACACTCTGAGGTCCTGCACAGCCAGGCCTAAGGAAAGAGGAGATGGGAGAAAAACGCTGCCATGTTATTACGGTGACACATACAGTGCTGCTGGAAGCATCCCGTGCACCTTGCCGGGGGGGGATTCACTGCATCCAAAAGGCAGGCAGAGATCTTCTGGGACCCCCAGGAGTTAAGGGGAAAGTCAGCGCTTCCACAGGCCTGACTCCAAGACGGCTGTGTAAGAGAAGGGGCCACTCCGGATCACGTAAAACCCATCCCGTTTGTTTCCTTCTGTCTTTTGTGAACTGGGGAGACAGCAGACAGGCTCGGGCTGTTGCTCTCATTCTTCTTTGCCTGGAGCAGAGCAGCCGATGCCCCCCTTGCAGCCAAGGCAGCCGGGTCCCACCTGCACCCATCCAGGTGATGCTCAGCATCCCTGCGGAGCCTCCCACAAGGTGACTGGATCAACACATCCTGAGAGCCCTGCTCGAGGGCAGCCAGCAGCCATCTGTGGAGTGTTTTCCATTTCCACTTTTTCCACCTCTTGGAACTGGGCAGGGGCACCTCAAGATGGCCCAAAGCATTTTGGCTGCTGCCCGGGAGAAGAATGGTGTGTGTGTGTGGGGGGTAACAGGAGGTAAAACCATCCATTATTCACTGAGCATCTCTGCCACAGCAGGCCTTACCCCGCGGGATCAGCAGAAGGCTTTGTTTTCCTTATTCCTTCCAGTAATTCATCAATTTTACTGCTCAACAAAGCCACCTCTTTGAAGGGAGGTCTCCTACTCTAAACCCTGTTTCGGCGGAAGCGGTGGATGATCCTAACCAGACGTGTCTGCTTAAAGGGCTGCAGATGCTACCGCGCTGGCTGGGGCCGCTGGAAGATCAAAGGAGAACTCCCTTCGCTGCAAAGGCACCGGTAACCGCCTTCCACCAGCCAGAAGGACTTAAACACATCCACCCAGCTCTTTTCATTCCTGAGGCTTGTACAGAAGCATCACGTCCACCTCACCTGGGTATTCCCAAGGGGGTGGGCGGCAGCATCTACAGAAGCTTCTCACCGCAGGCTCTGCGATAACCACGGCACCTCCAGCTTGGTGGAGATGGGCTTTTTAGAACATTAACATATTTCAGTACATCAGCACACTACAATCCTCCTGGTTATTGCTCCAAGCACTTCTCAGATGCACGTGGTCCTTCCCTTACAGCTTTGGGGCCAAACCCCCCATTTTTCTCCCACCACAAAGCCGACTCGGTGGCTCCGTGGCCAGGAGCTCTACATTCGAGTCTGCAGAGATTTTCCATTTGTGGTGGATGTGGAGCTGGACTGCCAGCTGGAAACACGATGGCAAGGCGAAACGGTGCTATCTGCTGCATCACTCTGGATGGTTAATGTAATTTGATTGTAAGGAGATGTAAACAAGCACTGGCTTTAGGGCAGGAGGAAAGCTTCAGCTGCTCCGCTGCGGAGATAACGCTGTGCAAGATTTCAAAAAAGGGTCTGCTTCCTCCTGCCCTGCTTACATAAAGCCTTCATGCACATTTTATAAGAGAAGCTGCCTGGGTATAAAAAAATAAAAATAAATAGGAAAAAAAAAAAAAGACTCACTCTGAAACTGGTAACATGGAACCTAACTACGTTTTGATCCAAAGCCAAGACGCTTTATTTATTTGACATGTGAAGTATTCCTTCACCCACCTCCTGGGTCACAAGGAGTTCAGGGCAGGTTCCTTCCAAGCGGGTAACCGGCCCTGAGCTCGGCACGGTCCCAGGGGAGTGGCATAGGAGGCTGTGAGGGGCTCGGGGTCAGTGTATGGGGAGGAGGGTTGGGGAGCAGCTTCCTCAGGAAGTCCTTTGCAGGGCCACCAGCACCAGGGACCTGCCACAATGCTGTTGCAATGAGATGAGCATTGGCAGCGTCGCTCTCCCACTTGCTCTGAGCACATCACCTCTCGTTATTTATCCTCCCAGCCCAGCCCACAGCCTCTAATTAGCATTAGGTGAGGTTTAGGGGAGCATGAAGACCCCGGCATCATCCTGCACGGGAAGAGCATTTTGGGGTCCTGGTTCTGCTGCAGGGCTCGAGCTTGGTAGAGATGCTTGGCAAGGGAAAAGGGACTTGAGATAGGTCTTGACAAGTGTTTTCCAGCAGGAGGCAGGTGTGCCATCTCCAGCTGCCATCCCATCCCTCCCTCCCAGTCCCATCAGGAGCCCGGCCTTGTGCTGCTGAGCTCCAACAACTCATTAGGTGAATTCATTCTGCATGTGGTGCCCTGGCATGGTGCAAGCCAGAGGAAAAATAAATCTGTTTCATGGGGGAAAAAATAAAAACGAGTTTCAGCTGCTGCATTGCTTCTGAAACGAAGATGCTTGGAAAGTTTTTTCACTGAAACCAGAGAGCAAGACCTTCCCCAGACTGGGAAGAGGGGAATTTACATGCAAGCCTCTCCTCTGGCCATTTTCAATTCCACCCCTAAGAGAGATGAGTTCAAGACGGTGCAAGAAGCATCCGGAGAGGCTCATTGAAGAGCTGTGTGGTCCTGCTCAGTAGCACAGAGACATACCACAGCTTCCTGCGCTCCTGCCAGGGATAACAAAACCCAGAGCCACATGCCCTGGGTACCTGAGCCCAGAGCGGAAATGCTCGATTCAAGCTTTTTGGTGGTGCAGGAACATTTGGCATTGTGCAGGTGGGGCAACTCCATAAATATGTATTGCTGCAAAAGTCGCTTTCTGGCCCCAAAGGGCCCAGCACCAACGATGCCCAGGAACATCCGACTGACCCTGGTGCTGGAGCTGGTTTGGGAGACAAACTGTGCTCCAAATCCCTCGTGTGATCACATTTTTGGGCAGGAGGTGCTCAGCCTCATCAGGAATTGGTTTGTTGGGGTGTGTTGGAGCCCCCCACCAGCTCCTGGCTGTGGTGCTGGTCCCCTCTTTGCCCGAATCCTCAGCGCCCTTCTCTGAGAAACAGCTGGAAAGCCTCCAGCAGCAAATGTGGCCGTCTCCGAAAGGGAAAAAATATCTTGCTTACATTAACAGTGTCTGGGTGGTGAATAATGCGCAGAGCAGAAAGCGTCATGGGGCAATTCATTAGCCGAGGCTGTGCGTGGTGGCAAGGCTGTAACAAAAATATTAGGGGAAGTGACAGGCAAAGCCAATAAATAGTGGAGCAAATGCGTTATTCGGGGAAGGACCGGCAGCACATCCCCAGGCCCCTCCAGCCACCACATTTGTCCTTTGCACCTTTTTCTTTTTGTCCCAAAGGCAGGGTTTGTCCATCAGCTCGCACGTGAGCACGGAGGGGACACAATTCCCCCCCTCCTCGCTGGGCTGGCAGGTTTGGTGCAGCGATGCTTGGTTTTAGAGCTCCTGGGTTCGAGAGCTTTACAGCAGCCAAATGAGAAACGTGCAGGGGAAACTGGAGCAGGGAACCTGCCTGGGGTCCCTGGAGGAGCAGGATCCGACCAGCCCCGTGGGCACAGATGAGGATGAGAGCTGGCATCCAGCACATGCCTCCTTTTTCACCGATTGGTAGTAGCAGGTTAATTGAGCACTGATAAAGTGCTGATTAACACCTCAACTCCACTGCAAAATCTCACTGAAAATCGGTGTTTAAAAGCCCTTAGGAGGTGAAGGGGCTCGGCTTCTTCTTCACCTAGTGAGTCGCGAAATTCCCCCCAGCAGATCTGGGCATGTTTCTGTGCAGGGAATAAAGGCTGCATGCTGCACCTCAAAGAAACAGGACTTGTGACTCCAGCACAAGTTTTTCTCTTGAAATTAATGCCATTTACATCCAAAAACAATGTCCCCTAACCCCAATCCGCTGCTGCCATCCGAAGGCACTCACTCTGCATCATCCCACCCCAAAAAGAGCAGAGCCCAGCCCAGCAGGGAGCGGAGCTCAGCCTCCAAAACTCGCAGCCAAGGCAAACAGCCCCCGGCACCAGCTGCATCGCAGCCTCGGTAGATGTTACGGAAGGGAAGAAGGAGGGGAAGCCGCCACCGCTCTCCGAATGCTGCGGTGTCAGACAAGGACACTGCTCAGGGCACAAATCCTCCAGGAGGCAGAGGGGAGACCAGAGACCACTTGCAGCAGGGACCAGGTCAGCAAGATGCTCCTTTTCCCTGTTGCTGGCTCTAACCCATCAGCCACATTTTGCCCCTTTGGAGGTTTTCACAGCAGCACCAGAAGAACCGAGCTGCTCAGAGGAGACCCCCACAGCAATGTGCAAACAGTATAATCACACAACCCCTGTACAGGTCACAGAGCACACCTTCCCTGGTGGGAAAACGGCACACGTCCAGCAAAAAAAGGGCAACAAGGGATGGTTTCAGCACGTACCTTGCAGCACTGTCCTCCCCAGGGTAGAGCTGCAGAAGGGTGGAGCTGCCCACCTGCTTAAACAGGTGGGGAGAAAACCCAATGCTCAGGTCACAGCTGCCAGAGCTTTGTGTAATGACAAGGGTTTGATGGGTTTGATGGGTGCTGGGGGCAGGCAGCATAAAGTTTGGCTCCAGTGGCTTGAGCCAGCCTGAAGGGCTGCGCGATGCCAGGTAGTCCCGGTGAACCTAGCTCAGGAGACAGACACTTGGCAAAAGGATGATGCGAAGAGGTGATGCGAGTGGCACAGCCCTGCCACCATGGCTCTGTCTTCAACCTAAACCAAGCAGAACCCTCAAAACCTTTGTGTGGGTGCTGAACCCCCCCTGGGCAGCGAGCAGGTGCCCCAACATGAGCAAAACCCAAGGACTGTGGTCAGGGCTGGCCTTAGGCGTCAGCGAAAAATAAATGACAGGTTTGGCCTGCCCAAGGAGAAATATGGCTCAGAACAAAAAATTCCCTGACGGCTTGAGCAGAATAATCTGCAAATGTAATCAGCCATTTGGGTGATTAATGCACCCTGCTCTGTTAAGACTTCTCTATCAAAATCTCAGTTAAAAAAAAATCCCTTTGGCTTCCATGGAGAAACTCAGATATCAAAAGTGCAATGACATAGATAACCACACATCCCAGCAGGGGCCCAAGGGAACGAATGGAGCAAGTAGAAGCAAAATTTGATGTTATCGAGCATGCAACAAGCATCCAGGCTGGGAATCTGATCACGGTAACAAAAGCAAACAAGCCGGGGTTTAAATAGAAGCAAAAACCTTGGAAGGGAAAACCAGCGAGAGCAAATGTTTACCCTGATGATGGGATAGTTTAGAAATTATGGCTGGAGGCCAGCTCGCCAATATTTTTAGTTTTGAAAGGTCTGCTAATCTCAGCCTGCGGAGCAAGCGAGCCCATACCCTCACCCCCTTTGCTCCCAGCTCAGCTCAGCACCGCAGGAACGGCTCCCGTGTTTTGGCTGGATGAAGGCTTCCTCCTCAAAACAGAAACAAATGCCCAGGTGAGTTCACTAAAATCCTTCTGAGATGCCCGGACAGCAGGGAAGACACCCAACAGGGCCTCAAGAAACGTGAAACAGGTACAAAGACCCCAAAACACCGAGGTTTAACTTCGATAAGTGCTGATAGCAAGTTCTTGCTTATTTTAGTTAAGCACTCCGATTTGGAAGCTGCTTTAGGCCAGCATAGTCCTGGGGTGGTTTGCAATAGAAAAGCACGAGGGATTAAAATATTGTCGGCAGCACAGGAAGGAATTTGGGGATTAGGCACAGCCTTGTCTGCGATACTGGCCCAAAGTCAATGCTGTCCTGTGTACAAATCAAGGAGAGTACAAACACGGGGCTTTGCTTTGGATGATTAAACAGACAATAGATGCAAATACTCCCCGTATTTTGATTATCAGGTTTACAGGGAGGAAAACAAGGGCTAAAAGCAGGGCCCCTGCAATGCCCAACCCACCCTGGGGCAGCCCCACGCTTGGAAAGAACCAGCCAGGTCTGAATTTATATTAATTTTATTCACATTTCCAGAAGAAAGCATTGGTGGAGTGCAACATCATGGCTAGTGTCAAAAAGCTCAAGTATTTGTTTGGTTTAAAACAGGCAAACATTTCAGAGGTTGAACAGAGACAACGCGCACCCTCCCTTCCCCTGTGCATGTTTCCAGTTCAAGTAATAGGAATTTCAAAAATAAGCCAGCTCATCACATGGCGGGGAGAATGTCAGAAACTTTAAAGCTTTCTGTGGTATAAATCCCTAAGCAGGGCATGAAAGTAGCAGGCAGGAAATCTTCTACAGCTGAACTAGCTTATCCCCTGGGCTGAGTTTTTTTTTCTTTTTTTTTTTCCCTTTGGTTGTAGAATTTTGCTCTCAGTGTTGCCGAACGCTTCTGTCCAACATTAATGCGATTCATTACCCAGAGCGGAAATTTGCTGCTCCTGGATTACAAGGACGATCATTTGCGACGGCACAGAAAAAAAAAAAATTAACAGTAGAGTTAACGGTAGAGGAGAAAAGGAGAACCATTTGATCACTTTGCATTTCCAAAACACTTACGGGAGTAAGATCCACTTCAACCGAGAAGGGAGCCTTTGCAGCTGTGCTGCTGGTCCCCACGAAGCCGTCACAGCTCCGTGTGGCTTTCAAGTAATTTATTTCTGGGCCAACAGCTGGTTTCTGTTGATACTCAGTAGACTCCGAAAGCCTCCTAAACCAGGTGGCACTAACCAGTTTCAGCTTTTGTTCGACACAGCGCCCCTACTTTTGGCTTTCTGCTTCAAAGTGCATGTTTCAAATTAGACAACAAGGCATTAAGACAATCAAAGGCATCTGCAGGGCCCTCGCCTAGACGCAGACCGTGACCAGGCCTGGGAAAAGGCAGAGCTGAGGTTGCAAAAGCAGAGCCTGGCTACAGGACCAAGCCCCCGAGCCGCCCACGAGAGCGGGGCTCCCTGCTGCAAGCGAGGTGGCATCGGCCAGCAGCGAATTCCTAAGTCAAGGAGCAAAGCTGAGGCTAAAAGATGAGTTGTTTTTCTTTAGTCTTGTAAATATTAGGGAATTTTAAACAGGTCCAGCGAGGACAGGAAATCTTTTTGCCCTTGCGGTATCGTGAAGTTGTCTGATTTTATTAGAATATAGCTATATTTGGAAAAAGAATTAGTAATAGATGTGTGCACATTCTTGCTTGCTCTGCAAAGACAATTACAGGATTACAAAAAAAGGCACAAGAAGCACATTCCTCCTCCTTCTGTCCCTAAAAGGGTTCCTCCTTCCTCCCTGCTGAAAGCACTACTACTGCTGTCACTGAATAAACTCCAAGCACACATTTCCGTCTCCGATCCAGCTGGCTTGGAAGCCCCTAGGATTAAAGATCTCTCTTCTGTTTGAGTAATTTCAGCGACGAGAATCTTATTGCTTGTTGCACCAATTCTCTTCATCCTCTATCTATATATAGCAAGAGATGAAATAATATCACATTTTGTTTTATTGCTGGAGGCAGTCTGCTGTCCCCCAGGGCAGTTTCCCAAAGGAAGGAGGTAAAAACAGAAGATTTGGCAGGACCTGCTTCCTGAGACAAGAACAAGGTAACGCTGCGCTCACCCCACCTGGCTGCCTGTCACGGCGAGGAAACCGGAGCAAAGAAGGGCTCAGGGTTATTGAGCCCCGGGTGGAGAGCCAGGAACAAGACAGTCCAGCCACTGACCCTCTGCTCCAGTTGTCAATGAATGGATTTTGCCGTGCCTGGAAGGTGAGCTGTGTCACAGCCCAGGATGGGCCGCTTCCAACTGAAGTCTTTACGCAGACTTGGGTGCACGGAGCGGGAAAAGGAATGTGACTCTTTGGTGAATATCCTGGTTGTCATACCATAAATTCATTTTAATAAATTAAATTCATATCTCTAATCCCTAATACTGCATTAAATTACTATACTCTCCTGGCTGATAGTCAATGTTTCAGCGCTTAAATATCCCCCCACCCCTGTGTGAAGGCTTAAAATCCTTAACACCTTACACAAAAATAGGAAGTATGGAGACCAATAGCTCTATACATGAATCCAGGACTGAATGTTTTCAGCAGCGTGGATGCTGCTCTACTGACAAATTTAAGGAACTTGGTACCTTAGGAAAGTCACCAGGACCTTTGCAGAAGCTGCAAAGCTGGACAAAGGACATGGAGCGACAGGGACAGAAAACCAAGTGCGTTCCCTTTGTTATCACAGTCACGAAGGGTGTGCTCGTTCTCAGTTCCTGGCAGCTCCCAGAGAAGCTGCAGGACTGGGACTAAGGCAACAGCACTGGTGGTAAAGATGCCAAGTTCAGGAGGGAGTCTGGGGTGCCCACAGATGGATCACATCTCAACGTGCAGTGTCCTGAGGAATTCGTGCAGCCCTGGGCTGGGATGGCACGCCAGCCTTCGGCAGCACAGTGCAAGCACTCTTCCAGTGCTCGGGAGGGTTTTCTCACTCACTCACAGTCTGGCAGCTTCAAATGAAGGGGTGGAGAGGTTTACCTAGCTGAGATGGCTCTTGCTGAACTCCAGAAGAGACAGAAGAAGTCAGAAGCTAGCATGCTGTCAGCTGCAATGGGAAACGCGGAGCAGGGCCCCGGCAGGGCTCCCCGCTTCCCACTGGAAGAAAATGGCTTTGGAAGTAACGGCATGGAGATCCCCCATCCAAGGCGTTGCAGTCCCTGCTGCATGTTGCTAAAGCTGCGCTCTGGCTTCCAGCAGAGCAAGAAACACCAGTGCTTTTCTGCCAGGAAAGCACACAGACTGCCACCTGCACGCACAGGAACAGAGCCACAGGCTTTGCTGATATGTGCCAGGGAGGAAGCAATCTCTTTTAAGAAGTAATTCCTACCTTTCTTAGCTGTCTGTTCAAACCCTGATGATCCCTTTCAGTGAAACCTGCCCACGTGTTCTTCCTTCCTGCCTCGCCACTGAAGATGTAGGGGAGCCAGTGCCTTGCTACGACAGCACACAGCTCACCGGCACAACAGACCAAGGTCCACCTGGAGGCCAAAAATGCTAAAGCACTAAGTGTTCGTGGGTTTGGATTGTTTGCAAATAAAAGCAAATTGCTTCTAGGAAACTTGCTTGCATCTGCACACGTAACACTGCCCACTGGTGGGTTTTCAGTTCCTAGCATTTGGGAGACTGATGAGGGCTCGGATGAACCCACCAAATTCCCAAGTGCTCCTGATGGCATCATTTTGCCGTAAGATGTTTGTGGTCCAGACAGCAGTTGCACAAAAGCACTGATGGGAGAAATAGAGCTAGAATATTTACCTTTGTCTCCTGTGGGAAATATCTGTATGAGAGAGCTTTGCCTATCCAAAGCTTATCCAAATAGGGCTTGCCTCTAACTGCCTGGTGGCATGAATGAGAAAGGGTTGCTTGTTAACAGAAATGAAGTAAGCGACCACTGGTGGAAACCCTTTGCCCATAGTACGGTTCTGTTGTGGTGTGAGCAGCCCGGGAGTCAAGGAATTAGAACAGTATCAGCAGGAGAAACTGGAATTTAAAAATCAGTCGTGAAAAGGCCAGCTCTTGACTCACAGGCACCTTTTTCCTATTTTCTTACTCTCTTCTCAGAGTTTTTATACATATATATATATTAAACATGCTGGTGATAACTCAGTCTCTCTTTCAGGCACTATCAGCGGACACAGAATTCATTTCACTTGTAACTTCCCTCTTACTATTGCAGCTCCACCAATGTTACCCTGGATTCCCCTTATAACTGGAGGTTTCTTCTAGATCTCAAAAGAGATTGATATATCAAAACCAAACTCAATTACAAAATATAATAATATCCTCTTCTTGGAAGTGAAGCTGCCCCATATTCCAGATTGCGGCAGGATTTTTATGTCCTCAAAATATTTTTTAATAAGTTCTACTTAAAATATCTGAGTCCAAGTTTGCCTCTTGGGCACGTTGTAATGCTCTCCGTGGAAGATCTGTTCCCTGTCAATTCCTCTTGGGCTCTGCCGAAGGGCTCTGCTCACTCTTCTTCTGCAGACTTGAACATGAGAATGGCATTGTAGATCTTCAGGGCAGGGCCCAGTTTGATACTGAGTATTTTAACTATGTCGGTCTGGTTCAGGAGCAGAAAGGCTTCACCATCTATCTGCTAGAGGTGCAAAACACAACGTAAGATAAAAATTACCATCAAGAAACAGGCAGGATTCTCACTTCTGCTTGTTCAGTTAAACGATGTACTTAGAACTGAGGAACGAAAGCACAAGCACAGCCCTGAAGACTGAAACCTTGTATTTCTCCCTAGTGCTGGCAACCACACAGTCTGTAGTTCCCAGGCATGCTGCCCCTTCCCAGGGGTCCCGGGCCCCAACCAAGAAGCCTGTCTTCTAGAAACAGAGAAGCCAGAGCATGGGCACAGATTATGAAGAGATCACGAGGAGGAGGCTGGTTCATTAGACTTTCTGTTCACTTTAAGGATACTTCTCTAAAAAGCCAACAACTGTCAAAAATCCTACTGCCTATTCATAATCTGTGGCCAGAAATTAGATCAGGAAATGCAAGTCTTCAGGAGGCAGCTATCCAAGAATTAATCTATTACACTGATCTGCAATGATTAGAAGTATAAAATCACCATTTCCTAGTGCATTCATTATATACTGTCATTGCACAGCTTCTTGGATTCCTGTTAAGCTGTTCAGGGTAAAGTTTAAAGCTTTTCCTTCCTAGAAACCTTACAGATGAGAAAAAACCCTTAGATGTTCACACCCGGCTGCTCTAAGAGCCAGTCCTCTGCCCACAACCAACCAGTCTCCATTTAAAGGAGTAAAACAGGAGGCTGTTATGAAATAATTTTCAATGACACTAAATGCACTTGTTCAGCACAAGGAAAAAGAGATGTGCTATATAAAACATGGCACAGTAAAGACCTGGAATCTGTCTGGATTTATACACACACTCTCCTAATCTATCAGCAAGGAGACATTCAATTAGATTCAACACAAGCAATCCAAAAAAAACACCATCTTGTGAAAGTAAGGGATGCTCTGGGTACCAGTGAGTAAAAACGTATTAAGAAGAGGTTAAAAATGTACTTGGGTTCATAAGGACATCCAGAGAGACAGCAAAGATATAATTAACATAAACTCCAAACTCTGCAGGGAAGAAGCCAGAGATTAATGGACACAGACAAACAATACATGTGTCTCTAAGTTACACCATTAAAGTCCATTTACAGAGACCGACAGCCATCTCCTCCTCTCGCTTGATGTTCACCAGTCCAGCAGGCACCACCAGACACTCAGCTGTCCAGAATAACAATTCTTCTGTCCCTGTAGTCTTCCTAACTAGAATTCTTTTGGATGTCAACAACTGGCGGAAAAGGATACATTCAATAAACTTGGACCAACATACCATTAAAGCAAAGAGCTGGGACACGGGGGATTTGGTTTCCTCCTCTCTGGCCGCACAAGAGACTGTTAGCAAGTTACTTTACCTCCCAGTATGTACACTGGAAATGACAGCAGGGCTCCCAGTCCACAGACAGCCACACAACCTCACCGAATATTATTTGCAAGCTGTCTGGAGTCCACACTGCTGCAATGCCCATGTTAAAAATAGCTTGAAATGGATGGACTGCTGCTTAAATTAAATAAAAAGAGTCAAGAGCAGGAGAAAGCTGCTGGAAAACAGTCCCGTGTTTCAAAACATTTTTGAGTTCAGTATTATTACCGTGTTTCACTTTCACTGCATTGCCTCAAAGATGCTGATTTTAAACAGACCTTTCCTGAACCGGTCCTAGAAACAAGCGTCGTTATCACCGCCTGTGGTTTATTATTCATTTCTTTGTTCCATCTTATTTGGATGGTTTTTAAAATTCTGCGCACAATTTGTTCTCTTCATTCGTAACGTAAGCAGCAACTTATCCCTCTCCCCCCTGCCAAGAGAAGGCTGCAAGGGATTTATTTATCCTAAACTGAGAGCACTCAAAGGCCTGATTACAGCTAATGGACAACCCTGGTGGAGGCCAGCAGTCCTGTCACTCACACCTGAATTCTGGCCAAAGCCAAACTGCTAAAAGGGTTTTAATTTTAAACTGACAGTTTAGTTTGAGCAGAAACCTGAAAAACAGTCCAAGCCCCTCTCGTTTGGCATAGAGCATCATCCTTGGAGGCTGCAGAAAATCAGGTATTAAAATAGAACACGGCCATGCTGCTCTCTGAACTAGAAAACAGCCACCTTGCTCGGGACCCATTTAAATTATTACTAGAAGAAACAAAATGAATTGTGAATGGTTGGATTCATTACAAGACTCACATCTCACTTACCAAGCCCTCATTTCTGAGCACAACTTCACTAGGAATCAGGCTGCATCTTTTACACTCAGCTACACCGAAGGACTGGTTCGGTAAGATAAATTTCATTATTCCCACTGTATTCAATTAAACAGTATTCCACTAGAATGTCACGCTGCAAACAGGGCTTCTTGCAAGCCTCAATTTATTTTGCTTTTTATTTGGTATGTGTGTTTTAAAATAAGGGAAAACAAAATAGAGAGACATAAATCCCATAAAATGCACTACGGCCTGATTCATCCTGAATGGAAGCCAGCTCTGGGGAGCAGTCATCTATTAAAAACCTGCCCTTTACAGTCACTACAGCGCACAGCGCTTCTCCTCAGCACAGAGGGTGCGCTCAGTGCCTCGCAGAATACAGAGAAGGCACAACCCCTTACCATCAAAGCAGGAGAGCTGTGGTGACAGAAGGGAGGCATGTCTGTGCATATTAATCAGGGGCTCGCACAGAACCTCCAAGTTGTACCTGCATCGTAACTGGAAGCCAAAGCAATCAGCAGAGCCTGGGCATCGTACCGTCAGTGACAGGACGTGCTAAGGAACAGGACAGCCGTATCCTGCGCTAGCTGCAGTTTCTGAGAAGCCACGGTGAAGGCATCACAAACAGGGAGCAGAGCCCAGAGCCCAGCCTGGCACGAGGCAGCAGTGACAGGACACGCTGCATGCAGGAGACACTGACTTCTCAGCAACTGCTTTTCAAGGCAAGGACCCTTTCCTGCTCCCACCTTGGTCCTCAGGAGAAGCCGGTGGCTCCTAAGAAACCCTACGACTGCCAGCCTCACCAAGAGGAGCAGGCATATGTTCTCTTTAGAGGGAGCAGATGAGATCCTCGCTGCACCATTCCAACAGGACATCTTTATAACGATGCCAGAAACACTGTGCCATAGTCCAAGACAGGATGTTAAGCATAAGCTAAGTGATTGGAACTGGAGGGGAAATTTAAAGCAGCAGAATGCAATTAACCATGCTGGAATCGAGCTTGATGCCGAAGCTGCCTCCTACATGCCACAGGCTCCTTAATGACAAGGCTGAGCATGTCTGTGCAGTCAGCCCTGTAACTCTGGAGCAGCAGGGGTACGGAGCAGACCCACCAGTGTCACAGCACTGCATTTGGGAGTGCTTGGCTTACCTCTTCCCTGAACACAGATGCTTGTTCTTTGCAACCAGGTAGACGCTGGATAAAGCTCACCACCTATAATGAGATGTAGAAGAACAGAAAAGTGAATGATTGAAATGGACATCAAATAAAAAGGCCTTATTTCGGTATGTGAGTTCTGTATGCAAGAATTTTTCAAGCTTTAATACTTATAACTGTCCCATTAATGAAGGCCATATATGAAAATATTACTGAGTTGTTGCTGCAACACAGATACTTTCCATGTTGCCATTTGACCACTACTCTTCCTTTAAGAGAGCAGTTTCTCCAGTGCTCCAAGTGGTTCTTATAAAACATCATTATTACTTTTACAGATTAAAAAGTGTATATGGTTAGGCACTATTTTAAACCCATCCCCATCTTCACTTCCTCTATGGTATTGTCAGAAAATAAAATTAAAAAGAGAAGGATACAGACAATTTCCCACTATTAAAACCCTTTAAGAGAGAAGATAAACCAACCGAATGAGTACTCCTGGTTTACCAACACACAGGAGGCAGAAGAGCTACGAAAGAAAAGTGGGTTTTATTTAATCTGTGGTGGATGCAGAGGATCCATGGAACCAACAGGATTAAATACGTTAATTTTACATTTCATATTAGAGAAAACCTTTCTAAGCAGGAAATCTGTTAACATTTGGAATAATCTCCTCCGAGACGTGCAAGCAAGCCTTGGATTACATTATGTAACACTAGCTAGTGCAAGAAGCAATCCTGAATGCAGTGGAGGATGACTTAATATGCATTGTCTTCTCCATCTGTAGCTTCACTGGTTCACAGAAGATTTGTATATCGAGGCATAATCAGATCAAACATCTCATGCTAATTGGATGCTCCCTTGCAGGAACAGCTCTGTTTCACGAGGCATATTCATTTGAGTTATTACAGATGTGACATTTCTTCCACAAACACAAACAGACAAACAGTTAGGAGGGGTCGCTGTCAAAGATGAGCTTCCCTTTAACTCACAATTGTCAGACTCTCTCCTAAATCACGTCGTTGCATCTCCAGCTGATCCCACCACTCGTGCTCATTCCCTTCCCCCAGTTCCATCCGCAGGGAGCTATCAGCCTGCCCTCCAGCTCCTCTCCACCCTGGCAGAGCTGATTTTTGGTGAGCAGCTCTGACTCCCTTGCTTCTGTTACACAATCTGCCAGCAGAGCCTTCCTCTCCTCTCATGTTTCACCATTACATGGTGCTAGGAGGGAAGGCTCCATTTTAAAGAGAACCTCCAAAATCCAGTTTTAGCATGCAATGACTCCCAAATCTTCTTCTGTAGAAGTGCAAACAAGTAACAAAATACTCCTCTATTTCCTTTTGAACTCCTCCCCTCCTTATAATGAAAAGGAGCAACTGAGAATGCCTCTGCAGGGCAGTATCTTCCAGAATTTAAGTGACAGTAGGACCCCTGGGGGCAAAACCCCTCAGGGTCTGTTGCATCCAGAGGCAGGCAGAGGTTTCAGGGGACTGCTCTGAGCTTGCTCTGCTCTTCTGTCCTTCCCTGGACAATTGCTGCCGGCCAATGTCATGGTCAGGGTGATGGGGCTTTGATCTGTCCCAAAGTCACTTGTATGTGCACAGCAAGCACCCTGCTCCACAGCAGAGGCCTTTTAAATAAATAATGGTCCTGGGGGTCACCAGAAACTGAGAAAAAAGGAGGAAAGAGGAGGATGCAAGAGAAGAATACTGGAGGGATGTTTGCCAGGGTGTTAGGCCGACCCTGGGTGTGCAGAGCCAGGTGGCAAGCCTGGCCCGTGCCACTACCAGAGAGGATAGTTCCCAAACTAAGGCACTGGGGGGAAAAGGGAGCAGCACAAGGCCAGAACTGCAGCACCACGGGCTGGAACAAACTTGTCTGGACCCCAGCACAGCTGCACAATGACAGCAGTGAAGCACTTACCCCAGGAAAAGGTGAGGCTGGGGAGGGCAGGAGATGTGTCGGACAGGTCAGTAGCACAGCAGGATCAGGCAGATCAGGGCCTTTCCTTTGAGAAGGGGAACTCCTGCCTGCCTTTTCTGCTGGTAATAACCTAATGTAATGACCTCAGAGCTATCTGGTGGAAGAGTCTTACACTATGACTGTATGTCGGTGTTTGTGGTGGGGAATTGTGCTGTGGGACTCTGAGAGCACCTTAAATCTCCATGCAACGGGTGGTAACAAGATACCAGGTATGATATATAGAAATTGGCATCATAATGGAATATCTTTTAGGATATTTTAGGATAGGAGCTGGGTTTAACTCAGATGCAGTAACCCACAAGCAATTAGCACGAGGACAGTCCCCTCACAAGCTACTAGCATCTGATGTGGGATTACCTAATGAACAATTCGGCTCCAGCACATAATAATGTTCTGTGATTCCATACCCTACACTAACTGTGCTTTGAAAACATGATAGGAAGCTTTCAATAAATAACAAAGCTGCATTAAAGTAACTAATCTTGTTGAACTGTTCAGTGTTACCAAGGGTTTCTTAGCTTGAGGGTCCCTAAATACTGCTGCTGCTCTGTCATTTCAGCTGTTCTCAACCAACAGAGAATTAAAGCACGATTTTTTTTTCCTTAATGTGGGTTTTGTAAAATAAAAACAGTTCTCCAGTCTGAAACCAAAGGAGAATTTTACACTCCCATTGCTCTTGTTTCACATCAGCAGAATGGGCTCCTTTGTGCAGCAGAGTTCAAAGCACAACTCATAGGCAACTGTTTGCCCTGCAGGAAGATGTTAGAAGCCCAAACACTGACAGATCAATCTACTTTGGACTCACTAAAACACGGAGAAGTCCTACTGCTTTCATCTTCCAGACCTTGCGGCTATGTTGCCCTGCACATGCCGATCCTGCAAGCGCTCATACAAGGGCTAAATTAATTCCTACAGGAATCTGTGAGGAACAGGATTTGCAAAACCCCGATCCACTTCACCAAAATTCAAGACAAAATCTGTAATGACTTTAGCCGGTCTGTTGTGGTGCTGCAGCCGATCTTTTTAATGTGCCATTCACACTCCTGCTGGTAGTCAGTGCATCATCAGTAGTTTCAGGCAGTTCATTGTGTTCTGGACTGTGAATCACTACACCACTATGCCCTGCATCGATGCCCTGTGGTCCCTACTTATATTCATCTGCTATCAAACCAATATCCCAGTTAAATTTACCCAGCAGTCGCTTTAAAGGTCAACTGTAAAGGACAAATTTTATTTGGCTTGTATCCTGTCTCTGCTCCTCCATGAAACAACCTCCATGTTTTGTCCAAAAGAAAGAGATTCTGATTGTTTTCATGTCAGAGGATTAGCTGCTCCTGCCTGTATTGATTTACTAAAAGACCTTTTGAAAATAAATAAATAAATCAGTGGAAGCTTTCGCAGAAGGATACAAATAGAAAATCTTTCAGAGAGATTTTTTTCCTCCTTGCTCTGAATGTAATTCTAGCTCATTTTCATTAAAACTTAAAAGAAAAAGAGAAGAAAAAAATGGCCAGTTTTTAAACCAGCCACACTAATTGCTCTACTGCCTTCACATTTGCTGTGGTTCCCTTCTCCTGTGATTCTGCAATCCCACCAGACTCCAACCAGTCCTCCAGCATGAAGAACAAAGTCAAGATTGGATTTATCTGACATAAGAGGCACTTAGGGAAAATGCACTTTTAAAAAGTCTCTGAAGACCCTCTATACATCATGAAGAATGGCACCTTTTCCTGCTTTGCAGATTACCTCCTTCCTTGCAAGCGCAACATTACAGCACATTTCTCTTCAATTAAACGGCCTGTGATTAAGCGCCAGGATCCAAATTGTCACCACTTCCCGAGTGGAGATACAAATATTATTTATGCCCAAGGCATCAAGGCAAAAACCAACTACTCAGCACACAAAAGATACCAGCGTTTTCACATGCCTCCTAATTACAGGAGACATCTCAAGAGCTGGGACTGCAGAGACATATCCCCAGCTGCACAGCTACCTCTGTCAGAAATCAGGTCAGGCTGTGGGCAGTTTTGTTCCAGGGGAAACAGGCAGGGAGTCGTGGGAGGAGTGGGTATGCACAGTGCAGTTTGGAATTATCTGCAATGTAAAAGTGAATAAGCAGGAAAGTCGCAGGAGAGGGGGAGGGAGACCAGAGAGAAACAGAATCTGCTGTCAGAATCGTGTTTCAGGCCTGAGCACTGAAAGATCAAGGGGTAAATAAACAAAGAGAGTCTCATTCACTGAAATAAGCCTTGGATATCAGAGGGTTAATAGGGATCTTTCTCTCCATTTATAAAGGACTCAGGTACAACTTCTAGCTGAGTCAGCTCTGGCATATGCGAGGCAAATGGCAAAGCATTACCTAGAGAGGCACAGAAAATACAGATGTCTTCCAATCAGCACTCCAGAAAGGGGGCTCAGGCATTCCCGCACCCGAGAGCGGAGCAGGTAGCGGGTAACTCACCTCTTCCACAGTCCATTTGGCCACGTGCTTGGCTGTGAGGCCTGAGACCTCCGGCAAGAGCTTGCAGTGCTGCTCCCAGCAGAGGTGGAGGCGGTGGGTCGGGTTAGAGGTCAGGGAAGGCATGAAGATGGACTGGTGGAGGGCCTGCTGGAGATCGAAATCAGGGTCTGGAAAAGGAAACGAGACAAGTCAGAGCGAGTCTTCAAATAGGAGCGATTACAACAAAAGAGGAGGAAGGGTCACAGTCTGGAGGAAAAAGCAAGGCAGGACAAGCAGGCAGCCAGGCACTGCTATTGCAGGGCACACAGCTCACAGGGTGTTCTCCCCCCCGCCCTCCAGAGAAAAAGAAACCAAACCAAAAAAAAAAAAAGATAAGATAAGATTGCCAGGCTGGAGGCTTTATCGTTAGCTCGTTAGCTTCTTCCCAGGAAAATGATGTCACGCTGCTAACACAGAAGATGTTTGCAGCGTTTTATTGACAAGGTGGAGGAGTTCTGGTAACAGCATCTTCAGCTGGAAACTAATGGCATCGTTCCAGCTCACAGCTGTAGCCAGCCTGTGAGGAGTGCCACGCATGCCAGCTGATGGCCTGGGCTCGCCGCCTCCCCAGGAGGCTCCCAGGCCAGGAGTGCTGCACATTACCTCCAGACATCAGTCCCCTCCTCATGTGTCAAGTGATGGAGGCTTTAAAAAAAATCAAGGAGGAAGGGAAAAAAAAAAAGAGAGACAGAAGAAATCACCCCTCCCTAATGAGATCATTTGAGTAGTGCAGAGTCATGGTCCTACAGGGATTTGCCGGGTTATACAACAGGAAGTGAAGCAGAGGATGGAAACAACATGGACAGCATTCCTCTGCTTTACAAGGGGTAACGTGCACCATCCCCTCGCCCCCCGGCAGGCACTGTGCAGGCTGCCAGGCGCCATCCCGCGGCAGCGGTACCCAAGTCCTATTTTGCTGCCGTTTTCATAAACCTTCCCCAGCCACAGCACCGACAGGGCTGCTGCCTGCCTCAGATTTATTCAGCGTTATCGCGAACGGCGTTTGCAGGGTGGTGTGTAAGGACCTGTGGGGTGTGCCAGGCGCTGCTTGTAAAGCACAAGGAAAGCAGTGCTATAAAGAACATTTTGACAGGTTGCCTGCTCCTCACCAGCTGAGGCGAAAGAAGTGCTAGAGGCAAGGGCTGGTCTGATGCAAGGTTATTCCTGTGTCCCCTGCTGGGTCACTTTACTTCATCTCCACCTCACTAAGGGATGCAGGCCAGCATCAGATACAGATCTCTACTTCTAATAACGAGACCAGAGTGGGGGAATTAAAACTTAAATGAATAAAGCCTAAGAAAGAACTGCTCCTCAGTGCAGAAGCTGATGCTGCTGGTGATGACACAGCATGAGACACTGCTCCTGGGAGGCTGTCACCTGCTCCTCACCTGGTGTCTCCCTGTGTCCCCAGGGGCTGGCAGCAGCTGGCCTCACCCCTGTCCCCTGTGCCAGGAGGTCCCATTCGTGCCAGGATCTTCTGTGCTGCCACATCCCGGCTGCGTGGGCACGGACTCGATCACAAGCTGTTCCCTATTCATTTTATTCCCTCCTCATCCTTACAGCTTGGCTTTTCTTCATTTCACCCCCTTCTCCGCCCTGAATGTCACCATTAAGCCTTTAAACCTTTAGTCACATTGATAACGTGGCAGCTCACGGCAAACAGTGTGCCTGCTGCAAAGCGTGCATGGGAACACTGACAGGCACCTGGAGGGAGAGGGAGCCTCACAGCAACACAAACTGGAAAGCCCTTTCCTTCCCTGAACCCAAACCCTTGGGGAAAGTGTCCAAACCACGATCTACAGAAATTATTGTCCATTCAGAAGGAAGCAGTGTCCTAATAGTTTAAATATAGATGGGATGAAAGCTCTGGGCAATCACGAAATTACAGGTCAGTGGATTATTGCAGAATTTCCCTCTACTGATTTCCATCACTCTGCTTAAGGTAAATGCAACGGGAAAGCAGACAGCTTTCCCTGCCAACTGCAACTGCAGCTCAGAGCTGGCAGACTTCTCTAGCTCTGACTGCAGAAGTCAGCACAAGGTAAAAATGAATTAAAAAAAAAGCTAGGCACCTGCCCCAGTTTGTGCATGCTTAGCTATTTTTGATTGGAGACTTATTACCATGTTAAATCCTCCTAAAAGCCTGGTCAGCTCGGTTCTCTGAAATGGCTTTTTATAGTAAATCTGAAAGTTAAGCATATGGTTTGCCAAAGTGGTATCAGAAACCTTCTCTTAAAACTTAACCTGTCAAGTACCAGAATAAAGAAGACATTGTTTTTCCATTTGATTTTCTTTTTCCTCCTTAGGAGGACCTTCAGAAATTACCCTAAATGATTCTAATCATGTTTCTGAATACCCAGGGGGAATCTACTGCAAGAAGTTAACGGAACTTAGTAACTATCTGGCAGGTTTTGTCTGTGTCTCCCATGACACCTCTGCTCACGCTACCAGCAGAACGGTCACAGACAAGGGAACAACTTCCCCTTGCCATTTCAGGAGAGTAGGCAGTGGTACTAGAGATGGTGAAGGCTCAGCTTTCTCAGTTAATAAATACAAAGCTTCACTCTAAAAAAGTATAAAACCCTCTTGCTCCTCTAAGCAATTTTACTCTTCTTCCTCATTTTAAAGGAAAAAAGACTACCATTATCATAATCTCCAGGGTATGGTCTCTCTTGACTGTGGAATCAACAATAAAAAAAGCTGTAGAGTTTTCAATTGTCCTTGGGGGTCTGGTATATTGCACATGCAAACACACACACACACAAATAAATAAAAATCAACCAACCTTTCCCATTGTTTTCCTGTTTCACCAGCTGGAACTTTATATAGGCATGTGAGCACCCAAGCCTGAAAGCATCAAGTACAAAACATTTCAAATAACACAAACTCATTTAACTGCTAACTACAAAACATTTCAAATGATAACACAAACTGATAACGCAAACTCCTCTACAGAAAGAGATTAACAGTGTATTTAGCAACCAAAATTATCTCCCTCTTACATTAGCGATAAAACCACTTATCCCTGGCCTCTCGAAGCTAAGGACTGTGATATTCATTTCATACCTACAACTCAGATTTGAGCTCACAGTGGGAAAGAAAGTCCCCGAAACAGTGGGAGGAAAGGAGGAGACTTAACAACATGTCATTCTAAAACTCTGTGCTGCAAACCTCTGATCAAACGGAGCCGTTCTAAGCTCCTGATTTACATCTGTATTTCCTATGTAGCAGCAGCATCAAGAGGCACAACTACTAATCCATGAAAATACCTCACAAAAATCTTATTTACTTTTTCGCTTTGGCTTTGATGTCTGCAGATGATTCCTCTTCTATCCAGTCTTTCTCTTGATTGTTTTCAGACTGTTCCGACAGACTGTGAACACTGCTTTGACATGACTTTTCACTGTCTTGTGCAGATTTTCTGGAGAGACAGATAAATGATAGCAGCTAAGCTGACATCCTCTGTTCCCTTTTCCCAGAGGAGAGGCAAAACTGGCAGCTTCTTGCAAATGAGAGTAACAACTACCACCTAGTGGTGGAAACCCTCCTCTCCCCCATCATCGTTACTGGCACAGTACAAAGTGCTTTTTTACTCTAGCATGGATTGAGAGAGATTATGTGAAATAATCAGCCCCTGTGGACCAAGGCTCTGATTCCAGCAGCTACAAGAAACCCACTGAAGCATGTGCTGTGGTGAAATCAAGAGATTTAAGATTTTGGAACCCTGATTCCTCTGGATAATATTTAAGACAGTTTCCACAGCTGAGTTTGCTGCATAAATTGAGCTACACAGTTAACCAAGGTAGGACAAGCAGCAGGAAGTTAGAAGATTTGCACACTGAATTTGAACCTCCCACTATCAGGAAATGAACTAGTTAGAAAAGCATAAATATAGTGCAATTTTAGATTGCCATTGATTTTAGGAGAATCCTAAAACTCCTGAGAAAATTTTCAAGTAACAGTGCCATTGAAATGCAATCAGTTCTGTTGTCAAGAGTAGCAAAAGGAGATCCCAGCACATTACTGGGATGAGAAGAGGCAAACTTTGGCCTGGCCATGCACACTTCAGGGGAGAGGTGTTCCTTTCGTCTGACTAAACTTATCTCCATAGCGTTATAAATCTAAGCAAAGCAAAGAAACCTTAAAATGCATATAGGCCTTAAAATACAGAAAAGACCTAAAGTATCACCAGAGATTGCCTTAGTGAGACTGAATTCCTACAGACTGTAAGCGACAATAGTGAAAGCATTCCTGTCCAGGTTTGTCCCAGTGACAGACTAACTGCCTCCTGCAGTCAATGAACTAATACACAGTTTACCTCAATGATACTCAATTCCAAGATCTTCGTGTAAGAAAATAAAATATCTGAAGGAATTCCACTTGTTTGCCAAGTGATACATACGGAGCCATTACACCTACCAGTGTAATGCAACAGGCTCTGGGGTGGATCGCAGTTACAGTTTAATAGTGCAAAATAATCTTGCTTGACAGTTTTAGGACAGGAAATGAAGAAAAAGAATATATTTTAAATTGAAACAGCAAAGAAAAATTTATGGAGACAGAATGCAATTTCCTTTGTTGGAATGTGACCAGAGCAGCAGGATTAAGGAATCAAGAAACCTATTAAGGCATATGAGGGTATAAAAGTGCACTGCTCTGTGTTAAGAGTGTCTGGGGCATGGGTCAATATTACAGACAGATGAACTCAATGCTCTACTGCTTCTCTGCCAATTCCTGCATTTGTCAGCCTTGTAAAATGGTTTTGTTCCCTAGTACCTGCCCAGGAAATGGGTTCAGCTCACCTGGAGTGTGGAGAGTCCCCCTGAGACTCTCCTGTTCCCAACAGGACTGGGGCAGGGATCTCTACCCTCTTGGCTTTCTGAAGGCTATTGCCAGGGGAAGGTCTTTCCCCACTCAGGCGGTCCTGTAACGAGTTTTCTCTGCTGAGGTTCACATCAGAATATGGGCAGCCAACTAACCTGAGTTAAAGAAAAAAAAAAAAAAAAAAAGAGATTACGATGCATGTTTCTAAAATCAGTCTTACCAGCCTCAGGCAGATATATCCATCAAAAAAACCAGAAAAAGCGAGACCAAATCATGTCTGGAAGGGAGACATCATTACCCAGTCTAAGGTGTGGGCAAGCAGGGGACCAAAGAGCAGATTTAGAAATCAAAGTCATGTTTTTAGAGTCATCTTAGAGAATAACAACAGCTTTTCCTGTGTGGCCTGCTTGTCTGAACAGTATTTCATGAAACAAAACAGTCCTGCAACTATCACTCTGAACAATTCAAAGTCCTTTACCACATTATATATTACTGGACCTTCAGACCTCCCATTTGAGATTGTTTTCTTGCTCTGTAAAATAGTTTAATCAAGAAAAACCTTTCTTTTCCAAGAACACATAAGAAATCAAAGGCAAACCACAAAACATGAGCGCTCTCTCCTTTCTCCTTACGGTATAATAATCTACCAACACTCCCTCTTAGTTGTCTTCTTGCATCCTGTTCTTGGGTATGTTATTTTACAAAAGAAATTCCCTCAGTAATACTGGAAGACAGAAATTGGAGAGAATTCATCTATGCTAGATTGTGTTGCAGTTGTAATGATTATACTGGTATGAACTGAATTTACGGTGGAACAGTGCATTTAGACACAAGAGGGAGCTGCAATTGCACTAATAACTATCTCCAGAACAAACACCCTGTGATAATTTCAGTGCAGTGCAGGTGCTTGTTGCTGCATTACACGTACAGACAGCATCAGACAGCTCACAAACAGAACCCTTAGAAGATCTCATATACATACGTATAATGTGTTCCATATCGTGGTCCCCTGACATGACCAATACCGTGACAGCCTGGAGTAGGACACGCTTGTCCCACTGTTCCCACAGGATCAACAGCACCTGGTAATAAAAATTAAAAAAGGTAAACAGATTTGTAAAAAAAGCTAAACAGATTTGTAAAAAGTTTCATACACCTCAAGTGCAGACTACATTTAGGGAAAATTATTCAATATGATGTTATGTACATTACCTAGAGGGACTTGTAAAGCATGTCCAGTTTTTGCACACCAGCCTACTGGATGAACATCAGGGCTGTCTGCATCGACCCAAAAATCATAATTACGGTCCCAGCCATCAAAATGTATCTAAAAGAAGCACAGAGTCTCAGTGAGAGATACAGTTAAGGATATGACTCAGCTTTTATTTTAACCTCCCCCTTTGTTTCACCTTGCTCAACTTGGAGCTGATTCATTCCATCTTTCAGTCAAGCACAATCTTTCTTTGTGCTTAATTTGTTTTCCTGACCCCTATGTCTATCTTTTAGGGAACAACAAGATTCTAGTGACATAGTCAAATCATGGGGTCTGCAAGAAAGCACAGACCATTGGGTCCTCCAGCACACTCCAGCCTAAATATATGCAAACAGAATTGCTTATTTAATTGTTTCGTTTTCTATGAATCCCAGAACATCATAAAAGCCAATGAGTTTGGCAAGTTTTGCAGTAAACAAGCTAGAATTTTCCACTAGATGAAGGGACTAGGAATGGTTGTTCAGATCCAGCTCAGGCAAACAGAATCAAATGGCCAAGGGGGAACAAACTCCACTCCTGACCACGTAATCATCCTTCAGGAAGGAGACCTGTGGTCATGAAGCCCCCATCAGTGCAGGCTCCACTTTAGCCAACTGGTACCTAATTTCTCAGAAGCCAATGCACAACAGACATTTCTGGCAATATATTAACATGAAAATAATTAGCTAAAATGCATCTGTGTAATGAATTTTTATTGGTGAATAAAGCTGCTTCCCACATGTACCAGGGCTTAACTTGCTTTTGATTTTCTTTTAAGTGTCTTAGGAAGAAATTGTCAGGTAGCTTCCCACCAGCAGAACATTAACACTGCCTTCACTCGTACAGATCACACAGAAACCGCTAAGAGATGGAAAATCATTCTGTCAAATCGTATTTCAAAATAGTTACATTAAAACAGCAACTAACAATACCAGGCAATTCCATCAGATTTCAATAGGCCAAAACAACAGAAATCATTTCCAGTTGGGCAGGCCTGTAGGCTCGATCATCTGTAAGGTGTTTGTTTGCTGCTTCTCATATCAAACGGGTATTTTTTCTGTACTGCCAATCACTGCAGTCCTCAGCAGAAAGGGTCTGCACTTCAAAGCAAGGTCATACCTTAATACGATGGTCATCTTTGTCAATTATCGTTGCTACTCTTATCAAGATGGGATTTCTTTTGTCTACAGCCTCTAACTTCATATTAACTTGGAATCCGTGAGCAGGACGCTGTAAGACAAGATCATAAGCAGAATGCTAAGAAGCCAGGGCATTCACAACTAGTTGCCTTCTCTGAATAAAATGCACTGAATTTTTCATATACCAGTCAAATGTTTTTGCAGCTTTGGCCCCTGACCTCATATGGCAGACTACTTCAGAAGTTAAAGTTTTCTAAACGAATAGGCTGTCCATTTGTCAAGTCCAAAATTACTCAAGGGGTAGCCTGAGCTTTCCCACTGCAGAGGAGCATCTCAGTCAGAGCAACAGGCTCTTCCTTGACAGGAAAGACCAAATACGACCACATGCTCCACTAACACACAGACTGAACAGTCTTGACAGCAAAACTGCTCAACACGGCAGAGAGATTACCTCACGTTTGACAAGGATGCTGGCCAGCTCGCTTCTGTCTCACATCAGAATGCCTGAAATGCCGCTGTGGGACACCTCCCTTCACTACACTATAGAGCATCATTCTGAGCATCAGATGCAGCCACCTCTGCTTCTGGATACTAACAGAGTTACCTTCATTTGGTGTATGGGCTGGGAAACACATGGCTTCACTGCACTGCAAAATTTTTCCTGACAGACATTTTGCCTTAACTGCAACCTGGCAATTCCAGACACTCCTCTTCCTTCCCAGAATAAAGAGGATACAAAAATCCCCCCTTCCAAGACAACCAGAGGTTATTTCAGATCTTTGCTTTGAGCCTGGGCTTAAGCCTCTCTTGTGCAACAACGGTGCAGGACCAGGAGCCCATGGGTCAGAACAGTAATTGCCATCTGCTTCTTATGATAACTGCACCTGCTTGTTATCAACAACTGTTGAAAACTGTGGCACTGGGGAACAGTGCTGGGATGTGAGAACAGTTCCAGCCACAGGAGTCTCATGCCCACAGCTGTTCTTTCACCATTTGCCTCAAACCCCGGTGGTCAAAGTACTTTGTAAAAAAATTCAGGATGCCCTTTGACTTGATGTGTGCCCGCTGCAGCACCTGTGGATGTAAACCTCTGTGTAGTAGACAGAGGTTACCAATTTGTTTTCCATTTGTTTTTGAAGGACTGTGATTTCCTTCTCTGAACTCCTCATCTGGGGGTTATGAAGCACTGGGTACTCATTGAAAAAACACCCCCCTTCACTTCTGCACACAAAGGTCAGGGGAGATGACAGTTCTAAATCACGTCTTTGAAAAAGACTGGGTTAAAGAAAATAATATCATCACTCTTTCCTCAAACTTCCTTACCCTTTTCACTGTCAGCAGCTGGGTACAGGGAAGGAGGTTGCTTCTGAGATGAGGGGATTACAGACTCCAAACCTCAAGTTTCCCTTCAGTCTTTTCACCTGGATGCAAGGTTTTATCCGCAGGCTTTCAGCCACGTGGTATATCAGAAGCCAAGCAATCTAAACTGCATTTAGTTTTAAGAGTATCTTATTGAGCCAGCCAACATTGTCTGACTTTCTTGGGGAGAGAGGGTGAGTACTAGAGAACAAAACGCTGCCCAGAAGAGGAGTTTATTTGAGTCTTGCTGAAGGGTTGCTGCCTTTTTGGAATGGCTTCTGACTGTTTTTGAATTGACATCCCAAGACAATGGGTTGAAATAGTGATGCTGACAGTGAAGCTGTCTCCTCCTGTTTTTGGGTGGAGGAAAAGGCAGGAATCCAGACACAAGACCTGCTATTTGTGTTGATGATCAGTGTCTCCAGACTACATACATTAGCTCTTGAAAACTGTTAAAAAATAATTCAGTGAGAAATGCCAGTTCTGGCTCTCAACCCGTATTTTTATGTACTGATTTCCTGTAATTGCTAGCTGGAAAAATAATAATAATAATACAAAAATCAATAACTGTGCCATGTATTTGCACTTCAGACCAACCATGCCAGAAAAATAACAAGATTTGATCCTGGAAGAGTTCTATTAACTGTTGTTATATCAAATACATTTTTTTTTCTGTCTCATTTTCATAAAACAGTCTTGGATGCTAATTTAGACTCCCAAGTTTCATGAGAGCCAGAATCGGCCCTTCTACCATTCTCTCAAAGCCAGATATTTGGATGAACAAAGCAACGGCTGCAGAAATTGATGAGAAACAGGAAAAGTGTCAGACAAGGCACTCACATTCCCCCTTGGGAAGATGCTTCGTTTTGGAAGAATCCAAAAGAGGAAGTATCCACATTAACAAGGCTCCCTGTACTGAGCAAAGCCCTATTATCTTCAGGTGACATTTCTTAACACCTTTTATATTCTGAAAATCTGAGGAAGTGATGCTGTAATGACAGATTACCGAGGACTGGAGAGTGACAGTTTTAAGTAGGCTGCACTCCACTGTTTCTTTTTGTCTTAGAGAATTTTATCATCTTTCCAAAACATTTGTCTCTATGACACTAGTTCTGTTGTACCTCTATCGTGCAGAAGACCAGTTGCTGCATTCCTTCTCTCTTGTATTCTGAAATTCCCCATTTTCCAGCACTGTTGGGATTTTGCAAATGCAGCTCAGAAAAAGGCTGAGCCTACTCTGGGGGTAACAATGTGCCCTGACAAGCCTCCCTCATTATCCAGCACGCTGCCTCCGAGGTGCTCCGCATGCTGCGCTTCGTGATCGAAGATGCTGTCTGCCCAGCTCTGGAAAACCTTAATCCAAGGGATGCTTTGGAGTTCCACTGTGCTGCAGATAACTCCAGCTGTGGCCTCACAGCTCTCTAAAGAGGCAAACCCAGCCTCCTCCTATTACATGACACCCGCCTTGACAACCTACAACAATTTCAAATGGACACCTGCTGAAATCTAGCAATTATCAGCCTTGCTTGGCTGGATTTTTACCTCCCTTATCTGAGGCTTCCTTGATTGCTTTTCCTCCTCAGGCCCAAAGACCTCACCCACAAAATGTAAGGGAGGGCAGCAGGTATTAACCTTCAAGGCTAACTTTATCAAAAGTACTCAAGGCAAATATCAGGATGCCACAGAAAAGTTTTTAAACACACTGCAAAGTTCAGCAATGTGAACCAGCACCATGGAAGACACTGCTAAGAAATAATAAAAACAACTTTGGAATTTATTTATGAAGTTATTTTAAAGGCTTCTGTTGCATTTCTGCTCACAGTGTGCTTCCAGATAAATGCACTGAACTCCACTGTAAGAAACTGAAGCTCAGGCTCCCACGGTTGAGAGAATCTGAGAATCTTCAGATTTAAGTCTGCAGGACGGTCTTACTCCACCTAGGAGTCTGGCAGAGATGCTCTATCACCTGGCAGTATGCTTATTCCTGCAGAGGGCACAGCTGGCTCCTCTGTAGAAGAACCAAGATCGGTATCGGTACACACTAGCCCTTGACAGGAACTTCTCACTGCCTTCATTTTATCCTCACCTACCAGGGAAAATGGGATTTACACAACTTCAAGGGGAAAATATTGCAGAGGAGTTTTTAAAATTTCACATTGGTGAGAACAAACAATGGGAGGAATTCCAGACATCAATTTCCTTTCAAACACATACACATACCACTCCTTCTCCTCCTTTCCTCACCAGTTGCAGACCGCTGATACCCACTTCTGAACCTGGCAAAGGGAGTGTCTGGAGACTCCTCAGCCAGCACCAGTCCTGCTCACCTCACCTGGGAGAACCCCTCTGCCCACCCAGTCAGACCTCAAGCAAGATGCCAGCTCCTTCTCCTCTCAGTGCCCTCTCTGAAGCAAGGAACTGTCCTTCACACGTACCTCTGAAAGCTACAGGTTTTTGTTTGTTTGTTTGTTTTTAGCCAAGTAGACTGTTGTGTATTTTGTTTTAGAGAGCTGATTTTAAACTCAGGCTCAAAGTAAAAAACAGGCTTTCACACTCTTAGTGCAGACATGGTGAATCACCACCAAATACAACATCTGGAAAGAAAGGGTAGATAACAGAAGTTTCCCCTACTCTTCTGACCTAAGAAAATCAAAGAGATTCACCAACCAGTTTGAATGCTCTTGCTGGGGCTGCCTGGGAATTAGTTTCTTCCAGGTATTTCTCCCATGTGAAGGCTTTAGGATCCTTGTATCCTGAAAAGCATGGAGAATTAATATTTAAGTAAGAAAAACCCAGCTATTGTTATACAGAAAAGCAGCTATGTAGCACACGGTTATTATGTGAACTTAGCACTTTAAAAGGATGGCACTGGGAAGAGTTGTTCATACACATTACTTACAGTACACACAACAGCACGGCACGTTTCCTGAGCTTCTACCCAGGCCTTTAACCCTGACCTGAAAAACCTGAAGAGTTCGTTTCTGTACAGCTTAATCAATTCTTATTCTCTAGAGAAAGCTGCCAATTAAGAGCTAGTCAGAGGATTCTGTGATGTGCAATGGCATCACTAAATTAACTTCCTATTTTATTAACCATTCTGTGTGCCTGCCAGATTGTAGGAACTTCTCATCTCCTCCTACCTACTCACCCATAGCTGAATAAAATTAGCAGTCTCAAAGTAAAAGGCTCTGTCACCATTACCTACCTACCCAGACACCTACATGGCTGTGCTACTCTAACGACAATGGGATGCATCTCTCTGGCAGCAACTCCTAAGCTACGTTTAAGAATCTGCTCTACCTTCTTTTCCTCTCTATTTCAGTATTTTTTAGCCTCAGTATTGTTCCCTTTTGGCAGGAGGACCCAATCACTAATTGCATAGGACAGTCTGCAAATTGCTGCACATAAATCTTTCAGCAGAGAAATGAGAATTGACTGCAGATCCTCTTAGGGGCGCAGGCAATCACGATGTGAGTAGGGGAGCTGCACGCCACAGCACTGTTGCACTTTCCTGGAGCAGGAACAGAGGTGGTGCTGCTGACGAATAAGGATCTATAACCCCTTTAGCATCCACAGTAAAAGACACTAAGGCTAATTCTTCCACTGCAGAGGCAGCTTGTAGTGCTACCCACTCTACTAAACTTGATATGCAGTAATTACAGAATTTCTTGCTCCAGGGCTGTCAATCTAGCAAACAGCAGACATTATTTTTTTATTATTTGTAAGGTGAATAAGCACTTGCATTGCCTGACAACAACACTGGTTTTCCTGTAGGTTCTGTCCTTTTTCATTTGCCCAACATTCTCCTCATTTACTGAATTTCAGCGCTGCAGAAGGAGATGTGGCTTCAGTTACTCCTTCATTTTCAGAAATTCCATCCCATTATCTATAAAATCCTGATACCGATTCCTCTTTCTTCCAGCTCACCTTAGAGGAAATT
Organism: Nettapus auritus; assembly: GCA_011076525.1. Lineage (NCBI taxonomy): Eukaryota > Metazoa > Chordata > Aves > Anseriformes > Anatidae > Nettapus > Nettapus auritus. Next base: position 2,152,034 of record CM021787.1, on the reverse strand, counting down.
CTGAAAATACTTCAAATTTCTTTCCCTTCTGAAATCAAATTCAATTGCAAATTACCAAACCTTGTTCCTTTGCTTGAAAGAGCTGTAAAACAAAATAAACTGCAGTGCAAAAAGTATGAACAATAACATTGTTCAGTCGGTAAAGAATACTGAATGGAATCTGTAAATTCCTGTAAATCTTGCAAATACGTAATTATGTGGAAGATGAAGCCTGCAGGTTTTTTGACTGAGGCAGGAAATAAGTCTCACTTTCAACATACCAGGTGGTGTTGTCAGCGGGGTTCCAGTTTCTTGGCAATAGCCAACAGGACGAATATATGGGCTGCTAGCTTCACACCTGAATCAAAAGGAGAAGTTGGCACCAGTCAATTTTAAAGCAAAAAGAAAAGAATTTCAGATGCTGTCTGATACGCTTTTGCTAGGGTAGCAGATGCTTTCAGTGAGTGTGATCACGGTGTAAAAGAGAAGCATTACCTCGTTAGAATTTATAAAGCCAAGTTTTCAAGGCATTCAAGCTGCCCCAAAAGATGTCTGTTGCTTTAAAAAACAACAAAAAAGCTCTCCCCACGGGCCATACAAACCACAGATCAGCCTGGACATAGACCATCCAAGCTAAAATATAAAGGAAGCAAGCAAAAAAAACCAAACTCTTGTCCCTAACTGAAACCCAAACTTTGGAAGAAGGGGCAACGACTTTCAATATCTCGCCAAGAACTGCACGTTACCCATTAACTCCACCTGAAACCTACTGGTAGTTTGCCTCGTTCCCAATTTTATTGCACATATACATCTTCTGAGCTCCCGGAGGAGGGGATGCGTCCATTTGAGATAGCCCCTTTTGTCGCATCTACTCTGAAGAAGGGACCAAAACAGCCTTTCAGACCGAGGAAATAAACCTGTGTTTTCAGGCAAATGCTACTCTGAAGCTTTGTTTGCTTGTGTTTCCTATTAACATTTCCAAATTCCAAACGAAACATGGCATGGAAACAAAGCTTCATGGGCTACAGTGGTAAAGGAACTAGATCTGAAGACCTGCTAATCGAAACACCAGTGCACAAAGCTCTAGATGATACATTTATGGCAAAGAAAGAAAAGACTCTCTTGGCAACAGAGAGGTACCTATTCTGAAAAAAAAAATCAGACAAAAGGAGGTGAGGGAGAAAACAGAATGCTGATTGAATCAGTGCTATGTAGATAAGCATGTGCCTTGTGTTGCTTTCACAGGCAAATTCAAAGAAAGTTTCTCCATTCATGTGGGCTGGGAAACCTGGGCCAAAGAGGGAAAATGGTTTTTAGACTACTACTTCACCTGGCCCCAGCATGAGGGGCGGGGATCAAGACACAAATGCAGAACAATGGTAGTGCAGGTCAGAACTTCAAAGCCTAAATTAAATGTTGGCAATCCCTTCTATTTTTGAAGTGCCTTATCTAAACTCTGCTGAAGCAAATGGGAAGATTTTTACTGACTTCAGTGCCACCTACTTCCAAACGTAAGTTTGCAGGGAAACATGCCAACAGCCATTACTAGCTCTAGAGGAGAGGATGTTACTAATTAGAGGTGTTTGTCTCCAGTGGAGCTTACTGTTTTTTATTTCAGTTCTGCCACAGGATAACATGACACTGCCTAACCTGGCCCCCAGTCACAGCTGTGTTTCCTCAAACACTGGTCTCACAGTTCAGGTTAACCCCACTGACCTTGCACGGAGCCAGCCGAAGGGTGCACAAACAGCAGGGGAAACTCCTGGGCAGTGTCACTTGGTAAAAAACCCCAAACAATTACTCGGATATTTGAAAGCTGATTTAAGATCCCAACTTTAGTGAGTACACTTAAAATATGTTAGTATTAGTGACAGAGTGAAATAAACCACAGTCTACTTGCAGATATATATTAGAAATAGATTCTCTTTACCAGTAGTCATAATTCTCATCCCAGTTATCAAAATGAACAAGCAGGCGGTTATCCACCATGTCAGTGATGGTTGCAACACACATCAGCGACGGATTCTTCTTGTCCACTGCCTCTAGTTTCATTCCCAGACGAAAACCAGATGGTGTGACAGGCTGAGGAACAGGACATCAGGAAAGGGAAATCAGCCACATTCTAGCCCACGCCATTTAAATCACTGCTATAAACTCATTAGTTGCAGGGTATAACCCTGAAACTCACAGACCAAAATACAAGTCACTAGGAAGATTGCCATGTATTCTGGCAATAAACATTACTGTTTCTGAAAGAGAGCTGGTGTGGTGTCCCACAAGCTGGTGCAGCCTGAGTAACAGAATCTCCAGGTACACAACAATACAGATCCCAAACCAAGTCATTCTGTGATTCTGTACAGAGTTTTGTGCTGCTAAGTACTGGCTGAGGATAAGCATGAGCACTGATGATCCTCTCTTCTTAGTGGAAAAGTCAGAGAGCATCCAGACACAAATCTACGTGGTTGGGCCCTGATCCCTCTGCAGACGGCGCTCAGCCCATTGGCAGCACCAAATCCACCAGGCTGTGGAGTTTGTGTCATTTCAGTGACACAGAATGGGAAGCAGTGTTATAAACAAACTGAAGCTAACAACTAGAAGGAAAACAACAGTGGGTGAAGGATGAAAAATACTCAAGATCCATAGCCTCATAATAAATCCCATGGCGCACATGAGCATGCTGCTGGAAACCAGAAATTATTTTGGAAATGATTAAATTAGAGGAAAGTGACACAAATATCTTGACTGCAGGGACACAGCAAAACAGACTGTTGTAATATATTTAACAAATGGTAGAGTAAATCTTTTCCCCCAGTATTAAGGAAGAAGGGAAATACAAATTCTCTGCCTGGAAAGCCTGAGACTGGGGAAAGGAAAAAATTGTACTAGCTTCCATCTTACAAATAAATCACAGCAGGAAATAGCTTGCATCTGATTGTACCATGGTTGTACCTCTGACACGAGCATATTAAAAACATGTAAATATTCTGGTCAAAACTTGCTTAGCATCAGACCTATTTGAAAACATCTTGTATTCACTATCACCACTTACAGTGCTGAGGGTCTTAAAAAGGCTTTTTGGAGCTGCTTGAGCTTTGCAATTCTTCAAATAGGAAGCCCAATTAAATTCTCCCTCCTTAAAACCTAGAAAGAGAGATAAAAAGATTGTTTTACACAGACCCATTACATTCAGATTGGTTTTTCAGAAATGGAAATTACCTGGGATGAATATGAACTTTGCATGATAACTGCCCTTCTACAATCTTCAGGGGTTATGCATTTTGGCTAAAACATCTCTCTCTTTTTCAGTATAACATCCAATCATTAATCTCAACCTTCAAACATTTCTAGGAAATTGAATGCCAGGAAGAATAAAGTCCTGAACCCCAAAGAAACTCCTTGCTTTACACACTCACCCAATAAAGAGTTTCTAATTTGACTAACAACGTCAATCATTGGGAACATCAAAAGGAAGTTGTTTTGTTCTTTCGTGATTCACTGTGTTAATTACACCTTTTCCCTTTAAGCCACTCTGATCAAGTTCGACAATGAAATCATACTAAAAATGAAACATGCACAACCAGGACAACTAGCTCTTAGTTGAATTTATGGTGTCTTGCACACCGTTTTATATTTTTTTCCATACCTTTAGGAGGGAGCAGCTTATGGCTTGTTTTTTCACACCAGCCAACAGGATGGATGTCTGAGGAATCAGCATTAACCCAGAAGTCATAGCACTCCGGATAACCGTCAAAATGTAATCGCATTCTATACCCTTGTACCTATAAGCAGGGAAGCTCTGATTATCATACATCATCATCATACAGAACCTAAAGAAAAATACTAACAAAATGTTTTTCCTGTATTTAGATTTATAGATAAAAGTGTAAGACCTGGTCTATTTCTCAAAAGCCTAGTTTTATTTTTCCTCGTTTACATCTCCCAGTTTCCTTGCTTTTCTTTCCTCACTTCAAAACCAGTCAGTGCAACTTCAGTGGACTTGTTTTTATTCCATACCCCATATATTCCTGTGCTGCAACATCCAGAGTGCAAATGCAGCAGGAGAACGTTTACATCTATATCAGCTCAACACAGATTTCACAGAATTGAAGAAATACAGAATTTCCACTTGCTTATATTTACTAAGTCTTGGGGCCTAATTGCATTGTACTTTTTCACATTCATTCATTGCATGGAATTAAAAGGTTAATTATTATTATGAAATACAGTTGCAAAAGTCTGACTACAAAATCCTACAAAAGTAGGATTTCATGGATTCTTAACCACGTAACAATATTTCTCCAGTGTCACTTTGAAATCCTCCTAATCATTAATTAATTAAAATACAACTATTCCTATGCTCCTACTTTTTATTGAAAAAGTATCCTAAATGTAAATGGGATTTTTGGAATCAAAGATAGGAACAGCAACTACCTCAGCCACTGTAAGAACACAGAATCGAGATGGGTGTTCAGGGTCCAGCCCTTCCAATTTCATTCCAACTTTAAATCCATTTCGGCCTTGTGGGAATGATTGATACTGTGTGGGAGAGGAAAAAAAAAGGCAGAAATTTGTTTTTAATTTCTAAAGAGAAAATCTATTGCAGAGCATTCATCAGATACGCTTTGAATTTTCAACTCAGAGCAGAAAATTCTATCACTAAATGATTGCTGCTTTAATAGTCAGGCACAGGTACAGAGATCAATAACGGCATGATCACCATATTTCAGGTTTACTTGTTATTCTAATTAATCTCTGAAAAACACTGAACCATGAGTCTGTTGCAATTAACTGCGAACAAATCTTTCAGCAGATGCAGAAATGAGCTCTATTCAAACACAAAAGAATCCCCTTCACAGCCCAGTGTAGGAGGGCTGGCAGAAACAAACAGCCAGGAAAGCTAAAATCATTCTGCCTGTGTCAGCACGAGGTCAGCAGTCCAGACTTCCCCAAAAGGTAACTTCTCATCTTCAAATGGTAGAAGGGAGAAAGAATGTTTAATCTGGAGCCCGTTTACACAGCCATTCCAGAAAGCATTTGCATTATTAATTTGTTTGCAATCTGAATCCAAATTAAGCATCTGATGTACAGCACAGGCTTAAGAAGAAATTTTAACTGCAATTGCAAATAGCTTATTGCATCCGCTGTAGTTAACTGCCTCTCCTTCTCATCTCACCCTGGACGGTGCAAACAGCTCTCTGCTTTGAAGAATTCACTGCGAGTTGAACTTTTAATTTGGGCTGCTGCACCAGAACGTAGAAGCAGCTTCCCCATATCTAAATTCATCTTCTTGTAACTTCAGTGCACCAGGCTGTGGATGACCACAGCTTCCCTTCTAACAATTACTGCTCACTGAGGTAATCTCTGACACTCTCAGAGCTAGCTGACTTACAGTTTTCTACATAGGAAGGCTGGAAGGGGCATCGTACAGCCACAGATGAAACACAGGACATATGAAAGACATTAAACTGTTCCTCTGTGATGTTGCTTAGAGATTGCCTAACAGCCAATTTATTCCAAGCTACCCAAAGCAGACTGAAACAGCCATTGTTTATTTGTGAGTGGGATTCAGTCCGTGGTTTTTACAGCGCTGGTTTTGGATGAGACTCACAGGGTAGATGTTTGTTTCCACAGTGCTTCAGGGCTGGAAACAAACACGAGGTTTTTACAGCATGCTTGCACCAAAATAGCTAATAAATGTAACTGCTGGTTTGAGGGTAGTCTCACATTCTACTTGCATTGAGTTAGTAATTCTGGGAGGCTGCCTGAGAAAAACAATGAAAGAGCTGAAAAAGCTGCCAACCTCTCTGAACAGTTTTAGGGGAGCAGCTGGCATCCGTTCCTCTTCTAAGTAGGAAACCCAGTTCCATACCTTCTTCTTTGCAGGAACAACTAATCAAAGACAAAAACAAAAATGAGTGTTTCTCCCAGACCTCTCCCGTTTTTCCCTCTCTCCTCTTTCTCCTCCCATTTCTGCAAGTCATTTTTACAGCACAGGAGCAGCTCCAGCCAGGCACTGCTCTCTGATCAGGTGGAGAGTTACTTTTACAGCAAGTCAGGAGGCAGCTCTGAGCTCAGCTCAGCCAGTGCTGTTTTGCTGCTGTACCCCAGAGGAGGCAGTGTTACCCAACTTTTGAGGAAAGGTACCAATTCCAACGGCAGGACAACCGTGCTCATTCCTCATTAACAAAAATTTATCATATCGCAGGTCAAATGACTTGTGGCACCCGAATTGCTGGAAGCTACCCATGGAAAGCTGCCACGGCAAAGTTTCAACAAGATATAGTAACTTAAAATAGTGGAAAATAATTCCTTCTGATAATTCACAGAGAAATAAGGGGTTAGATATGAACTAAATGACAGCACAGAGAGGCATATAATTGCAGCTGAAATAAATCTAAAACAAATGAAAAACCATGTGAATTTTCATTCAGTTCACAAGACTTTTTATATATGAATATACGTATTTATAACCTGCTAATACCACAGTGCATCTACATCTACTACAGAGGCAGCTACCGGTACATACATGATGAAGACAACTTGGCAGGTGCTTGGATTCATTCTAGCAGAACCATGGTCAAACACACAATAAATTATATTTTAAATGCATATTAAAAATCTCCCCCCAGTTTAACATACACTAACTCCTTTAAGGTATGCACCAAATTTAACCCAAAGTTTGCAATCAGTCTCATGTTGCTTACAACTTATGTTCTATTCGTCATTTGCGGCTATGAAGCTCTCCAAAGTCAATGGAAACGAAGATTCTTATCGGCTTCAGCGAGCTTGGGATCAGGCTGTCTCCTTCCAGATCCTCTACGCTGTGCCCAACATGCAGGCAAATCTAGCATAGTCTCGCTAATACATTTCAGACTGACTGTGGTAAGAGGGTTATGTACCTAATAAGCTATTCTGAATGTGAAATGAGCTCTACTGTCTTTTCTTCTTCTGTTTACTATTATTCACTTTATAATAGCTAGCAAAATAATCTATAAACATTAAAGAAAAGAGACTATGAGCTTAGCTCACCTTGTTTTATTGGTTTAGTGTTTCTGCGGCTTTTCATATTATTTGATTTATTCTTCTCCTAGACACAGATACGTTAAAAAAAAGTTTAGCAATTTTGTTGTTTCCTCCCTCTGATCATCTCACAATGCAGGTACAATAAGGATGTAACATGTAACTAACAGGAGTATTAGCTAGCATTATTTCCCTTTGAATAACCCTGCAAGAGCATTAGTAGGGTATGTTACATAAATAACTTTGATCCTGCAGTATCCCAAAATACTTTACAAATTACTTAATATGCTACTGAAGTTCATTTAAACATGGCCACTGAAGAGCAGTACGGGCCCTAAACCTCCATTACAATACCAAGGATTTGCTTTCTGCAGTGCTGGATTTACTGCTCACATAAACAACCTTACTGTAATGTTCCATTTTCCTTCTTTCAGAGGTTCTTATGTCCATCTATGCCAGGGAATGGATACTGAAAATCAAATGTAAGCCCTGAAAGAAGCAGATGCTTCAAGGAACTATTGATGAACACCCCAGAAAATGTCTCCCTGCGTCACATTCCAAGCCAGATTGCCATTCACAGTTCTGTGAAGTTTTCAAGCTCATTAATTCACCCAGGGTTGTAATTTCTCGAAGCAAAACAAAAAGGGCAAAATGTGAAATGCAAAGCTGCCTGCCAAAACACGCCCTAGAAGAGAGAGTGGGGCAGTTTCGAATGAGGAAGAGGAGAAGGGGAAGAGACAGAGAGCAAGAACTTCTGCAAACATATATACTAAAATCTCTCTCATATGCATTACAGAGAAAAACTGAGCAATAAGATGAGTTAATCATCAGAAATTTCATGATATCAGAAATTTCAGCTTGCATTGCCACCAAGCACCTACCCCAGTGGCTCTCCATTAGAAAAACAAGTGCAATTCATGAACATAAATGTAATGGTTCGGGCCTGAGAATATGCACATGGCAACAGAGTGCAGACTTGCACAAAGGACTCTTAAAAGGAGTAAGATGCTTAATGAAAATTAAGAAAAGATGAGATCAGGACTGAGATACTTCTATTTCTACACCATTAATACATGTTTCTAGTAATGTAGTGAATGTACACACAAGTACATTATAAAAAGCAATCAAACTGCTGTTTGACACTAATCTTCAGCCTCAAATAGTGTTTCTTGACTACAGTTAGGTGTAATATTCAGGGGGGCATGTATTCTTATTGTGAAATAAGCTCAGTGCACAGGGCTATAGCTACATCTATACTACATTACAGTCTGAAATCCTGACTGTGCCTTCAGGTGAGCTATTCACCAATATGACTCCTCAGATTTCAGAACAGATCTTCTCATTCCTGATGTAAATCAGAATCAGACCCAGACCATTCTCATGGGTACAGAACAACCTCCCTTGGCTCAGTTCTCCTTGCACAGTGAAATGCAAGCCACAGACTTCTACGTGCTCTTAACAGTTCTCTTTAAAGAAAATACACGTGGTCTTATTTACCTCATCCTCATCTGCATTTTCCTCATCATCCTCAGACTCCAGAAGCAGTCTTCTCTTCCTTCGGATTCGTTTGGCAGGTCTGACAACCTCATTCACCTGACAGCCAATGCTGACATTAGGATTTCTGCTATTTCCCCTGGTTCTGCAATCATCTGGAATGTCTTTGGCATCACTAAATGTTCAAAATTGAAAACAAAAACAAATTAAAAGTCCAGCAATATTTCTGCCGTTTTCCCAGTGTCTCTGTACCTGTTTGGCAGAATGAGGTTGCCTGGGCTGAGAATCTAAAGAAATGAAACATGTTTGCATGATTTGCCATATATTTATTTTTTTAAATACTTCAAAGTACCTGAAAAGCTATCGCTACCAAAGCAGCTCCAGAGGGTTTTTAATATTGCCTTTTTACAGCTCTGTGGAAAATGGGACATCATCCTTATCTACAGGAGAGGGAACTGAGGCATCAAGCACACAATGAGAATTTATGCAGGTTGAGAAATTAGGATTGGTGTCCAGAAAAAAGCTCTCCTCAGTTTGGTTTGAGAGCCTCAAGGGTAACAGGAAGGTCACCAGCAGAGCTTTGCAGGCAGCCCTGCTTCTGCCATGCCATGTTAACACTTGCTCTGAGGACTTCATTACTTACACAGCGATGCTTCTCTCCAGCACAAAGTTATCCCTAAGCAGTTTTAAACACAGAAGAAGAAGAATCTGAGGTTTATTTACCTGTCCCTGTGCTGCTGAGAGCCTGTTTGAGCACAAAACTTTCCATTCTCAAAGCAATCCATTTGACCACAGGTTTGGAAAACAGAACAGGGCAAGTTGTCTTTGGACACTGTAGAAGCAAAGAAAAAGAAAACTATTAAAGCAAAATGTTAGAACTTTGTACTTTTTAAACACCTTTCATGCAAGGAGTTCTGTCAAAGTCCTTTACAAACTTTCAGAGAACCTCAGTACCCCATTGTGAGGGAAGTAATTATTATCTGTACACCGGCATACAGAAAGAGTGTACCACCTCATTAAAGGAGAACCACTTTTATCTATAGCATTTTAATTTCAGAGAAGCTCTGCCCTCTGTAAAAGAATTAAAGAAGATATAATCTCAAGTCTACAGCCAGGACACAATTACAGATCTTTTTATATTTCTTTATTCCTAGTAACCCTCTAACTTGAAAAGCAAATGTCAGATAAGTCCACTTTGTTTGGGTACTTTAAATATAATTGGTTAAGTTTTAAAACGTCAGTCTTTATCTATACCTTGTACATAGAAAAAAATCTTTCATAGGCAGTCTTTAAAAATAACATTATTGATGGGAAAATAGAAACAATTATTTCTGAATCTAGCAAGGAATGTATATCAATCTTTCTTCTGAATGAAAGCATGACAAGGAGCAACTCCACAATGTCTTGTTTACTTTCTACTAATGTTTGGCTTTTTCCTAATGCAATTTAATTTTTGTTGAATATTTTAACAAAACATGGTTGCAGTAATCCCCATTACCAGACATCTGCCCTATCCCGATGCATACTTTGCTCCAGTTCTCTGATGTGCAAATTGTGCATGGGGCTCCTAAGCAAACGTCATTCTTGTTCTGCACTGAGGCACAGTTTGTGTGCACTGGTTTGATCAGTTAATTCCTGTATGCACCATTTAAGAGAAAAAAAAAAAAGGCAAACAGGGCACCAAGCAATCGAAAACGCTGAGATTACGAGTCACTTTGCTCCTTGTTTAAAACCATTTCCATAGTCTCCTTACCAGTACTCGCACTCATTCTGTTGAGATGACTGAAATTTTTCATTTATATCTGATTGCTCCCTGCGGACTGATCGGGGATGTTGGATGGTCCTGGCTGGAATTTGGCAGACAGACTGCCTACACAGAGCGAACACAAGCCTGCTCATGTTACAGCTTAAAGCTTCTCCCTGTGCCACTGGGGACCAATGATTCCAGGCAGGGAGAAGGCAAAAGAGGGAAAACGTGTAAGAGCAACAGAGCTTGAAGAGCTCTGCTCAAATAGAAGTTACGCTGATAGATGGAATGCACTTGCATTAAAAGGGTGTGAAAAATTCTTAGTGCTGAGGTGACCATGTAAGCACTGGTTCTTTGCCTGATGAATTGACGTTTCTGCACCTCTCGCAGGCGAGGAGAACGACACACAATCAGCAGGAATGTAAGCGAATGCCTGTAAGCAAAAGTGAATCTGAAGAGCTTACAATGAATTCTGAGATGAGAAGAGCCAATGGGGAAGACAGGTACAAAGCCTTGCTACCCGAAAACAGAAATAGTTCCACCAAGATCCTGGGGAAAGCCAACTGGCAGATGCTTGTCCAGGCAAGCAACAAAAGGAGAGACTGTTCTCTTCCCAAAAAAGAAATTCCCTCCATGGGTGTGTATGATTTCAGGGATGCAGCCCTGCCTTGACCAGCGATCCAGCGCTGGATCACTTGGGCACATTTACAAATAGCTCTACCGAAACACTTGATTAAAGGAAACAAGTGATTTACCAAGTAAGTGAGGTTGGCCAGCTGAACCAAGTGGGCTGGTATGAAAAACCTCAGAGGCTAACAGATGTAAATCTGCTTTCAAATACCGGTTTCTGGAGAAACAGGATAAGAAGAAGTCTGCAAAGAACTGTCTGAGATATTTCTTGTCCATTATATTGATGTGCAAGTCTAGTAACATGCTTACATGACCCTGTTAAAACTCAGTTTCCCCTAATTTGGGCTGCAGCAGCCTTGGAAATGACAAAACTCATGGCTATCCATGCACCTATCGGCATGAGACAGGTTACAGGCAACTCTCAGGGGTGTTCTTGCCAAACCGGGGATTCATTCTGGGCCACAAACGCCAGGTTGGCACAGCGCTGTGCCACCCGCTCATGCTCTGCTTGCACAGGGAGGAATCTCACTGGAAGCTCCCGTCACCCCGAAGAGCAGTCAACTAAGGCACATCTGTGTTAGCACATCAGCCAGAGCACCGCAGTGACACCCTTCTTTAGCACAGCCCTGGGCACTTCTGGCCTGAGGCACCCAGCAATGTCCCAGGCAATTCCCAAGCATGGTTGAGGACTCAGCATGGAGCTGGAAGTCCTCCCTGTGGCTGCAACCCACCCATTTTGGAGGCTGAGTGTTTAATAAGGTACGTAACTCCTGGCCATTCTGATCCCAAAGTCCCAAAATAGGCACAGTTTGGTTTACCACAGATGCAGACCTAACTGCTATCATGACAAGTGCATCACCCCTGTTAAGGATGTCACTGCTGATCCACTACCCTGGAACAAACGGGCTCCGACATCCCAGTATCACCAGTTAAGGGGACCCCAGGGTTTAAGTTAAAACTCCGTGTGAGCGAGATGTTTGACTACAGTGGCAAACCCAGCCCAGATCGTTTATATAACCACACTTACCTTCCACAAAGGAACGCACAGCGCATGAGCCAGGTACTGTTATGACTCTGCAGTAATTACATTCACTCTAAATACCTCTAAAATATTCGAAACAGGCAGTGACTCACTTCACACGCTGCGTCAGGGAGCACGGCGCTACTGAAACGCACCTTTCAGCCCTGTTTCTAGAAGCTTTTCCAGAAACCACATATTCTGTCCCACAGCAAAAGGCTCACCTTCCAAATCAGCGCTAGAGGCAGCGGAAGCGTTGACAGCAGCAGGAGCAAAGCTGGCTGGGCTGGCATTTATTGCTGAGGCTGAAAGAGCTTTTATGGCTTCTGCTTCTACTTCAGTAATGATTTCTAGCATTCCAAACTCATTTAAACGGAACTGCAGGTAACAGAAGAAAGCAGGCAAATAAGCAGTAGTAAATGGGCTAGAAAAGGGGACAGGAAGGAATAGGGTTCCCTGAGAAGCAACTAGGTTTGGGACAAACAGAAACAGCTGTATGTACATAGAAAAGCTGTAAAAATAACTAACAATAAAAATACGAAACACAAAACGACTCCTTCTCAAAATGCCAGCAGTCGGCCCCCAAAACCCCAGCGGTGCATTTCACCGTCAGAGGAGGAAAGCGACGTGAATTCTACCTGCTTTGATCTGTTCCCCTTATAAATCCCAGACCTCTGACAAATGCACCAGAATAAATACCTGCAGAAAACCAATTCGACCCCAAACCTTTGTTCTGATTCGTCAAGTTCATCCAGCAAAGCAAAATTACATTTATCGCCATTATCAGATACTGCAACCTCCCTAAAACCCCGGTGCAAGCAGCAATCACACAGCTGTTGAAGGAAAATGGTGCAGTGTGTGCTCCCAGCTGGTGCTGGCCAAGCTTTGCAGACCTTGGAGCACGGCTGGGACTGCACCAACGCAGCACGCATCCGAACAAACCATCTCTGAACCACACCGAATGCCCTGCACGCGCCGTCCGCTCTACTGCAGGCCAAGAGGAAACTGAGATGCAGAAGAAGAAAACCCCTGCAGACACACAGGGAAGTGCTCAAGCCATAGGGTAGCCTGAAAAAAAAAATATGGTGTGTGTCTGACTTCAGAGATTCTGTCTTTTAAGCTTAAAAAATGTCTTGGGCTAGGAACACACTTCATGGATCCAGATAAAATTAGCAGTGTGCCAAGTAGCGTCAACGCGCATCTTTTATTAGCCCCCATCTGCAAAGGCAATCAAACACACACACACAAAAAGACTAATCTGAAGATTAGTCACTCCTTGATCTTCTCTACTGTCTGCAATACAGAGCTGCTGAACTCCAGAACGAGAGGCAAATGCAGGGTGGGTTGCATTTGCAAGCTCTGCTCCGAAGCCTTTATTCACAGCAGTTTATTAGCTTGAGATCCTTTCTCAGCCATCCGTTCTTCACTCAAACCTGGCCAACCCAGGTTCAAAGCTTGTGTTTCACCTCTGAAGCAGGGCTCCTGGTCGCATTGAGAAGCGCCGTGCTTCCTGTACTGCTGCATGCTTCCTGGTCTCCAAATCCGGCCTCCAGCCCCCTATCAAAGCCTCATCCCGAAAGTTCTTCCCCCTCCTTCCTCTTTTTGATCTGAAGCCTGTATTTGTTAAGGATTCAAAGATGCTGGACCTGCTTCTAAAAGCTCACTTCTTCCTCTGCAGCCCCTAAGACACGGAGCACCTTTTTTATTTCACCAAGACAAACAGCCCACTGCAAAGAAACGATCATTTAAGTGCTCTGCACTTCCTGGAGACTGGCTCTTGTAAGAGAAGCAACCTCTCACTTTTCCCCAACGCCAGAGGAGCAGCAGCCTAAGGGTGCAGGATCTCAGCCATTCCTTGCCATCGCTGCCGAGGACAGCTCAGCACCGTGAGCACAAGGTCAGAGGAGGGAGCACCTCCAGAGCTCTACGTGCCATTAAGCAGCAGAGCCGCTACGGAGCCCACCTCCAGTTTTCATTCCCTGACTCTTCAAGGCAATATCCTTCATCCTGAAGGTCTGGAAACGTGGAGCTGTCTCTATCAGGACTGCTGCTTCTTTTACAGATAGAAAGGAGTTCAACAGAGCGCATTTGTTAACGTGAAATTCACACAAACACTCCCCAAATAATCTGTCCTTGCTGAGAACTTTTGAAAAGGGAATTCAGGGAAAATGTATTGAATTGTGCATGCAAGAACTGGAATACAGCAGGGAGAAGAGAAGTGGGAAAAAAAAAAAAAAAATTATACTGTAAAATAAAAATAATAATAAAAAAAAACTGTTTGTTTTTTTGCAGAAAAAAAGTGTCTGGCATCTTAAGAATGAAGCAGCTTCCTGTTATCCCAGTTATCATGCTCCACGCTGCTACCACACTCAGCAGCCATGGGATCAGTGCTCTTATAGTTTATCATCTGATATAAATAATACAGAATTATTTGTTTTCTTCAACTAAGCACGGTGGTGCTTTGCTGGTTCTCTACTATTACAGGGAACCGAAAAAAGTGACGCCGTTTCTGCAAACGAGCGCTACTGCTGGTTAAGAGAAAACCCGTGGCAATACACTGCTCGGCTCTTATAGGCAGCAGAAGGATAACGACTGAATAAACACAGCAGAAAAGTTAGGCCACTGCAAAATGATCATCTGGAGAGCCTCCTGGAGAGTCAGGGGACCCAATTCCATGCCTGTTTGGTGGGAGAGCAAAGCACTGATCTCGAAATACTCCAAGCATACAGGTGCACCCATGTCCTCTCCACATTTGCAGGCAGAAGCATTTTCCTCGCAGACTAAGCGAGGTCGGGCAGCCCATGTCGAAGGCTTTTCTGCACAACCAAGAGAGGGGAGGAAGGGGGAGGCTGTCAGCATCTTTAGGAGGTGGAGGACCTGATTCCGAATGCCTGATGTGATACCAACAATACGATTTTTTTCGAGCTCTCAAGTCCCTTCAGCTCCAATTTATTTCACTCGAGATTGATTTTTTTTTCCCCAGATTCACAACTCGCCGCCTTGAGGCCAATTTTAAGTATTCATTCCCAACCATCAGAAGTGCAATCAAACTGAAATAACAGCTGCAGGTAATTTGGGAAACAGGCAACTGACACGCACCTCCTCCCCCCTCTACCACAGCACACCTTGTCTGTGACCATCAGCTCTTGTTTCTGATTTACATGAGAACTGCACTGGAGGCATTACCATGAGTATGTCAGGTACAGACTGCTGTCAAAGCCGAAAAAATAACCACTGGTGTGAAAGGAACCCAAAGGCCCAACCCCACGGGTATTCACTCATGACAGTGTCTCTCATGAGCTGAGCTTAATGGGATTTCCTGCCCGAATACGTTGTATGGACGTGGCTGAGAATTAGGAAGTCCAGGCCCATAATTTCTAACAGCAGAAAACAATTCTTTAAAACACTTCCTACCTTTAGAAATCAATCGAGCAAGAAATTAGAAGGGGGAAGGAAACATCACCAGGCTTTCAGAAACATCCCTAAACTTTCAGCACTTGCTTGGTAACGCCAACCCATCTGTTTAAAACAAAGTCTTTTCTCTGCACAACTCTTATTTGCAAACTAGAGCATATATTGCAAATTTTCTGCGGTGCCAAAGGCACGGTGGTCGCTCATTTATTGTGTTCCTTGGTTTCTTACTTGTATGTTGCTACCAGGCAAGGTACCAATGCCGTCTTTCCAGTCTAAGGCACTCAGTACATCGTAGTCTGCTGGCGGGATGGTGACGATTCTCTCCGAGACATTCTGTTCCATCTCTCTGCTTAGTCTTTGGGATCTTTATTTAATTTTAAGAAAGAAAACTAGGGCTTGAAAACAAAACAAAACAAAAAAAAAAGAGGCACAGAATAAATCCTGGGTTCTCTGGATTCAGTGGGAGTTTTGGTCTGGATATTAGCAGTACCAGGATTTTAAATGACAGAATCACAAATACACAGGAGCATGCACAAACTCATATCCCATATCCGCTGTGACCAACTCGTGCAGTAGCAGCATCTGTCGCCAGGTTCCTCTGTACTGCTGCAATGCTTAGGCTCTACAACAGGAATCCTGGAAAGCTCTTAAAATGCTTTTGGTGCATGCGCTGCCCTCGTCTCCCAGCAAATGAAGTAACGGGCTCCGTTAGAAGAGCTGATTAAAAGCCATACAACTATCCAGGCCCCCAAGTTCCCAAATATTCAACGATTATTGAGGTAGACACTAAACAAACGCTGACCATAAATTAACTGTTACTGCCCTTTAAATGTAACCTGAATATTTTTAATCTGTGAACATCACTGCTTGCCTACGAAGAAAAGATTCACAACATCTCCTTGAACTGGCAGCGCTGCTGGATTTTAGGGGTGTGAGCTCCCTGATTTCAGGGGTGCGAGCTCCTGGATCTCAGGGGTGTGAGCTCCCTGATTTCAGGGGTGTGAGCTCCTGGATTTTAGGGGTGTAAGCTCCCTGATTTCAGGGGTGTGAGCTCCCTGATTTCAGGGGTGTGAGCTCCTGGATCTCAGGGGTGTGAGCTCCCCAATTTCAGGGGTGTGAGCAAACCCACTGTTAAGTTCCCCAGGGCAGAGCCCAAGTGCCAGGTCTAACTGCATGCCTGCCAAAATGGGTCAGAACTGCCCGAGTGGGGATCTCTGCTCTGACTTTTGAATTCCTGAGGCTGATGAGGTTGCTCCGAGCTCTTAACCCGGCACTAAAAGCAGGCATGACCCAAGAGCAATTTGCTCAATGTGCCTTTGGCAGACTGTTTCTCCCCGTGAGTACCGAAAGGAGCTTTACAGTGACAAGGCTGGGGCAGGTTTTAACCACCGGGCGCTTAAATTTTTGCAGGCCAACTCCACCCCTGACCTAAAGCCTTCCACGTGCTGGACCATCCATCTGCAGGCTGGGCGTGCAGGTTTCTTCCAGCCACAGGCAAAACCACAGACCTGACGCAGGGTAACTGACGACAGGGAGCATTCCTGCGGCTCCAATTCAAGCACGCCAGCTCTCTGTGATGATCTTACCGAGGTCAAAAGCAGGATACGTGTACGTGGACTGCACTCCCAGGTATCTCGGGGTATCACAGTCTAATCCCTGTAGGATATGCTTTTTTTTTTCCTCCACCAGGTGTAAAAACCCAGCTACTTACAGTCCCCGTGAAGCTTAGCAGCACGTAGCCCTGCGGGACGGGGCCAGGAGGGTGCAAGTGGGAAGCGGCAGAGCCGTGGGCGCCTCCTCAGCTCCCAACGGTCCCAACTGACCTGCGGAACCCGGAGACGCCCCCGGTTCCCCCGGCTACGTGCACAAAACCCAACCGCCCCCCAGCTCCATGGAGATTCACCCCTCCACTTAAACTCTGCTCCGGTACCGAGCCATCGAGCGGCCGCAGCCAAAGGTTCAGTGTACGTTAATATTTGATGTAGCCCTGTACATCTTTAAACACTCATTTGTAGCCCACGCTTTGAGGCCAGTTCCAACAAGGACAAAAACATCACTTTTTAGATGTTATTCTTCACATTCAGGCTCTAAAAATAAAGAAGCTGCAACACCAAGACTATTTAGGGAGCTCCCTCGGGGACAAGGGGTTTGGAAAGGAATCGGACAGAACCTGAGCAGAGGTAATTAAGCCGCAGGATTTATTTAAAATGGGACCAGGAAAAGTGTCAAGAAGTGTAACGAACCAAACTATCTCGTACTACCCGGAGAAGACCCGATACGATAATGGGCCTTTTTCATCTCTTGTGTTTTATAAATCTATTAAAAGCCCTAGAAAAAAAATGTAATGAAGAAATTACTGTTCTTATAATGCTCCCTACCAGTACAATCTACAGTAAAACCAAGATAGCCCAATAAAAGGCAGCAAACTGTGCAATTAAAGACAACAGAATCTAACTTGAAACATTTTGAAGAGCCATGAAGAGCACAAATGCTTCCCGTTTGTCCCTATTTGCGTGATTGCTTTTCATCCTCAACATTAGACGACTCAGAAACAATGCAAAGGGAGATAGAGAAAAACGGTGATGAGTCATTCGGTCCCAAGGTGGAGATTCAGATTTATTAAATGATAAACGACCAGTGCACTAGCAGAGATAATAGTTCATAATTAATATGCTACCACCCAGACCTCTGTGCTTCATCTTTAGATAGGGAACCCATAGGAAGAAGAAGTCAGAAATACTCGTTTCTGCCACTGAGCCACACTGCAGCCTTGGGAAACTGCTCCATCACTCCTGTAGAAAAGCAGCTTTGGCTTTTAACATCCATCTTGCCTTGGTATGGAAAAAAGAAAAGAGGCACAAGTTCGTACAAACAAATAAAAGTGTGAGGGCTAAATGGGTGGACTGGGGTTCATTATCCTTCCCTGTACACCATCAGACCTAACAGGAAGAGAAATGTTTCAGCAGAAATTCCATTTCACACGGTGCCAGCCTGACTGCCAACGACACGAGGATTTCAGGGTCTTTATATAAGGGTAAAATGCGAGAAACACAGCGGGGTAATAAATCCAAAGGCTGTAAATCAAGTAACAATCTTAAGTTCGCAGCCCTTCTGGCTGAGCCTCGGTGTACCAGCAGGCAAAATTCCATTCGAGGAGCAGCTGGCATCAAGGAAACCATTTGATATTGTGCTGCTCTGGGAATAATCCACTTACAAATCACCCTTCTTTCCCAAAACAGAGCGGGAAAGCCAGCAAAGCTGGGCGCTTCAGTCAGTGCAATGTATGTGCGCTCAAGCAAGGTGGGATTCGGAGCTCTGCGTATCCCCAGTTTCCTGCAAGGTTTGGTAGTTATCTCACACCCAGCATATTACATCTGCCTTTCATTCTTATGACGTTAGTGGAATTTAAACAGGGGGGAAGAATAATTAATGACTTCTCGCAGGGCACAACTAATCCGGTTTCAGGAGCTGCTTTGAGAACTTACCAGTTCAGACAAAAACTGTTTGCCCGTCCTCTGCTATGACGATGACTGATGATCTTTTACTTACCCATCAAAAAATATTACTCACCTCAGGCAAGTAATATTTTGCAAGGCTGAACTAATACCATTACCAGAAGCCCAGCCTCACCTCCAGGAACCTCATCAGCCCAGCCAGGGATTGAAATGAACTTTCCGAGCCTGCAATGGAACCACGCGACCGCATTTCAAAAGAAAGTGTTTGTAGCCACCAGCAAGCATTTAATGGCAGGAGTAAGACACAGCTGCTTTCGCTATCTGCTGTGTCAACGAAGGGAAAAAAATGGGCTTACGGCACAGGTATGAATCGAGGAGACACAAGCGGGTCATGTTTTAGCTCTGCCACAGGACCACTGAGACAAACTAGTTTGGTTTTAGGGAGTTTGCCGTGCTCATTTGTACAACAAGACACTGCAAGGTCACTGGAAACACGCATCAGTGTCTGGATTATGCCTACCTGCTCTTGTGCTGGGAGCCTAACAAGCAGGCAGCGGGGCCATACGACTTTAATCAATTTATAGGATCAGTCAGCAATATTGTGAGCTCCCTCTAAACCTAGCAGCTGAGCTATTCAGCCCAGATCAGCGCCGCAGCTCATAAGCTGCTATCTCTGGTTTCTTGACACAGTCGTGTCCAATTGAAACAACAAACAGAAAAAAGCAATACACACACTTAGTTCAGCTGACACAAGAAAGCAGCTGCAAGGTTCTGCAAGGAACCTCTCCCGTGCTTAAACCCATCCTGTTGTGGGAGAGCTGGGAAGCGAGCAGGAGGCACGATATGGCACAGCATGGCACGGCACAGCGCCTCGCTGCCCCAGCTCACGCGTCTCCGATGCCATCCTTGGATCACGTGCAGTTGCACTCCCTTTGCTACCTTTCTCTTTACGTTCGTGTGGCATCTCGACGTCAGCAACGCTTCTTCCTCCTGCCCTTTTTCTTGCAGAAGGTGAAGGAGGCATTCGGCGCCAGGTTGCAGAGCCTCCTGCCAAGAGAAGGGAGGGCGCAAGGAAGGTACAAATCCTCCTTTCACGTCCACAGTTAATGCTTGCTGTCAGCACCACGAGCACACCTTAATTTCATTTTTATAGCTTTCATTAAATTCATTACTGTCAAGCTTCTTCTCCCCAGCTCCTCATGCCCGTGAAAAATGGGGGTTCTGGGGAAGGAACTGGGCACCGAGGAAGCACTAAAACGCCTTCATCACTGTGCTCCATGTGGTTGAGGCCGAGAGAAGGCTGTGCCAACACTGGTCCCAGCCTCTCTACCAAAGAGAGCCACTTGTAACCCCACAGTACAACCACTCGTAACCCCACAACTACTGCCACGTTCACAACCCCTGGAACAGTGACCTAAAATATTCCCAGTAAGATCCTCTACGCTTTGCCATTTCTAAATCTGCACTCACTTCTACGACGCCGGATGCAAGGTATCAATACCTCCCGTCACTCTTGATCAGAATTATTTCCCCTCGGAACGTATTGACCTGTAAGGAAGCTTTAAAATTTGCGATTCAAGAGAAAGCCAATGCTGTGGCAACGTAAAAATTGTAGTGCTGGGGGAAAAAAAAAAAAAAGTGGTTCTTCTAATGGAAAACTAAAAGTTCAGCCACCGCTTAAATGTTTAACTAAGACACAAAGAATTAATTCCGCAATAAAACATGCTCTTTGATGGGATGTAGTTAATGAAAACAAGAGGAGCATGCCGCTACCCGTAACATCTTGTTGTCCTCCAATGTGTTGATATCTACAGCTGCGTGTTGGCTGGAGGCTTCCAAACTGGAATTTTAAAGGGATGTCAAAGCTCTGCACTAATTGTTTGATTTGCTCCTGTTCTGAAGCTACATTCCATCGTGCTTTACTGAATATTCATCTTATGCTTTTGGGGGGAAAAAAATTCAGGTTGATTATCTCAACCCCAAACGGCTGGCGTTACGGCGACGAGTATTAATCTCCAGAACTACCCGTACCTACAGCAAAAAAGTTTTTAATGTGTCATACTGACATCAACAACAATTGTTCCCTGTTGAGTAATGCATGCTTAGGTCAAGTGTTTCAAAAGGAAAAAAAAAACATACAGAACTGACAAAGCAAGCTTCTGAGTACAAATACGCGTAGGCTTGCTGTTCAGACCCATTTGATGCTGAAGTCAACAGGCACAATGAGCCAGAGTGCCCATATTCCGCGTACATAATTGTGCAACAAAAACTGCAAACCTGATTTTTTTTCCTCCGGTATTTGTTTTCTAAATAGCTTGGTATAGTATGCAGTCAAATTGTTATTTTTAGATTTAATGTTACTAGAGAATGAAGGAAGTAAAGTGCAATCTGGCGGAGATGGCCATACAAAAATACCCAAACTTCTTTCAGCGAGCTGTATATACAGGGGAAATAAGAATCAGAAAAACAGTGAAGCATCACATGCCTTCTTTGTGTTGAACACAATGCAGAACTGCAAAAATATTGTTGTCCCTGCTGGAGCAAAGGCTAAGCCAAAAAGGAACCTTCCTAGAAAACCATCTGGATCTGAAAAATGAAATGTTTAGTCAAGGAACTAATTAAACAAAAACCTGAAGAAGTATTTTTTCAGATTAAAACCGACCAAAAAAAAAACACAAAACATACAAACATACGTTTTCCATCCCTCCTTTTCGATCAGAAGTTTCAGAAGGAATAACTGAGTAGCTATCACAGCCACAAAAGGTAAGCAGAGGAAGAAAGCTCGCAAATTTCATCAGCAATGTTGCTGTATTTTAAGTGCATTGTTGGCTAAATAACACATTGAATGACAACCAAAACAACAGGCAAGGGCCTCTGCCTTTTTTATTTTGAAGGCGCAAAAAGGGAAAGCAAACCCACCACCTTCACTGAACTGGTGCTGTGCAACCTGTCCGTTGGTTGTATCGAGCCGTACTGGGCAGCGCACATCCAGGCTCCGTTCCCATCCCCATACCCACGATAAATTACAATTTATTTGACACACGTTCAGCCTTAACGGCATTACTTGCAGAGTTAAGGTGCAATCAATTTCAGGCCAAAACTAGAACACAGAAGACAAAAATGTCCCCTGTTATAATTGCACCTGTAATTACTTTATAAGCCTATGATCCAGCAAATCACCCTGGGGACTCGTACTAATTATTATCCCGTATCTTACAACACCAGGTAGAAACTTTCAGTGAGGAAAAGACTGTCCCAACCCCGAAAAACGTGCAGTCTAACTAGATGGGGCAAGGAAGAGCAGTGATGCATGGCTCTGGTGCTAATGAGACGGCTCTGGACTGCCGTTAAGCGCCCGGTGTCAGACGAGTTTCCAGCATCAGGCACCAGCCTCTTCTTCGTTATGTTTCTGTCTTATTAGACAATAAGACACGTTCCTGAGAGGTCTCACACGATTCATCTCTAAATATCAGAGCTCTTTATCCCTTAATCCCAACTACAGACAAATGTGCGTAAGGTTGTGTTATTTTTTTAATTATTATTTTTTAAACTCATCTAGGCAGTATTTGAATGAATTGCAGGAAATGTTTTCATATTAAAAACCTAATCCAATTCCTTGCAGCACTGAGTGTCAATAAAACTGTCCTAATCCCATTCTTCCGCACATCAAACATCATTAAGATCGTCCCATGCTAATCTTTGTGTGCAACACTGATCAATATTTTTGAAGTTTTAAATTTATCTCTGTGTTTATCCGGCACCAGCCTTCCCTCTGTTGGTAAAATCTTGATAATATTAGTTCTAGCCTTTTCTTCTGGAGAATTTGCTTTCGGAAAGCTTGACGGCATTATTTCCTCGTGTTAAATCTCAATTTCCAAACTTAAATCTTGGCTCAGCTTACAAAAACCTCTCCGTTATTCCCCTGTATTGTACCATTTTGCAGCGTTTTGGGGTTCGCTCACGCCAGCCCCTGCCCCTCTCTCCTCAACCCCTCAGCCAGCAGCGGTCCGCAGACCCCAGAATGTAAATATTTAGGAAAACTTCGCCCTGAAACCACCACAAAGTTGGTTTCCCCACAGGCTGCGGGCACTGGTGACAGGGGGAATGCGATGCCCCATGAGCGGAGCGCAGCCCCCTCAGCCCAGCGGTGCTTCAGGGGCTCGCTGAGGGACCGAGGGGGGACCAACAACCCCTCCAAGCCCCCCGGTGCTTAAAACCCCGGGCAGGGCGCGGCTTTAGGTCCGGACACGGACCCCGGAGCCCTCAGCGGAGAACCCCCGCAGCCCTCCGGAGCTCCATGTGGCACCAAGCCGCGTCCAGCAGCCGAGGGGCCGAGCCCGGCCATTCCCCCCCATCAGGGGGACTGCGGAGCTGGACCCAGCCCGGACGCCCCCCGCCGCCGGAGGCGCCATTTCCCTTCGCCCCTTATCGCCCCCCCCCCCCCCCCCCCCGAGCCCCCTCAGCTCCGCCGCAAGATGGCGGCCCCGCCGCTCGCCGCCCCCCCCGCCGCCACTCACCGGCGGCCCGGCGCGGCCCGGCCCGGCCCGGCCCGGCCTCCCCGGCCCTGGCCGCGCTTTTCTTTGCGCCTCAACTCCGGCAACAAGCGGCTCCCGCGGCCCGCTGCGCGCATGCGCCCACCGACCGGCTCCGGCCCCGGCCCCGGCTCCGCTGAGGGCAGGGAGGGGCCGGGTCGGTGGCGGAGGCGGGACGGGGCGCTGGGGGGACTGGGGATACTGGGGGCGGTGGGGACACTGGGAGCACTGAGAGGAGTGGGCATACTGGGAGATGTGAGGTGCTCTGGGGGGACTGGGGGCACTAGGAGCACTGAGGGACACTTGGAGCACTGAGGGACACTTTGGAGCGCTGGGGTTACTGGCGGTAGTGGGGACACTGGGAGCAATGGGTAGACTAGGGGCACTGGGAGATGCTGGGGGGACTGGGGGACAGTGGCAGCAATGAGGACTCTAGGGGCATTGGAGGACACTGGGGACATGGAATACTGGGGGATGCTGGGGGCACTAGGAGTACACAAGGACACTGGGTACACTGGCAGCACTAGAGGACGCTGGGAGCACTGTGAGATACCAGGGCACTTATTAAAGGTGCTGAGAGCACTGTGGGCACTGAAGCACTGGGGACACAGGTTGCTGGGGGTGTTGCGAGCATTGAAGATCTGGGAGTACTGGGGGTTATCGGGGTCACTGTGGACTGGGAGTACTGGGGCACGGGGGTGGTGTGGTACTGGACACATAGGGGACACTGGGGCCTGTCGCAGAGCTGAATGACTCTGGCTTGCCAAAGGCCTTGCAGCACACAGCCACCCGAAATGGTGGCAGGGAAGCAGAGCCCTCCATGGGTATCAGCGCCAGCATCCAGCCAGTGGGGGCTGATGTGCTGCCCTCTGTCACAGCAGTTATTAATAGAAACTACTTCGCCCTCCTCTCTGCATTTGTTAAATTCATTTTTCTTCTCATCTGGGAACATTGGTTTTGTTTGCATTTGAATCTTGAAACAATAAAAGAAGGGTTGGTATTTTTTTAATGACCCTTTTTTTTTTTTTTTTTCCTTTTTCCTGTAGTAAGACGGGGAAAAGTATGAGCGGGCCCCAAGCTGTGACAACTTAAACGCAATGGGATCTCAGGAAAATAATAAATGAGACTTGCAATGGCTCATTTGAAATACACATCGTAATATTCCTCATCCCTAGAGTGAGGCACATAAAACAGCCGTCTTTAAAATTAACTCAGAGAACAAATATATTTCTCCCCTCATCTGCATCAGCAAGTTATATCTAAAACACGGGGTTCTGTGGGCTGAGGGTGCTCCCTTGGTATTGCTTAGAGCCCCATTTCAGGCCTCCTCATGTGCCCCCATGCTTCTCCTTTGATTAAAAAGCTCATCTTCTACCCCTTGCTAATTTGCTTGCAACAATCAATCATCTGCTTTAAAAATGGCAGGATCAAAAACAGGGAACTTGCAATAATTAATTACATCCAAAAACTGCACAAATTCCTTACTGCATGTACAGAAACATCCCTGCAGGGCAGGTGCCAGTTCCTCCTGCATGGCCCAAGGTGCTTATTTGTGCAACCTCAAAGGTCTTTTGTCTTTCTTGGTGCAGAGAACATCTCTTACCAGGCACAACAAAAGTTTACATCTTCGCTAAAGGTTTTCCGCGTTCATCCATCTTCAAACACCTGTCCTTGGGTATTTGGGGAAAAACACTTCTCCCAAAGGGCTAACAAGCACCACCCAAAAAACGAGCACACTTCACTAGGAGCAGCCTTGGCTGCCAGACAGCAAAATCCAGAGTCACTTCTTAAAATGTTTGCCTAGACAATCATTTGCAGATTTGGTTAAAGATAATTTTTAAGCTAATTATCCCCTATTAGCAATCATCTTGCCTCATTTGGTTTGTTTTAAACAGCAGAAGGAATTGCAAATATTGTGAGTGCCTAAGATGCTAAAGCACTAAATACATAACTGAAAGTCGCAGACTTCTGAAAAAATTAAATATTTCCACAGGGCTTTCTCATGCCGCTGTATCAAATATGACATTTGATAAAGCCTGAGCCACTCACCAAGCCCTGACCCCTCTTAAACTCTACAGAAATATTTTGCGTTGAAAGCTACTCTTGTGATCTATCACCCTTTCATCTTTTTAATATGGCAGTACAAGTTTCAAATGATCAAATTAGACAAAATTACTTGCTCCTATGAAGTTAATAACTAGCTGCAAAACAACTACTGTCAGAAGTAAGGTTAGCAGTTTGAAATTAGCTACAGAAAAGTTTTTGATAAAGCTATAGCTAACCTTGCTTCCAGATTAAGGAAGAACTAAAACTGTGCTTTGCCTATTATTTCTGGGGGGCACTGCTGGCTTTAGAAGGCAGAGCAGGGTGCTGGGGATGTCAGTTCTTCATTCAAAGCCAACATAGGAACTTGTATAAAGGTCAGTTTTAGTAATTTGCTAATGGTACAGCCATAAAAGTGGGATATTATTCAGGACCATTTACAATACTCCTGCTAGAAGCTGCCCTCCTTTCTCCTCAAGTCTCGAGGGATGCTGGGGACACACCAGCAGAGCAGCACACCCATCACATCCTCACTGCTTTCAAGTCCAGAGCTCCTCAGAAGGATGTCCTGCACATTTTTCTTTTGTAAAGCTTTCCCCCACAGCAGAGGTGCTTTGTTAGGAAGAAAAACTCCTGGAAAATATGTTGAGAAGAAACGAGCTGAGGCTCTAGCCTGTGTCTAACTAGGTAAGATGGATTCACAGCTGCGCAGTGCCCAGAACAAAGGCTTGTTGGTGCTATCTGTGTTCATCCCACCTGGTTCAGACTAACACCTTCTCATTTATAAAGTCACAGTTTGTGACTGAAATCCCAAACTTGCAATCAGGGATCGCGAAATCAAAGAACCTCCAGAAGTAAACAGCTGGAGCAGCTTTGTGTCCTCCTGCTGAGTGCGCTAGACTAGAAAAACAACTGTAAAAGCGTCATGCTTCTTCCCCCTTCATTTCTCAGAGGGGCCGTACGAAAGGCCAACCGTGCAAAAGAGGAAACAATTGAACTGATGTTTGACAAAATAAAGCAGGAAGCAGAAAAGCATGCTCTCCATGCCAGCTAGGCTTACCTTCAGCGTCAGCTGTATAAAGAGTAAGATGTTTTGGGACAAACAGTGATTTCAGTTGACTCGAGTCTAGCAAGTTAAGTGGTTGAAAAATTTTCTTCCTTATATTATGGAAGCTGAAGCACACTTTGTTTATACAGACAATGGAAAACAGGATTGTCACCTTCATTATTGCTTCTGGTTCATTTTCATGTATTCTTCTTATTGCAATGTTACAGCTCCAAACAACACAGTAAGTGTTTCTGGAGAAACAAGTTATTTTAACTGGATTGTATTCAAGTGCCATGACTACACATAATATTAAGTGGCTTTCTAAGAGAAGAACCCATTCTTTAAGTAACTGTTCCGCAAATCCAAGCTCACACCAATCAACATAAAGCAGCGACAATCACAACACAACTTCATGTAACCACCGTCAAATGTCATCAAGCAAAAATAGTCTTTATTCAAATTTCATGGAAACAGGGATCACTGTACTTTGCAAGACGGGGAAAAATAAAATAAAAAAATTTAATATAAAACAAGGATATTATCACAATACCAGAATATGGAACTCTACTTTTCCCTACAGATTACTGCAAGTACCTTTTTTTTCCCTCTTTTGACTGTGCTATTCACAACTTTAAGTCCAAAAATATGAAACAAAAGTAGTATGAAACTTAAGACTAGCACTTCCACTAAATGGCATACATCAAAGGGCATCAATTGAAGGGCAAAGATTGTTGAAGCCATCATACCTACCTATCAGTCATCACTGCAATCTCATAAACCCACCAAGGTGCACTGCTCATTCTCTGTAAGGCTCTTCCAAGAAAACAGGGCAATTTCGGTGCTCTAGGTAGAATTATATTTAAAGAGAACCTTTCTACAGGAGAGTACGTGAGCTGAACAGCCTTGCACCAGAGAGCATTACAGAGAGGGAGCAGTGCAGTTAACAGTGACAGACACACCGTCAGGGTAGTTAAAAATATACAGCATTGACATGTTTTCTACTTCAATCACTTGTGCTACAACTACCAAACATGTACAAAAGACTTCTCAGATCGTTCCAAGCACGGGTGCAGCTAGGTTAGGATCTGGAGCGAGACCTTGACCGTGAACGGGAGTGTGACCTAGAGGCAGACCTAGACCTAGACTTGGACCGGGACCTAGGTTTTGAAACAGATTTTGACCTGGAACGAGAATCTGATTTGACATTTGGTTTGGACTTGGAAATTGACCTAGACCTGGAGCGAGACACCTGATGGGCAGCTGCATCCTTCCCCTCCCCTTTTGACTCCTTTTTGTCAGGCTCTGATTTTAGATGCTCTTTTTCTTTGGAGACTGACCTGGACCGCTCATGGCTGTCCTTCCTTTTCTTCTTGCTACTTGGTTTGCTGTCTCGCTTGCTGCGCCTCTTGCTTTTCTCACTCTTGCTGTGGCTGCGGCTCCTGCTCCTACTTCTGCTGTCATCCCTGCTCCTCTTCCTACTTTTCCTTTTGTCCTTACTGTGGCTCCTGCTCCTACTCTCATCTCTGCTCTTGCTCCTGCTTCTAGCCTTGCTAATGCTCTTCTCCCTGTCTTTGCTTCTGCTCTTCTCCTTGCTCCTACTCCTCAAGCTCCCCCTTGTCTCTCCCCTGTCCTTGCTTCCACTCCTGCTCCTGCTCTTACTCTTCTCCTTGCTGCGGCTCCTGCTCTTTGCTTTCTCATCACTGTTATGGACAGTGCCCTCAGATTTATCTTTACTTTTGTTCCGTGATTTCTCTGCACTCCTGCTGCGGCTCCTACTTTTATCCTCTTTACTTGGAGTCCTGCTTTTCTCTTTTTGGCCTCTGCTACGGCTCTTGCTTCGACTACGGCTCTTGCTTCTGGAACGGGACACAGACCTGGAAGTACAAAGGCAACACTTTAGTGCAGCTTGGATTTGACTAGCACGTAAATACTGCGCATAAGGGAAAAGAAAAACAGTTTTCCCACTGCAAATTTAGGATGATGCTTCTCATTTGAGTGGGTAACCCCGATTAGCTCCACCACAAAGACATACCTGGATCTGGATCTACTCTTGGAGCGACTACTACTGGCACTGCGGCTCCTGCTCTTATGAGAATGTCTGCTTCGAGAGCGAGACCTGGAACAGAATCAGTCAGCTCAATGTTAACACACGACCACGGAGAGCTTGTGGTCTCATGGACCCACGTGGGTAAGAGGCCATAGTATTAAAGCACCTTTCCAGCAGCAGAAAGAAGAATGTATAACACAAAGTTACAAATTTAGAGTACCCTTCTCCCTGTTGCTCATCCCCTGCTGCCATGTCTGCAAGCATGCAACACTGCAAATCTCAAATAATTATTTAAATCAGAAACCCTTTCCCAATCAAGTCAGAGGTTTGACTACAGTGAGACATTAGCATAAAGCTCTCTGCCCTTCCAGTAAGGAATGCTGTTGGGTGACACCCACAGATGGTTTCCACTTTCCACCCTTCAAAAACACAACCTGTTTGCCCGCAGCCTTCCACAAAACTTTAAATATTACTTGTAAACTAAGTGTCACTATTTTCTCAAACAGCTTTTGAACACATGGGCTATTTTCAATGACATTTGGCAACAGGCTTTAATTTCATAAGTTGTTCCAAGAACAGTAGAAGCTGGCCTGAATTTTACTACAACAAAGTTCTGTCCCAAAAGGGATTACAGTGCTGTGCTGAAGCACTTCTCTTGGTCATCCAAAGAAAGCAGTAAATCTCTCGGAACAGGGAATAGGTGGGGGTTTCCAAACCAAGGAAGAACTGTTAGTCCTGATGCCTGTAGCAGAACTCAGTGTTCAGAGCTGAAGTGTTAAAAGTACCTTCTGTTTCCCTCAGCATGCACAGCTCCACCTGCCATGCTGTGCTCCTCTGCAAGATAGCAAGGACCAGACGACGCAGTTGGGAGCAGCAGTAGCACAGTGTTTATATATACACGTGTTTAGCCAGCAGTACCCACGTTCACTAAAGAAAACACCTCTGAGGTTTCATTTCTCTTTGTTACTTCCTGGTAACTAATAAATTCTCCAAACCAGATTTACTGAGAACTCTGAACACTTCCAGGGTATTTTGGAACCTGCTGCATATTCATGTAGTTGCAGTTAGATTCAGCCCGCACTACATTATAAAGAGACATACCTTGAATGGCTTCGGCTTCTGGAGTAAGAGCGGCGCCGTCTTGATCCAGGTCTGTCTTCCACTAATCTAATCTTTCTGCCATTTACTTCTGTCCCGTCCAGCTTTTCAAGGGCTCTTTTCATGTCAGAATAGGATTTGAACTCAATGACACCTTCATTTTTCCTTCCTTTGTGTGCATCTGCATATGTCACTTCCCCTGCCTGACGCATATAATCCTGGAGGAAGAGGATAGAATAACCATTGCCTCAAATCCAGAGTCAGGCTTCCAGGCTCTCTTCATCTCTGCAATGATGCTTGCATAGCCTCTTCTTATCACACTGACATCAGCAAGGGTTTTAACCAAACAGCATTTGCAGAACTAAAGCCAAAACTTCTGAGCAAGCCAAGTAGTGCACTACGATTTCACACAGTTTGTGTGATTAGAATTAAGGCAGCGATGGTATTCTGAGACAAATAATCTAACGTCTCCCAGTATCTAATATCAATATGGTCGGGACTATGATAAATTTCAAATTACGAAAGTGATTCAAGGAATAAAACGCTCTCTAAATCATGTTTTGAAATGGGAGAAATAATGTACTTAAAGGTTAAATATGAAAAAATGCCTCACACAGGCAAGAAGGCTATCGGCAAGCAGACTTCCCTTTTGAATTACCTAGGTCATTCATCTCATTCTGCTGGAAGAAAACCCCACACAAATAAGAGCTGAATTAATTTTCCTACTTCATGCTACCTGACTTGTGTGTTTCAGCTACTACACGCATCCGCCCTGCTCAGAGCAAGCTGCCACACGGGGCCTCTCAGCCCCCGGGGACCTGGGCTGCAATGGGAACAGCACACACCAGTTTGGTTCCCTGTGGTTTTGACCCAGCTACTCCCCTCTGAAGTACACTGAAACGAAAGCTGGTCAGAAAAGCAATGCATCCAGGAGAGGATTAATCATGCCATGCTCTACTTACAATTTTTAATACCCGAAGCAAAGACAAGCTATCGATGGTGTGAAGCATTAACAGAAGACATTGGAGTGATCTCAGTACGTACCTGAACTAGTGTTACAGTCAACTACAGACCAGTTTGTACTACGTCAAAGTTTGTTTAGAACAATTTTAACAAATCCTTAAAAGAGAACCATAAAGAAAGCGTTCCTGTAAGAACAAGTGGTTTTAACCATTGCTGCTAGGTTTGATAAGGAGACTGCCTTTCTGCACCTGCTGTTGGAATTCTGCTCCCTGTCCTGTTCCCTCAGTACACGATGCAGATAATCCTAAAGCAACACTTCAGCACCAGGGTGCTCAGAGGTCCTGTTGTCTACACGGTGTTACCCAACACTTCCACTGCTGAGAATCACTTTCCGTTCCTTCAGAGTTGGAGAAAATACTAACTTTTGGCAGAGATTTTGCACGACTGCTCGTTCTGGAAGCATCCTTCCTCTAAAGCTGCCTTCAAACAGCTTTTCACAGAGTGGAAATCCTTACAGAGATTGTACAAGAACGATGCTGTCTTTTCCAAACAGCTCCAGCACCTTAGAAGCTGATGGGTAAAAGCCAAATTGACAAGGACAAACTCCTTTGTCTCTAGTGAATCCTACCACTGGCCTGACTGAAGTCTGTTTTGACAGGGTTGAAAGAGAAGATAAAAATCACCCGTACGTGATGTTGGTTTATTAGGGAAAAATGTTTCTCTCCCATCAGCCAAAGACACCAAGCCTGCAAGTGCAACTCCCAGTGTTGCACACAACATTAACGACTTCGTATATGCAAGTAACACACCTTAAGTCAATATTGATGTTATTTCTTCAAGTCTACTTGTACGCGTATGAGCATACAGACTTACTAACAAGTTGGAGTTGAAAAAAGATAGGTGTATACGAGTTTTCTTTGATGAAACAGAAGCTAACCTTTTTACCCTTTGTGCTCTTTAATAGAGAAAGGGTAAAGAAAGGGCCCCCATACCTTAAGATCTTGCCAACTGCAGCGGCTTGACAAATTTTCCACAATCAATCTGTATTCTGTACGGGTAGGAGGACCGTACTTATCTCTTCCGCTTCTTCTATAACCATATCCACCTTTAGGAGGTGACAAGCAGACAGCAGTACTTCAACTAGGGAAATGGAGCACTCTCTACACCCCCAGACAAAAACGCTCTGCCCCATATGTTTGCAAATCCATTGAAAACTCACCCACCCGCTAGTCTAAATTCAACCCCCCTTGTATAAAACGTTACGAAGATAAGAAGCATTAAAAAGAACTATTGCGAGCACACAATTAAAACAAAGCACAGAGTTATAATTACGGTAAGATTAACATGCAATTAAGTTTAAGTTATTTTTTTTTTTTTTTTTTTTTACAAAAGTTTGAAAGAAGAAACCAAATTAAGCCAGTTGACTAATGTTACTTACATTGCTTACAGGTTTTCTGAATATTTGACATGAATAAAGATTTTCAGGCACCTATTTCAGATTAATCTCATCTGTCTCTAACCCTTGGGATCCTCACCACCCAGGTCTAATGGGAAAAGGTTGCGGTCGTCACATGGCTTCCTTTTTTGGTCAGCCAAGGGCCACAAGTTCAAAGAGCCACTCATGGAAAGGTAACCCAAGGTCAGCAAATGGAACAGGCAGTCATCTTAGCCTCAAAGGACTCTTTTAATTAAAACATTGAGGTCTTTGTTAAATCTATGTTAAACATCACATTGCAAATAAACCATTAAAATAGTTAAACAAAATGATAATAATAAAAATAGTACAAGAAAATGTGTTTATTCAATTTATCAATTAAAATACTTTAATACAACAAACAAGTTAAATGTTCGGATCAAACAGTTACATTTACAGTTACAAAACACTATGCACAACTTCATAGATAAAAATATTTTAAAATTACTTTTTAAAAAAACAAGCAAAAATATTTTATTTAAAACAAGTCACGGATACAAATGCATTTTAGTGCTTACTGCGTCCAGAACCGTAACTGCTGTCACGCCGTGGGCCTCTGGCATGCTCAACGATCACTCTCTCCCCACAAAGATCTTTACCATTTAGCTCATAAACAGCATCATCTGCGTCTCGCAGATCATCAAACTCAACAAAGCCATACCTAGAGAGAGGGGAGGTGGGAAAGAGAATCGCTCAGAAGTGAACCGGAGGTGTCTGTACTGCAAACAGCTCATCCCAGGGCAGCTCCCTGCAGAACCCCTCTGGTCTCTCGTGCCGTCCTGCAGATCCCCGAGGGAACCTCTCTTGTTCCATCCTGCGGATGAACACCAGCTGCAGTCTGTGGGTCACAGCCACTACACCCACTACGGACGGTGCTCTGCTGCTCTATGCAATAGATCTACTCAGCAGTAAGGCTGAAATTGTGTACAATAGGTACTGAATTTATATGATACGTGGATTAAGATTTACCCTGATTTTTGAAGAGACTTTGTTCCGTTCCTGGTCCTGCTGGGCAGCTACTGTAATTCCTGCTCTTTAAATAGAAATGCTCAACCACCTCTGTAAATACACTTTGGCTGCACAACCTCTATGGAAGGTCCAGCAAGAAAGAAAATGTGAAGACAAGCCAGGAAAAGGGATTTTCTTTTAATCAGACGCATTTTGCTCTTGACAATGCTGCTGATTTGGGTAGGAAAAGCACCATGCTCATACAACAGATCCTACACCTGTTGAAAAATCCACAGCTTCCCATACACTGTTGAGAAAGCGCTTTATGCCCAGCTAGTTTCTAACATCCTAGCTTTTCAGGCAACATGTAAAGTCCAAACCTTGCTATGGGACTTAAAATCCAGCAACAGTAACCAGGAACAAGTTCCTGGGATGAACCAAAGAGTCCAGCTGTGGCCAAGAGGCCTTGCAAGGGCAGCACTAGGTGCAGGTCCAGAAGAAAACAGAGAAGGTCTGTGTTTGAAAACATCCATGGCACTAGCTGTGCTCATGCTTTGAGATCACAGACAGACCAAGTACAAGAGGAAATATGGAAATAAAAAAAAATAAAAATAACAGAAGTGCTCACTTTCAACATGCACATCAACTTGCTGGAATTTGTTTCGTACTACCAAAAATGCAAAGCCTGGGAAGTTAAAGCCAGCATTTTCAGCTTCATCTTCAGAGGTGCCACAGACATCAGTGCGAATGTCAGGCTGCTGCAAGCGCCTAATCCCCGCTGGCTACGGATCTCTGAAGACTGAGCATAGGTTTCTTAAATAATTTCTTACAGCTGGTGCTCAGGGACAAGCTGGTGATTTGCTTACGGTTGCAGAGCAAATTCACCAGAGAACTGGAGTAGAACTCAATCCTGCCAGTTTCTAACCGGGCAGAGTTAAACACCTACTTTAAAAAACATTGTGTAAAATGCCCATTACCCAAATGGGTCTGAAAAAGAGGACAGAAAGCATCAGAGCGCTGTTTTTCAGAGTTCGGTGCCTACCTGCAATTGCAAATAATTTCTCCTTCACTTACCTAAGACCCAAGTCCAGGCTTCAGAGCCTCCCGTGCGATACCTGGTGATATTGCAGCCCTGGGCAGTACCGGAGCCTCTTTCCAGCTGGCTGCGACCTCTCTGGCTGCTGTGGGCAAACACAGACCCTGAACTCGGGTCTTAGCAAGCCAAGGGAGGAAATATTTGTGAGTGCTAGTGGTTTAAGTCATTCAGAATAACAAATCCACGATACAAACTGCTGGCCTCCTCTTTTAGGGCACTTAATTTTTAAGCATTCTCACTACCTCCGATGAGCTGCCAGCAGCCAGAGCTTTGCTAGGTAACGTTACCCGCATTTACCAGAGAGTTAGGGAAGAATCCAGAGCTCGCAGAGAGCTAGCTGCAATCTCATGTAAGCTCTATAGCTGCACGAACGAAACGTGTGATTGATTTATAACTGAAACAATCACAGTCATTATAAATCCATTCCAATAGGACCTTTCTTCTCTCTTCGCTTCAATTCCAAAAATAGAGCAAAGAAGCTCCTACGTTTAAATGAAACATCGCCTAAAAGCAATTACTTACAAGGTGAAGTGCCTGGTAGGCACCCGCCGTGCACCTTCAAGACACCAAATTTCCAGACAAAGAAACAAAGCAAGCGTAGCGGAGGGATAGCAGAGTTTGATAGGAGCACAGCACTGAACTTGCTCCTCTCAAAAACAACCCCAAGAAGTTCCCTGGGGGGCTCATGGTCCCCCACATCACACACTGGACAAAACACAGCCCCATCAGCAGCACCTCACAGTCCAGCATCCTCGGGCTGAGCCC
This sequence comes from Nettapus auritus, assembly GCA_011076525.1. Lineage (NCBI taxonomy): Eukaryota > Metazoa > Chordata > Aves > Anseriformes > Anatidae > Nettapus > Nettapus auritus. Next base: position 2,117,263 of record CM021787.1, on the reverse strand, counting down.
AGGCACTCAGCCTCCCTCCCTGGGGGCTGCATTTTTGTTGTTCCCCCAACGCTCCCAGGAAGGTCCCACCGAGAGGATTTTGTCTTGATGGAAGGATTACACTTCTCCTCCTCACTTGTTCCAAAAGGAAATACTTAATGTTTGCCCTGCGCTGTTTGCTCTTTTCACCTGCGAGCACATAAAATGCGAGTAGCCCTAGAATAAGATGTTAGAAATAGAAATAGAATAGAAAAGGGAAAAGCAGGATTTGTAAGATAAAACTTCCAGTGACTTCAAAAAAAAAAACAACAACAACAAATAAACAAAAACCACAGGACAAGTTTACACAAGCCTTGAAAGAGATTGCTGGCTATTAAAGAATACTAAAAATCATATCCCACACCACTCATAAATGAAAGTTACACCGATCCACCTGTTAAATATGTATAATATTGCACCATATGAGCCAAAACCGTGCATCAAAAACCTTCAGAAGCACAGTTTTACACCACAGAAAGACACGACTGCTGACACAGCCTTAACTACAGCAATCTGAACCCGCTGTTATATGACAGCAGTGCAAGTAAATCTTCTTTTAAATGTCTACTATTACTACTTCATATGCGGCATAAAACTACTTACTAAAAATGTCAATGCAATTTACTCCAGATAATGTGAAGCTACACCATTTTCCGCTCATGTATCAAAAAGAGGAAAAAGCTACAGAAGGCTGTCCTTATACCAAGCAATTCCAATTGATGTCCTAGAAGTAGTTTTTTTCCTTAATAATCCAAAAAGAAGGAAAATGCAGTTTTCTGAAATTGCTTAATACCTGGAATAAGAGGAAAAAAAACCTTGTTTTTGTCCCCTTTCAGCTGCTCCCCACCTAGTGCTGTCCAAGCCCACCACATCCTTCCCAGCCGGCTCCGCAGCCTCTCCACACCAAGTGCCTACCCAAAGCCCACCTCTGCCATTCACCATGTGCCAAATTTCCCCCACTGCTCACGAGTGGGTAGAGCCCAGAGCCCAAACCCCATGCCAGGAGGACCTGCGAGCTGTTCCACTGGCCTTGCCTGCTGGAAGTCCACGGGATTCAAAGAGTGCCTCCAGTCCAGCCGAGCTCGACCTGTGACTCCACAGACTGATCCTCGGCTGTTCTGCGGATCCCAAGGAGAAGGAAGAGACCTGGCTCAGCTCGTCCTGCTCTCAACAGATCAAGCTGGCAGCTTCCTTAGCTTTATACGACAATTGCTTTGTGTGGACAGACGCTACCGAAATGAACTTGGCTCGTGGCACCTCACCATTCCTCCAGTGCCTCTGGATGAGTGAAATTGGGCAAGCACGCATCAACACAAGCAGCCATGGAAGGAGAAGCACATGTGAAAACTGAGTTTTGGCTTCAGTGCCATTTGGAACAAAGAATGCAATGCTTCCACAGCCCTAAAACACGTTTTTGGAAGCTATTTTGTTAACAGCTTACGGTCCGCCCTCATTCTGCGAGTCCTCCTGCTCAGCCAAGGCTACAACCAGGAGTGGGAGAGTCTGGGTGTCATCAAGGAAAAGGCTCTTCAGACAGCTTGAAACGTAACACTCGTTTAAATGAGTTGCTGAGGTTAAAAACTCTGAAAATATTTAAATTGCAATATTAACATTTAAACTATTTAAGCTTAACTTAAGATTTGGTAGTGATTCTTGGAAGTTCCTGCACTAATGGCAAACATCGCCAACAATCTCTGGGCTTCTAACAAAACTGAACACCGTAAGGCAAAAGAAAATGAAAATCTCACCTTAATACGAGTAAAGGGAAAAAACCAACACTGGAACTGGAAGGTCACCCTTCTGTCATCTAGGTGCACTGGGTATCGCTACATAGTGACACCAACTTGATTTTTTAAAACTGGCTGCTCTCACTGAAGTTAATGGGTATTAAATATTCTGGTGGGAAAAGCCCAGGGAAATCAGATCACCTCTCTTTAGGCAACACACACAGATTTTGAGCCTGGCTAGATGAAAGAACTGAAGTTTGAAGCTTTTCGCTTTGATCTCTGTCCCTCAACGTGTTGGAGAAGTTGCGTCCCTCCAACTTGCAAGGATTTTACAGGATGAAGCCATGCGTGCTAGACAGCTGCTCAGGGTGATGCAGGGCAGGTGAGCACACAGGTAAGATCTATTTTTTAAAGCTAGAGCAAGATTACAAATTGGTTTTGCCCCCCCATGGAAGCTTTCAGGTTTTAAGTTATTACTGCTAGCTCTTAGCATGTTTTTAGAAGATAAAAAAGCAGGCTGAAAAGTCCAATTTCCTGGTCACTTAATGCACGTACTGCTGCCATGCACGGCTCCAGTTGTCAATGCAGTTAGGATAAAAATATGAAAACTATGAGCATACAATTAGTAATTGCAAATTGAAACAGAGAATCCTACAGGAACTGGATTTTTATTTTCCTGTCCTTCCCCCAAGTAAGCACTGCTCCAAGGCTCTGAATTGCAAGCTTAAATTACAATTAGCAGCAACCGAGACCCAGCTAAGCTTTTAGGACTCTACCGAATCACATTCCAGTCTCATCCTCCTGCTCAAGCATTTCAGTTTAACTGCTAAAATACTGCAAGGCTAATCTCCTGCAGGCTGAGCACTGAAGATAGCCCACAAGTTTTCAGAAGAAATTGGAAGACTCTTTAAGTTAAACACTGTGCAGTCATTCCTAATCATTTGCTAAGCACTGCTAAAAATAAGCTGAGGAGAAAGGATCAGAGGGCAAACAAAGAGAACGGTAGAGTAACCTGGCAAAAGCACAGCGCAAGACTGACCCAAGCAGAAGGACATGAAGTCTGATAGTTTGAGTAAATTGTTGCCAAACTGGAATTTAAAAACAAGCCACTAGTAGTTCCTGTATCCCTCTACCTGCAACTTTTGAACTCTGTCTCCCCCAAGTGAACTTACACGTTGCTCCAAAGCCATTTTGGCATCTCATTCAGGATGGGGCAATCTCATTTGGCATCTCATTCACTAGGGGCAAAACCAACTCCCCCTGCACCTTCAAGGAGGCACAGCAGAACTGAAATATTCGAGCACTTTGTTTTCTAATTATGGCCAATCTTCAACACCACCTGAAGCTGAGTTGGTCAAAACACCGACACATGCACACTTGTTTGTTTTAACAGCGGCTTTTATTTATCTTGTAAACCTGTTATTATGTCCACCTACCAGTAAAACCAGTACAAAAAGCTTAATGAGCCTTTTTTTTTTTTTTGTGCTCCGGGACTAACTTTTACAAGAGATTCCTCTTCTCCACTTCTAAAACAAAAATAATAATTGCCTCTCTTCGCTAATAACAAAATCCATATTCCACTCAGTCCTCCTAAACAAGACTTCAAGTTGGGTTTCTTGTAAAGACGCCAACCCTCATTAGGCCGGCGGCTTTAGATGTTGGGAAAAGGGGGAGAAAAAAAACGATAACAATTTGTTTTTCTCTTGAAAATCCATACTTGAATGTCTTGGGCAAGTGCTGGTGGAGCAGGATCCAAGACCTCTAGATGCAGCCAGGTGTCCTGACTAGAACAGCACACGTAAAAGCACACGTTATGAAGCGAGCACGACTCCGGGGGAAGGCCGTCCACACCAACCGCGGCTCCTCCCATTTCTCCCCCCATCCCCACGAGCCGGGCACCCATGGGTGCTCAGGAGGAAGCGGGTGTTTGGGTGCAGACCCCGGCAGCTGCACGCGGGGGGCTCTGGGCTGTGCCCCCACCAGGGCCGCAGGTGCTGCCAAGGGGTTTTCCACAGCTGGGCTCGCACTGGGGGTGCTCGCCCTAAGGGGAACCCCTCCCTCAGGGAGCAGGGGAGGGCCATGGGGACCCACCCCTAAAAACAGGACCCCCAAATGGTGCACAGGCACCCTGACACCCCCATTAGCCCCGTAACACACCCAATTACCACACAGGCTCCCCATTACCACACAGGCCCAGGCACCCTTCTCCCCAATCCCCTGACCCCCCAGTTAACACAGAAAACCTGACACCCCCCAGAAATCCCCCTCTCTCAGAGGGGGCCCTGGCACCCTCATTACCACAGAAACCCAGTCACCCCTTCCCTCAACACCCCCCAAAAACACCCCAAAACCCTCAAATCCCCCCAGAGACTTCTTGATGCCCCCATTACTGTAGAAACCCAGCCACCCTTCCCCCCAAAACCCCCCAAACCCCTCAAACACCCCGAAACCTCCCCTGAAGCATCCTGACCCCCCATTACCATGAAAACCCAGCCTCCCTTCCCCCAACCCCCCCCAAACCCTCAAATCCCTCCCAGAGCCTTTCCGAACCCCCCATTACCACAGAATCCATCACCTTTTCCCCCAAAACCCCCCCAACACCACCCCCAGACACCCCAGAGACACCCTAACCCCCCATTACCATGGAAACCAACCTCCCTTCCCCTCAACCCCCCTAAACCCCCCCCAAACCCCCTCCTAACACCCCCCGTTGCCATAACAACCCCCTCACAGCCCCCTATCCCCAACCCCGACCCCAAAACCCCCCCTCACACCCCCACACGGCCCCCTTATGCCCCCACCCCCGGGCGGCAGGGCCCGGCCCCCGCCCTCCCTTCCCTTCCCAGCCTCGCAGGGCCGGGCGGGGCCGGTGTCACGCACCCGTTCTTGAGGTCCACCTCGAGGATCTTGCCGTAGCCCTTGAAGAAGCGCTCCACGTCCCGCTCCCGCGCCTGGTAGCTCAGGCGGCCGATGTACACCCGCGGCATCGCGCCCGGGGGGGGGGGCGGGGAGGAGGAAGAGGAGGAGGAGGAGGGAGGGGGGGGGATAGGGGAGTGTGTTGGGGGGGGGG
>CM021787.1:2095111-2112048 GCA_011076525.1 Nettapus auritus | reverse complement strand
GGGGGGGGGGTAAGGGGCGGGCTTCGGCGCGGGTTGGCGTCACGGCGCCGGGAGGGATGCGGGGGGGGGACGTCCGTAAGCCCCGCCCGCACGTAGGGCTCGGGGCTTAAAGGGGTAATGGCGGCGGGGGGGGGGGGCGTTGTGGGGTCGCTGTTATGGAGGAGGGGGTAGGATGGGGGCACCCTGTGAGGACCCCTATGAGAATCCCCTATGAGGTCCTACGAAGATCCGCTATGAGGTTCCCTATGAAGATTCCCCATGAGACCCTCTATGAGGACCCTCATGAGGTCCCCTACGAGGTCCCCTACGAGGTCCTATGAGGAACCCTACGAAGATCCGCTATGAGGTTCCCTATGAAGATTCCCCATGAGACCCCCTATGAGGACCCCCATGACGTCCCCTACAAGGTCCTATGAGGACCCCCTATGAAGATTCCCCATGAGACCCCTATGAGGGCCCCCTATGAAGTCTCCTATGAGGACCCCTATGAGGACCTCCTGGAGGACCCCTATGAAGACCCCTATGAAGACCCATATGAGTTCCTATGAGAACCCCCCCCCACACACATCACAACCATCGATTAATTAAATGCTGAGAACCTCAGTGATTCCTCCCCCTTCTCCTCTCTACTGAAAAACACCAAAAGCCACATTTTTGACTCCAGAGAAAGTGAGGTGTAACTGTTTAGTGGGCTGCTGGTTGGTATCCTGCTCCAAGTGCAGGTCTGCCCCCGCACCCCATGCATGGGCAGCAGGCCTGGGGTCTCAGCAAGCAGCCACCCCCCTGGACTCCCCATGCAATGAATCTGGGGAGTTCCCAGGGGGACCCAAATACCTCACTTCACAGCAGGGGCCTTTCCCTGCTTCCTTCTCCCAGGTTCTCACCACCACGGCCTGCAGTGAAGCTCCCCCAGCTGGACAAGGGTGCCCATGTGGATTCTCTGGTGTCTGCTGGGCTGAACCCCACTTGCACACAAGTGGCTCCTCGCCCCCTCACTCTGAATTGGGGCTCATGGGGCTTTATGGCATGCCTGAGGGGTCAGCTCTGCTGTCAGCTCTTCCCAGTGTGGCTGGGAGTGGCTTCCCACCTCAACAACGGGGAATAAAATTATATTTTGATTTTAAAGGAGAAACCAGCCACAAAGGTGGGTCTTTCCCCATCACACTGCTATGCATTTGTGCAAGCAGACGGCTCCAGCATAGTCCCCGGTCCCCGCCAGAGCCTGATGAAAGCATGGGGACAGGCAGGGGCTGCTGGGGCAATGTGGGAAGCAGGCAGGACATGCAACGCTTTGAGCACACAAAAGTTTATTGGCAGCATCTTGCAAAAATAGACATATTAGACATTGATTTTCAAGAGGTTTCTCTGTGCATTGCACAATCAGTAGCGGCGGTGGTTCAGTACCAGCAGCAAAACTGAATTCAAGTCCAGGTATTGCAGAAGTCACATTGAAGGCTCCGGCTGGTGAACTGCGGGGTGAACCCAGGGATGGGGACCCGAATCCTATCCCTACATTGTCCCCTTGTCCTCCAGCCAGCATGGGTGCTCCCCTAGTCCTGCCAGCACTGCATGTGCTGCATAGGGAAAAATATATATATATATATATTTTAAAAGTGGTTTTGCTGTGTAAGTCCATCTGCAAAGAGGAGAGACTCCTTTCCCTTGAGATGGTTGAGGGAAGAGCCCGGGCTTTCTGCTGCAACAAAACTAACAACCAGACAAAGCGAGACCAAAACCTCCTTCCAGAAGCAACCCCAGCCTGCCCTCATGGTGCCACCTGGGCAGATTCCAGAGGCTTTTAAGCCTTGAAGTGGGCACCAAAAATAAAAAAATAACAAAACAATAAACTTAATGGACATGGAGCTTTCCCTCTGCAGACACCAACAGGAAGGCCCGTGAGCAGTCAGAGGAGGAGGACCTGCTTGGAGGAGGTGAACGGCTGCATGGAGGCCAACAGGGCCTCCCTGAAGTCCTCCAGCGGGACCGTGGTGCAGGTGGGTGCGCCGAGCTGTCCCCTCTGCACCAGCTGGCACAAGGTATCCATCATGCTGGTCAGGCTCTCCTTGTCTGCGAGGGAAGAAGGGGACAGCTCTTACCCAGCCACGTCCCATGGGATGCTGTCCCCAGCCCTGCTGGCCACCTCTGGTGGCACGTTGTGGTCCCTGCCCCTCTCAGCTCACCGTGCGCGTGGTCCTTCTTCCACTGGGTCATCCAGAAGCCGCGCAGCCTCACGTCCCTGAAGATGAAGGCACTCTGCAGAAAGCAGGAGGTGAGATCTGCCTCCCCCTGACCTGTTCCCAAGCCCTTGAGCATGGCAGGAGGCAGCGAGGAACTTTGCTCAGAGCTCTCCTTTGGGACAAACCCAATTTGGCAGGTTCATTTTAATGCAAGACCTTGCACCACAGTGCTGAGCTGCTGCAGCTCCGAGGGGCTGCGTCTCATTGGGATAACACCAGGCATGTCAGGGCAAAGCTCAGATGTGGCTCTGACATGCGAGATGGGTTTGTATCAGGGTGGGTTTGATGCTCAGCATCTGCGGGGTTGTTTCCATGCTGAGATTTCAGAGCAGCCCAAATCCTCCATAAGTGCAACCATACTGGAATGCAAACCAGCTCGTCCCATTACAGCCCCAATCAGATAAAAAGTAAATAAATCTGGGGGCTCTGAACGTGACATCCAGACAGCAGAGTGCAGCAGAGGATAAGCTGAGCCCCCGTGGGCACCAAGAACATCCCCGGTACTCACCACTGGCACTGTCACAGGCTGCTTTGCCATGCCCCCGTAGGTGACCATGGTCCCTTTGGGTCTGAGAGAGGAAGGGGGCACTGGGTTACCCGCAGTCCCCAGCATGCAGCTTTGGCCTTGCAAGCTCTCCTCCATCACACCCAAACCCACCGCTGCACGATGAGGCTTGTTTCACCCTGCAGGCTCCTCCAGAAAGCCATGAGGATCTGCTTTCTAGAGCTGCCCTCCTGCTTGCATGCTGGATATGCAGGTACATAAACCAGCCAGCCATTAAACATGGCCAGGACCAGACAGACCTCCATAACTGGTCCTTAGATGTCTCCTCCCTCATGCCACTGGCAGATTTTGAGACAAGCAAGAGGATGGTGATGCCAGGTTAGCTTTATCTCCTGTTTTCCAAAACAATTTATCCACTCATATCTCCCCATCGAGGACTGGTATTTGCTCTTGATGTCCCTGGTTGCCACGTGCCCTGGATCTGGAGCAGGTCCCAAGCCCACGCCACCCCAGCTGTGGGGCACAGCCCAACTTACTGCAAGTGCCGCAGCATCTCCGTCGTGCTTTTGCCTCCAACGCAGTTCAGGGCGAGCCGAGGCTTTGGGATGCTCTGCAAGAAAAAGGGGAAGCTCCAGCCTGCAGGGCTCAGTCCTGGTCCTCAGAGCTTGGGTGAAAGCCCTCCGTGGTGGGGAGCACATCCCAGCCTGCCGCTGGTATGGAAATACTTCATGAAAAGCACTTTGGGACTAGGAGTTTGGCGAGTTTAGGGCATGTTTGTATAAATGGATGGGTAAATGCACGAGGTAAACAGTGAGTGGCTTAGAGAAGTGCAAGAATGCCATTTGTTAGCTTTGTATCTCTTCCTAACGATTTACAGCGTGGCCTTCGCATTGCCTGCCCGGAGATTAGGAAAACTCGTTTCACATTTGTCCTTTCTACCATCCTTGCAGCTCTCCTCAAAGCACTGAACTGCAGGGAAGCCCTGGATGGTCTCTCAGGTGGCTTAACATCGAGGTACCTTAAATATTTCTTTCATTTCTGGCTTTCTCAGCATGTCTTCTGTGATGACATGGTCTGCGCCCAGGGCCTTCAGCCTCTCCACCAGCTTCGGAAGATCAGGTCTAGGGGGAGAAAAAAGACCCCATGAGGCAGAAAGCAGCGTGTCCCCTTCCCCTTTCTCCCGCTGGCATGAGGATGAGGCCGGGCAGAGCAGAGGCTGGGAGGCACCTTCACAGGACCACGGAATGGCTGAGGTGGGAAGGGACCTCTGGGTCCCCCTGCTCCCGCCCCTGCTCCAGCAGGGCCACCCCGAGCAGGGTGCCCAGCACCGCGTCCAGGTGCTTTTTGGAGATCTTCAAGGAGGAGATGACGCTTCTCTGGGCAACCTGTGCCAGATATCTGGCACCCACACAGCATGGACGAGCTTGTGATGTTCACAGGGAACCTCCCGTGTCCCAGATCGTGCCCAGTACTCACCTATCCCTGACCACATTGATGGTCCTGACGCCTGTGGCTTTCGCAATCTGGATGACAGCCTGGCCCACGCCACTGTTGGCTGCGTTCTGGATGACGGAGTCACCTGGGGAGCAGAATTTCGGTGCAGTCGTGACTGCCGGAGCTGCAGTCCCCTCTGAATGCAGAGCTGGAGGCCTGTAGGTGCAACGTACCCGGTGCCAGTCTCTCGAAGTCGGACAGCATGCGGTACGCCGTGCACGGGTTGACGCTGAGCGTGGCGGCGCACAGCAGCGGGATGTCACTGGGCACCTGCAGCAGGCTCGCCTCAGGGAACACCGCCTGTGTCCGCCACGTCCCTGGGCATCGGCAGCATTTTGTGAGCAGGAGGGAAAAGAAAGTGTTAGGAGACCCTGACTCGTACCAGAGTCTTAACTCACGCTGCTGCAGCATCACTTCACGGCATGCGATCTAAGCATCGGAGAGCCAATTATTAAACCTTTTCCCATATGGGTATAGCCAAAATATTTAAATAGGTGAAGAAGGAGAAAGCTGGTGGTGCCTGAAACGATTTGCAGCCTGGGGTTGCAGTGCACTTTTCTTCACAAGTCGGTGAGGAAGAGGCATGAGCACCCTGGACACTCATTCCCCAAGTAGGTTTAAGGGCAGTTTTGCAAATCTCCCATGGTTGAGCCATCAACGTGCCCAAAATCCCAGGGTAAGAGATTTCCCCCATCTGTACACACGCTGAATGACTGCGATGCTGCACCTTGGGCTTCCAGGGGAAAACAAGCCCTCTTGTGGCACACACTGCCCCGCTCCTCAGCAGGACCCTGGTGGAGGCAGGAGATGCTCCCCTGCTGCTCACGGACAGCAGCTTTGTCACCCCGAGCAGCCCCATCACTTCCCAGACGTGTAATGGGACCGGGCTCCCTGGGTGCTGAGCTAATGGAAACACTCCGCATCCTACAGACGAGCCCATATATTCAGAGCCAATTTACTTAGATTTAGTGACTATGTACTTATATCTGATTTAACCCCCTCTCATCCATTTACTTTTTTTTTTTTATGCTTAAAAATATCACATTTGGATCTTAACTAGATAACTTTCCTTATCCCATTAAGCGAGAAAGCCTTTTAAGAAGAAATAGGCAAGGAACAAGCTGTTAAGCTAAACCAGAACCGACAATTTTTCTGGCCATTGGCGTGTTGGAGTAGCATGAGAGGCATTTGTTGGAAAATAAATTCCCAAGCTTTCCCATCAGAGCACTATTAGGGAGAAAACTGTAATGAGATATAACTCTGACCTTGCACAGGTTAAATGCTTTATCCCATGTCTTTAAAGAAGCTCTAAGTAGATGTGACAAAACGCAGTTGTTTCCAGAGGAGAACAGATTGCCGCGATGCTCTGTAACAGTGCAGAAGGCCCATAAAGGGTCTGCACTACAGAAAAGTAAATTATTCCTAAATTAAAGCTTAGCATATGCAACGGCACTGCCAAAGCTCCCCGGGCGAGCCCTTCCTTGTGGTGCTTGGGGACATGGTTTAGTGGGTGATAGTGGTGGGGGGGAGACGGTTGGACCTGATGTTCTTGGAGGGCTTCATGATTTTAGGATTCCTTGTGGCCGAGCACGTCCCATGCAAGGTCCTGATCCCAAACCCCCCCGGGAGGGCACGCCAAGCACCCAGCCCCGGGTACAAACTCACCGAGTCCCGCATCAGCCGGGATGACCCAGTCCCCAGGTCTCAGCGCCATCACGCCGGGGCCGACCTCCAGCACGCGCCCGACGCCTTCGTTCCCTGCCACGGCCGGCAGCGGGGCCAGGATGGCGTAGGTGCCTGCGGGGAGCATGGTGAGATGCACAGAGGCAGGGAAAGGATTCAAAGGCAGCTCCGGCAGCGGGCAGGTTACCTTGGATCATGTTGATGTCAGCTGGATTGATGGGGGCTGCCAGCATCTTGACGTGGACATCCGAGTGCCCCAGCTTGGGCACCTCCAGCTCCTTCAGCCTATGCGGGGTCACGCAAAGGAAGACTCAGTTAAGGGACCTAGGAAAGATTCCTGCATTACCTAAACAATGCATCTGGCCTAAGATAAGCAGCACCGTTTTCCCTCATCTTCTCTAGCAAATAATAAATCAAACAGCACCTAACGTGACACCTCCACTGCTCCTCAAACCGCCCCCAGCACCTCGCATCAATCAGAGGAACAAACCCAAACATGTCCTGCACAGGGAACAGCCCCTCTGAGGAGAAGACATCCCACCCCCTTTGCCACCAGACTGTTTAAAATCCAAGGAAAACGCCATTACACCAGGGCTGGCTGACTTGGAACCACAGAACCACCTCATTGGAAAAAGACCTTCAAGACCATCAAGTCCTACCTCAACCTGACCTATGGAGTCCCATCACTAAGCCAAGCCCCTCATCACTAACATCCTCCCATCGCTAAATCGTTCAGCTCAGCTCCCTTCTGCTGTGCACAACCACGGGAAGAATTGCACAACATTTTTTGGCCGCCTTGGGTCTTGCACCCTCCTGGCAGTGGGGTCCTTCCAGAAAAGAGGATGCGGAGGCGCGGGGACGTGTCCCACCACCCAGGGATGGAGCAAGCTCCTCCAGCTTGCGCCAGGACGCACCCCAAGGGGAAGGGGAAGCTGATTGCTGCCTGACCTATCTGCCAGCCGGGGCAAAGCCATCCAGAGACGCCCATTTGCAAGATGAGGGCAATTTGAACTGCATTTGAACGAGCCGGTGGCTCTGCAAAGGAGGTGGCGCAGACCCTGCGCGCTGCCAATTTTAAGAGCAGTTATTTGCCGCAATTACGTGCTGCTAAGTACGTGTCATTAGGAACAATACACTGAATTTCCTTCACAGCTTGTCCTGTGCTGGCAAAGTGTTTTCCCCTTCTCTCCTTGAAGCTGCCTGGGTGATTTGGAGACTCGGAGTTCTGGATTAAACACCCCCCTGGCCTTGTCAGAAGGCTTTTAGCACGCAGGATTCTGCTTTTTGCTTTGAAACTAACCCCAAACTGCACTGACAGCCCGTGGGAGGCTCCCAGGAGGGTCCAAAAACCTCGCCTCAAGCAGTTTGGGATCAGAGACCTGCAGGGTACAGCCCTGCAGCTGCTGGGCATGGCCACGCATGCTGACCTGTGGCTTTTGCTCAAAACCTTGCGTTTTGGCAAGGGTCGCCCACAAGTGATGGAGATGCTCATATGTTTAAGACCTGGGCAAAAAGCCTCCATGCAGCACCAGCACCACAGGCAGCCCAGCACCAGCCTGCCACTTGGGTTTTCATGGACGAATCAGTTTTATAATAAAATTTTAAAAAAAGCATGGCAAGGTTTTTGACCAAGGCTGCAGAACCCAACCACTCAATGCTGCCCAGGAAAGCATCGACATTGCACAAGGAAGCCGCTGACTCATTTGGGGCTCATCCCACCCTGCCGGAGCATTAGGGGAAGTCAGACCCACATGGGCATTTCCAGAAATCTGCAAAAGAGAGAAGTCACCCAGCACAAGCTGCCACCAGTACCCATAAGCACCATTACCCAACAGAGTGGTCCAAAGACAGAGCAACCACCCATCTCACCCCAAAAACTGGGGTTCAGGGTCTGGGTGCACCCAGATAACGTATCTGCACCTCCTGTGTTTCTACGCGACTCCAGCCAGTTCTGCTGGGTCAGCACATCCTCAGCATTTCCTCTCTTGAAAATATAAAAGGTACAAAAATTTCCCTCTTCCCAGCCTTTCTGGTCATTTTAGGAGAACCTTGAATAGCTGCCGTGCCCTGGATGTCACCCCGCAGCGTTATACTTGAGGAAGCAACACTGATTTGGGCACTGCATTCATTCCTGGCCCTGAACACCCCTAAACGGGGGACAAAGGGGGGTGCCCCCCACTAGCCAAGCACCCCCGCCTTGCCCCTACACCTGCCACTCCCCCAAGCTCAATGCACCCCCAGCCTGCCCCCCACCCAATTTGCACCCCTCTATACCCACACCCCCTTGCAATGCAGCCCCAATATCTGCACCCCCTGCAATGCACCCCCATTCCCCCCCATACCCCATCTCCTGCAACGTACCCCGATATTTGCACCCCCCCAAAATGCACCCCCAGTACCTGCACCCCCCATATTTACACCCCCCACCCCCCATCTCCTGCAATGCACCCCCGATACCTGCACCCCCCCAAAACGCACCCCCAATACCTGCACCCCCCTCCCCCACTCTCACCCCCCCACACCCCCTTTTCCCCCCCCGTGCCCCCCTTACTGCAGCACCCCCGCGGGCTCCCCGTGCCGCTCATAGAGCAGCCCCCGCGGGGGGGACCCCGCCGAGGCCGAGCGCGCCCGCACGGGGGGGACCCGAGCCCCGCGCAGCGCCCGCGCTGCTGCCCGCTGCATCCCGGCACGGCTCGGCACGGCTCGGCACGGATCCCGCACTGCTCAGGCTCCGCTCGGCACTGCTCGGCTCGGATCCGGCACGGCACGGCTCGGCTGGGCACGGTTCTGGCACGGTGTGGTACGGGCACGGCTCGGCACGGTTCTGGCACGGCTCGGCACGGCACGGCGCGGCCGCCAGCAGCGTCACGGGGGCAGCACCGCCCCAACACCGGGTCGGCACCGCCCCTGCCTGCTCTTAAGGCGGCTCCGAGCCGTGCCGAGCCGTGTTGAACCGTGCCGAGCCATGCTGTTCCGTGCCATGCCGTGCCATGCCATGCCATGCCATGCCAACGCCTTGCTGTGCCGTGTCATGCCGTTCCATGCCATGCCATGCCATGCCATGCCTTTTTTTTTGCCTTTCTTTGCCTTTCTGAGCCGTGTCAAGCCATGCCGAGCCGTGCCTTCCCATGCCGTGCCATGCCATGCCAATGCCTTGCGGTGTTGTGCCATGCCATGCCGTGCCGTGCCATGCCATGCCGTGCCATGTCATGCCGTGCCATGTCATGCCAGGCCTTTTTTTGCCTTTCTTTGCCTTTCCATGCCGTGTCGAGCCGAGCCATGCCGAGCCGTGCCATGCCGTGCCATGCCTTTTTTTTGCCTTTCTTTGCCTTGCTGTGCCGTGCCGAGCTGTGCCATGCCTTGCCTTGATTTTCCTTGCCGTGCCGAGCCGAGCCGAGCCGTGCACCCTTTGGAGCCGCCTCCTGGCCGTGCCGGCTCCGTGCATGCTGGTTGGATTGCTTAGAGCAGCGGTCGGAGCACTGATTGATTTCGAAGTTTTGCATAATTATCCCGGAGGAGAGGTCTCGCTTATTCCTCCAATTAAAGCCGGTTACACCTGGGGGACGAGGAGGAAGCCGAGGTGCTGCACGCACCGAGGGGCCCCTCTTGGCACGGCGAGCAGCGGTTTTTAAAATAATTTCTTCTTTCGTGTCTGGATTTGGCAGCTCCAAAGTGGCAGCAGCAGCTCCACGACTGAGCCCTGTGCAAAGCCGAGCTCCCACTCTGCTCATCACCTTCCTTGTCCATGTGCAATTAACACATCCCTTCATTAACACCATCGCCAGCGCAGGAGCATCGCTGCTTGCCCGCGATCCCACACCGGCTGCAACCACAGCACCCGGAGCGTGCGGCTTGGTTAAAAACACAACAGCCAAGAGGGAAATGCTCCAAAAAGCAGAAATCTGGGGCAGCTCGGTGGGTGTCAGCCTCACGGGGAGCCTTGCATTGGCCACCAGCAAGTGCTGCACACCATAGCCGTACCTGGGCACGTGGCTGCAGCCTGGACCCAAACCATCTGGCTGTACCGAAACCTGTCCTGAAAGACTGGCATCAACTGGCCTGATGCTTCAAGGTTGTTTTAATAATAATAACAATAAAAGCAACCTGGAAAATAACATCTTTGTGTGTGTGTGAATTCACGTGAGCTGAAAGTGCAAGTTGAAGAAAAGGACTGGTTTTAGAGAAGGCGCCTGTTGGAAGGTGCTGATGAGGATTTTTCTCCCTGTTTTGGTGTGAGATTTGTACAAAAAGCTGCTTCTGGAGGGGAGCGGCAGGGCTCAGCTCCGCCAACCGTCGCCGAAGGCTCTGCTAAACAGGCAAGGGGAGCAGAGAGAAAAATAACTTTTCTCGCCAACTTCTTCCGTTATGAGACGGAGGTGTTGTTTGTAACAGGAGCGGGTGTAAACGTGCTCCGACACCCGGAGGATGTGCAAGCGGGTAGCTGCCGGCAAACACCCCCGCAAACACCCCGCACCCATGGAGCCGGTGGCCCCTGTGAACACTGAAGACGCTCGTGGCGCTGGTTCTTGCCACCAGGCTGGAGGGGCTGTGGGGACACAGCTTGGGCTGGCCGAGAGATGGCACAAAGGAGGTAGGGGAGGAGCAGGGCTGGCCCTGGGGGGGGCATCCAGGAGCCAAACCCATCATTGGGGTGGCTTGGCCAGATCCTGCCATGTGGCACTGCATCGCCCTGCATCCCTGGGTTGCTCCATCGTGGAAGTTATTGGTTGCATTTTGCAGGGTTGGCTGAGTGCTTGCAAAGGGCACTGGTGGCTTGGAAGCCCCAGCTGAGCTCACAGTTTTGTATCCCCCCTCTTGCAGGTGACCCCATTCCTGCCTCTGGGAAGTTGCTGCCCTTTCCTTCCCCACATCATTTTATTTCACGCTTTTGATAGCACTTGCTGTAGCCTCGCTTCCCATTTCCCCACCTAAACAGCATCCCCTCCACCTCTCTACATGGCAATTAATTCAATATATGCATTTCTACTGTCCTAAATTCAGCGTGGCATTCAGAAAGAGCTGGGCAGAAGTGCTGGGGTGAGTGAAGTCAGACTGCATGGTTCTCTCAGCCCATTTTGCTGCCCAAGCTTGCAAGACACCCATAGCCCCATCTCCAGTGCCCCTGGTCCCTGTTCCCACAGAGCCACAAAGGGCAAAATGGGCTTTTCCAACATCTGATGGGATCCTGAGCACGGCCATGTCCTGGAAGCATCTAGACCATTGGGATGCGATGGTCCTCAGGCCGGCTGCCCAGCTGTCCCCATCCCCATAAACATTTTAATGCACAGCCATAAAACAATGGGGTTTTCACAGCACCAAAAGCTGCACCTTTCTGAGGAGGCTCATGCCTTTTCCTGGTGGGGCTGTGCAGGTGGTGGGTTTTCCTTTGCCATGGAGCAAATTGGGATTTGGGCCAAAAAACTGTGCCACGGTGCTCCTACGGCTGCAATAAATCCGGGGCTTTGGGCACAGTGGCAGTGTGGAGGATCCTGCCGGGTTTAGGATGGAGCAATGTGGACGAGCCGGCGTGCTGGGAGGCTCGGGGGCCCAAGATCTGCACTGCATGGCAAAGGGTTAATAACTAATTACAGCAGCCAAATGAGATGCCTTTCTATAGCTTTAGAAACGTATGCATTGGCAAATCAGGGCTGGCAGACTATTTATGATTATTTTGTTAATGTTTCTCCTGTAACAAGCACAATTTCCTGGTGATTAATGACTGCTTCATCTCCTGAAATTGCATTTTTTTTTTAGGAGAAGCACACAGAGATTTGCATGAGAGGGCTTCAGGAGTGGGTGGGGAGAGGGGGAAGTGGGGACGGATTCTGTGGCAGTGGCACAGATGGAGGAAGAGCTCAGGCCAGGGGAAGAAGTGGTGGAAGATTGAAGGTGGACCTGCTTTGCTTGGGAATAACTGGGAAAAAGGAGGCTGAGGGCTGGATTTTGGAGGCTTTTTGTTTAGGGACAGGCTTGGTGTTGTGCCTCGGTGGGCTTCCCGTGGAGGCTGGGTGCGACCGAGCCATGCTGGGCCTTGAGGACACCAGGACCCCTGCGGGGGTTTGGGCTTGCACAATGAGACCAGACCTGGGAAATCACCTGCAAACCACCCCCTGCTCCATGCAGAGGAAGCGATGCACTGACAAGGAGTCGAGGCCGGTTGGTTGGTTGATTGCCTTTTTATTAAACGTGCCTAAATCTAAAAATGCAAAATACATTGTGCTTAAAGAACCACTTTCCATAATCCTTGGTTTATCCCTGAATCCCTCATTTAACACCTCTGATGGCACTGGACAATCCCATAGCCTCTATTGAATCCTTTACCTAAAGCCACCCCCGTGCCCCACGCTCCTGGCTCTGCGCGGCAGCAAGGGAGATGCCCAGGATTAATTTTTTTAAGCAAGCCGAGCGCTGGTTCCTGTGCCTACAGAACAGCCTCCAATACTATATTTCCTTTGAAATGTTTCATTGTCAGATAATAACAACAACAACAAAATAAATAAATAAAAAGAAGAAACACAATGCTTGGCGGCTAACTGAGAATTGATGAGTTCTGATCCTCTGCCAATGGGATGAAAAAGGAGGCTCCGTCCCGAGCCATAAATAAGGAGAGGAACTGACAAAGGACCCAGCCGTGCCTGATAACTCTGCAGCGGGCCCTCAGAAAGTCACCGCGGTGTGTCCCGAGAGTGAAGAGAGGAATCAAATCAGCACCTTTTATGCATTTTTATCTGCCTTTAACTTTTCCTTCAAACTTTTTTCCTCCCTCCCCTGCTCCAGGTCCTGACATGTCTCCATTCCGCCCCCTGACCATGCAGGCTCCTATTGATGGCAGAGCTGACACTTTTCCAGCCCCGCATTAAAGTGTGAGCACGAGCCATGCTACGTGGGACAAGAATCGATTGTTCCCTGGGTTTTGCCGCTTGTTTTAGTTCATTCCTGTTCAGCTCAGATGCCTGACGAGCTCTTTTTGTTGCAAACTGCAGAGCGCATCCTTTCTCTGACGGCGCTTGGAAAAGCACCAAAGCGGAGCTGCGAGGAGGACAAACACAGGGGAGGAGAGCTGACGCTCCCCGCATACATAAAAGTGAATAAAATGGAATAAAACAAGCTGTAGGAGCAGTATCTCCCCCAGCATAAGGATAAATAGGAAAGGCCGGACACAGCGGTGCGCCCTCCTCTCCTCTGGGTTCGGACGGCAGGAGAGGCAGCCTCACGCCCCTCGCCGTGCTCAGGCAGCACCAGAGGTGATGATGAGAAACCGGAGTGATATCCAAACCCGAGGCTGAAAACAAGCAGCTCTTGTGATGTGGGATGCGATCAGGGACCCGAAGCGCACAGGTTGATTCGTGTTCCACCTCCCTTAAAAAAAATGCAACAAAATGGGAAAAGCGCTTAGTTTTGGTGCAGATTTGCTGGGTTTTAATGCTTTTATTCTTTAGTACCAAAATAATTTTATTGCTGAATTTAGGGATGAGCAAATCCTTGCAGCTGGGATTGCAGCTGCTCTGTGGGCCTGGGTTAAGTGCTGGCCAGCATCAGCGTGTGATGCTGTGGGATATTTCTGAGTTACTGTGTGATGTCTGGGATATTTCTGACTTAAATGGTTCATAAAGACCCTGGGAGCTCCTGATGCAGAACAAAGGGATGCTCCCGGGCAGCTCTGGGCTTTGGGTAGTGGGAAGCTGCCTGTTGTGCCCATGATGGGATTTTTTAACATTTTCCATGTTGGCAGGTGCTGAAACCTTTGGAAATACCACTGGGGGAATTTGTGGGTGCAGCACGGGGACAATCTCAGCTGGCTGGGGCTACCGGCATCCATGCTGGCTGGGGAGCTGGGATGCTGCCATGGGTTCTGCTGGCACTTTGGGGTGTCTGCATGCAGCTGTGCATGGGAAATGCAGGGCTTGCTGGGGAAACCTCATTCGGAGGCGGAGAGCAATGTTTCTCCTTGACTCAGGAGCTGGGGTGGAAAAAGCACTGGTTTGCTGCATGCGCCTGCTTCTCAACCTCAACCATGAGCCAGGTTGGTGCCATTGGCTCCAAAACTGCACCGGGGCAGCACCGGGGCAGGATTCAGCTTTAGGGCTGGGGACGGATCCTTCCTCTTCCCAATTCCCAGCCGAGAAACCGCAGGGCCCTGGGAACACAAAGCAGCAGGCGGGCAGGGAGTCGGGTCAGGAATAACACCGCGTGGCTTGGTGTAACACTGCGCAGCATCTCCCAGCTATTTCCTCCGGGAACTCTTGTTCACTTGTTGCCTCGAACAGGAATATGGGCGGCTCGGCGGGTTTATTTGGATGAAGACACAGAAGTTATTTCATCCTTTCAGGCGGTGATAACTCATCTAATAGCCCTATTACATCCGGCCACCGCACCGCGCCGGGCGCCTGACCGCTGGACGGGCGGGATGAGATAAGCTGTTTTGTCTGTTAAAGAAAAGGATTTTTTGGCATTAGGAAAGGCAGGTGATTTGAGAAAATAGCGGAGACTTATTAGAGATAAAGAACTGGATGGTGGTGTAATAGGCAGAGATATAGAAAAAGAAAGAGGGAGGTGTGTGGGAAAGAGGGAGGGAGGGTGGCACGAAGGGAATGGAGGGGAGAAAAAAGCAGAGGGTAAAAGTTTGGGGTGTGAAGTGGCTTAAATCCCCCCATAGCAGAGCAGTGCTGATGAACATGTGGCCTCATCCTCACAGCTCTTGTGTCCTTGCACAAAAAGTGGGAAATTATTCCACTAGCAGCAAAAAGAGGTTCTGAATATAACCTAAAAATAAAGGGTTTTGGCACAGGGGCTGTGGTCACACTCCTGAAGCCCACCTGGGTGCTGTGGCCCCCTGTACCGTGGATGCTGGGGAGGGCTTGGGGCAGCCCCACTCTGTTGCTCTGCCCTTTTATAAGAAAAAAACCCTCCCCAAAGTGCTGCTGGCTCCCAGCAGGCCCCAAAGCCCCAAAACCCAGACTGAGGGGACCCAGGAGTGCAGCCGTGCCCGCCGCGTTTCAGGCTGCTGTCACCGAACAGCCTGGAGCTGAAAACATTTATCCTCCGAATGGGAGAGAGGGTTTTGGTGGAGACCATTTGCAATCACAGAGAGGCCTGTATTTTTCCTGCAAATGACTGTACTTGAAGAGTGATTACTTCATTTTAGCTCGATTGCTCCTGAAGGCGTTCAGGGGCAGAGAGAGACAGGGGCAGGGGGCTGCGGTCCCAGGGGCTGATCCTGCGGGGTGCTGAGTACTCCCTGGTATCGCCCCCCTGGCTCCTGCTGCCAGGAGGTGGTGGGGAGGGATCGGGGTCAGGGTCCTGCTGTGTTCTCCCCTCTTTTGGCCCTGTTACACGGATGGGGTTTCACCTGGAGGTGCTGGAGGGGAAATCCTCCTCAGCAGGGCCTGGCCTCCCCAGCACCAGCGATGGGGATGCTGCGATCCCCCCTCCCTGTGACCCCCAGAGTCACCCATGGGTGCAGACTGTGAAATGCTGCAAAAGGAGCTTTTGGGACGGCTGCTCTGCTTCCCCCTTTTCGTTTTGATTTTCAAGCACAACTTTGGGAGTTTAAAAATGGGCCGTGTGGCTTAAACGTTCCATATTCGGGTTGTTTGTCCCCAAATCCTGGCAGCATCCTTCTTCTGCTGGGCCCCATCCAAATCCCCCCATGCTGAGATGCTCGGCTGCTGGAAACAAATCCCAAATCCCCCCCACTGCAGTGTCCCCAGCTTGTCTCCCGCACAGACACACAGGGCTCGTGTCCTCCAGGCAGGGCTTCAGCAGAATTTTAGCTCTGGGAGGGGATTTGCTCACTTTGCTCCACGCTCAGTGCCTTTTGGAGGCTGCTTTGGTCTGGAGAGGGGGAGCTGAGGTGTCCCTGGGCTCTCCTTGCCCCGTGCAGGTGGGTGAATCCTGCTCCATGCATCTTGCACCAGGCTGAACCCAGGGGTGGGCAGACCTCCCAAGCCTGCTCCTGACCTCAGCAGTGCAGAACCTGGGGGAAATTTTTAGATTTTTAGCCCCGATTTTGCTGCAGTGTCCTGGGGAGGCTGCGCTGGGAGGGTGCTGCTGTTTGCACCTGGGCAGATTTCACTCTCTGGGGATAAAACAAACAAACTCGGGGTGCAGCAGCCGGGCTGGAGGAGGAGGATTGCAAAACTCACCCCCCCAGCCGAAGGAAAAACATTTTCCTGCAGAGCCGGGGCTGCGGAGGCTGTGGTTGAACAAGGGCCCTTTCATCCCCTGGCAGCACCGCGTGTCCCCACGGGCACCCAGCGCCACGTCCCGCGCCTGCGCCCGCCGCCCCGTGCGCATTTTCCTTTTTTTTTTTGTGTGTGCCCCTTTGGTTTTGTTTTTAGTTTTTTTTTTTCTACCTCCTTCCCTTGCTGCAAGCCATGGCTGCACCTCGTGCTCCCTGCCCCCCCCAGGAGGGGCGGTGGCATTGCTGAGTGTCACCCATGGGTGCCACCGTCCCTGCAGCTGGGACCCCCCCACCCCAAAGCTGGGGGCCCTCTGGAGGTTGGGGTGCCCCAGGATCGATCCAGGCTGGTGGTGGCCTGCAGCTGCCTCCCCCCCAAAAAAACAGGGACCCCCAGTGCAGCTGGGTCCCCTCTGCAGCCATGCACTCCCCTGCAAACAACCAGGGACCCCCCAAAACTGCAACTGTGCCCCCCCCCCAGCCTTGCAACCCCTCCATACAAATGGGGACCCCCCCTGCAACCGTCCCTATCCTGCAACCGTGCACCCCCCCCAGCTTTGAACCCTCTTGCAACCTTGCATCCCCTAAAACTGAGGACCCCCCCTTGCAACCTTGCACCCCCCCTGCCCTGCACCCCCCTGCAACCGAGGACCCCCCAAACTGCAACCATGCACCCCCAGCCTTCCACCCCCCCTGCAACCTTGCACCCCCAGCAACTGGGACCCCCCCTTTCCAACCTTGCCCCCCCCCAGCCCTGCACCCCCCTGCCACTGGGGACCCCCAAACTGCAACTCTGCCCCCCCACCCCCCTTGCAGCCTTTCACCCCCCCCAACTAAT
>CM021787.1:1984850-2094265 GCA_011076525.1 Nettapus auritus | reverse complement strand
CCCTTTACCCCCCCCCTTTCCCCAAAGCTCGCACCATGCGCAGCGCCCGGGCGCTGCTGCTCGCCCTCGCCCTGCGGGTCTGCGCCCTGGACACCGAGACGCCCTCCGGTGAGGGGGTTTGGGGGGACGGGGGGGGGCGGGCGTGGGGGGATCGCTTTCGGACGCCCCCGGTCGTTTTCGGTCGCCACCGGTCGCTTTCGGTTGCTTTTGCTCGCTCCCGGCTGCTCCAGCCGCCGCTTTGTGCGCGCTCCTCTGAGCCCCGCGTTCCTCTGCGGGGGGGATTTCGGGGGGCTCCGGTCCCGGTGCACGGCTCTGCCCCCCCCCCGGTCCCGTCCCGGTACCCCTGCAGCCGCCGCTCCCGTCCCCGTCGGGGCTCCGCGGGGTTGCGCGGGCAGGCAGCGGGGCTCGGTGCCGCTGTGGGGAGGGGGTCCCCGGGCTCTTGGGGGGGTCGGGGGGGGATGAAGGGGTCCGGTGCCCCCCTCTTTGTCCCCTCCGGTCCCCAGCACGGCTCCGGGAGCGCTGCGGGAACAGGTGGTGGTGTCAGCGCGCTCCGCTCGCAGCCCGGCGCTGTGCTGCGGGGTTATAATTAGAGCTTCCCCAAAGAATGTTGTTATTATTTTTTATTATTTTTCCCAATTTCGACGCTTTCCCTCCTCTGGGCTTCCCTGCCCGGCCCTCAGCCGCTCTGCCAGGCTCGGAGAACAGCTCCTGGGGTGCAGCAGCCCCACTGCCACCCCCCCAAAATTGGGGTACCCAGGGGATCTGGGGGTTTGGGGCTGGGTCTGGGGAGGTGTGGGTACAGGGGAGACTGAGGCACGGGGCAGAAGGGACTCCGGTGCCGCAGCTGCCGGCTGCTGGGAGCCGCTCCCTGCTTCGGCGCTTGGTTTTGCCTCGTTCTTTCCTGTTTTCCTTTCACTTCGTGGTGCAGCGTCTCACCTGCGTGCAGCCCTGGTGCTGGCACACGGCGGGGTTTGGTGGTGGCCCCACTCCAAAAATTTATAAATAGCGCTGGGCAGCTGTGGGGAGCTCTGTCGGGCTGCTCTGGGTGCAATGGAGAAACTGAGGCACGGGGCTTTGCGGGCTGCACTGCTGGAGGAAGGGGCTTCTGCCCTCACCCATGGTGCTGGGGGGTCCGGGGCTGTGCTGCTCCCCAGCCCTGTGTGGGGTTTTTTTCCCTCTCGTAGCATCCTGGTGTTGTCACGTCTGGTCTGCAGCAGCCTGCGAGGGGTGGTGGTAGCGGGGTCTGTGTCTGGAGCATCACGGCATGTAGAGGGGGATTTGTGCCGTTTTTAGGGATCATGGTGGTTTCCCCAAAGGGGGGCTGCAGGGGACCACCCGCCCGCCTGGGGAGCGGAATGGGGCTGGGTTTGGATGGGGAAGGGGCTCGGGATGGAGTTTGCCTGCTCCCAGACAAACCTCTTCCCTCCCATGGGCCTCGGTGTCCTGCCCATGAGCGGACATTTGCCGTGGACAGGCTCCATCCCGAGCCGTGGGCTGCTGCGAGCCAGAGCCGCGCAGCCCCGAGTGCCTCTGCTCAGCGCTTCCCCCGGTACCGGCAGCGCCCGACCTGCCTCCAGCCCGCTGGGGTCTCTCGTCCTCACCGCAGCCAGTGGCTTTCTGTAAATCCCAGTGTAAATCCCAGTGTCTGGGACTCAGTGACCCGGCTCCGTGAGCCGGGATGGGTGCTCGGTGCCCCATCCCCCCGGGATGCTCCCCGCTCCTCTCCAGAGCGCTTGAACTTCAGTGATTTGTTAAAGATTTGTTTAAAATTTCCCAGTGGCTGAGCTGTCGGCACTGTCTGCGTTGTGCACATCGCAGTGGTTTTTTTTATAGGGGAGGGTCCCTTTGGTGGCACCTTTGGGTGCTCCGGTGGGGGCTGCTCTCGAGGGGTGCCCTGGTGTGGGCTGCCTGTGCCCCCCAGCACCAGCTTGGGGCGCTTTCCAGCAGCGCCTGGGGCGTGCGGCAGCAATTAGCAGCAATTAAGCAAATAAAATATTAGGGTTTGCAGCTTTCCCTTAGGAGGAGGTTTCAGGGGGGAGCCCAAACCTGAGGTTTGGGGCACTTCTGGTTGCACCAGGACGATGGTTTTGGGGTAGGCAGCGGAGGGGTCGGGACGGGTGAACTTGGCCTCTCCCCTGACCCCGTGGCCCCGTTGTTTGGGCTGGGTGAGCACAAGCGGCCGCGTTCCCCTGGGTCAGGGATTGGGGTCGGGGAGCGGAACAAATCCGGCGGCGTCTCCCTGGCCGTTAACGGCCGCGTCTTTGTCAGCAGAGGCTGTGGGGACAATGGGGGATGCTGGGGACAATGGGGGATGCTGCAGCTCAGCGTCCCCACGCAGGGGTCAGGACCCCAGGGGCCGGTGCGGATATGGGGGCTCATGTCGCCGGCCACCCCCTCGTTGGTGCTGGGCATGGGATGGCTTTTTCTCTCTGCCTGTTCTGCTGTGTTGGGAAGAATCTTTGCTTACTATTTCTGCTGCATTTTGGGGCTTTTTAAGCTGTGCTTTGTGCTGCTGGTGGACACTAGGGTGAGGGCTGGCTGTGGGGTGCTGGATCCTGCAGCACCCGGACAGTGCGGGCACAACACATCCCTCCTGAGATGCTCTGAAAAATCCTGCTCACATCAATGTCCCTGAATGTGCCTTG
This sequence comes from Nettapus auritus, assembly GCA_011076525.1. Taxonomy (NCBI): domain Eukaryota; kingdom Metazoa; phylum Chordata; class Aves; order Anseriformes; family Anatidae; genus Nettapus; species Nettapus auritus. Next base: position 2,091,620 of record CM021787.1, on the reverse strand, counting down.
GGTTCAGCTTTTCTGCTCCTGTGCTCCCTTATTTTTGGCTCTCTCGTGTGGTCCCCTCTCCCCAGGAGCCGGAGTGCTGTGGTCTTCGCTGTCCGCGAGGGTGAAGCACAATTTGGGGATGCTCGGTGGTGTCAGAGCCCATGCATGGAGCTGGAGCTGTGGCTCCATACCCGTGGTGGAGGGCTGCAGCGCTGCTTTTCTCCCCCAAAGGCTTGCAGTTGTGTTTGCTTTGCTTTTGCCTTTTTCTCCCCGCTCCGGAGCTGGTGCTGCGCTCCCTAGGTCGTGTTTTCCCCGGCTGCAGGCGGGTGCTTGGACCTGCCCCGGGATCCTGGTGAGTCACCTCTTGGCCCACGCCGAGCATTTTTTCCTTTCTTATCCAAACTAAGACGAACCTTCCAAATCCCTGCTTCCTGGGGAGTTTTCCCTGCTTGAAGCCAGCAGGATCTGACCCCTGGAAGACAAAAGGCGGCCGCTCCAACCCCTGCCTCCCCACTGCCAGCTGCTGAGGACGGTGTACCCCCGATTGCTCTGGAAGGAAGCTTTTTTTGCTCACAACCACTTTTTGGCAGCCCTTGGAGCCCTGAGCTCAAAGGGTGCTCTGCTCACCCTTTTCCTGCCAGGGGACACCCCCAAAAATCCCCTCCTGTCCATGAGCTCCCAGGTGTTTGCTGCTTACTGCCAGCAGCCGTGCACGGGTTAAGCATGCGGGGCTGGAGGCAGGGGCAGGTAAATCCCTTCCGCATGCTCAGAGCTGGGAGGTGGCAGGGCTCGGGAGAGCCTTATCAACACAGCCCTGCCATCTGCCTGCTTAAACCTCCATAAATAAGCTTTTTAATAATCTATTATTAACATGCACTATAATTGTCTTATTAGACATGTCTGGGAACCTTTCGTTACTGCGTGATTAAATGTCAGATTCCCAAACCTCCTCCTCTCCCCGATGGCAGCCAGGGGGGTGCTTTGCAGCTGGCTTTGGGCACCGCTCCCATGGCCATGGGGTCCCCACCTTGGCTGTGGGGTCCCCACCGTGCCCCATCCCCTGGGATCGGGGGAGCAGTAGCCACGCTTCCACCCCGCGTGGATTTGGAGGGGGCCTTGTGCCGTGGCCCTTGCCCATCCCGAAGGCTCGCCGTGCCCTTCCAGGCTGCAGAGCCTGGGGAAACTGAGGTTTTTCCCTCCAGGCTGAAGCTGCAGCCCCAGGGAGACCTGGGCGAGGAGGATTCCCAGCGCGTTCCCCCCCCCCGGGCTGATTGCCTCCTTGTTGGCAGCCTTAAAATAAATCTGTCCTGAAGACGGAGCGCTCTCTTTCCGCCGCAGATGGCCTCTTCAAACCCCGCTCCCTGGCTGCCTGGCAGAGGCTGCTGTTGATTTTTTTTTTTTAGTGTGGGGACGCATCCGGGTGGGTGCCCGGACCTGGCATGACCGTGGGACATCCTGAGGACATGGGGACCTGCTTGTCCTTGCTTTCACCCCCACAGGGCTGCCCTGGGGAGAAACAGGAGGAGGAGGAGGGATGGTGGGAGCTGGCAGGCGCCGCAGGGACTTCCCTCTTGCTGCCTGAGCTGCACTGGGTGTTTGTCGAGCTCTTTCCTTTCCTGGTGCTGGGAGCGGCTTCTGCTACACCCTCTGTGTAGATCCAAAGTCCAGCGCTGCTCCGGTGCTTGGGGACAGCCCTGTCCCCTCCCCAAGCTGGTGCTGGGGGCACACAAGCTGTCTGGGGTCTTGCAGTCACCAGCACTGCCCTCACCTCTGTGCCATGGGCTGCGAAGTGCTGGCAGAGCACTTGTTGGCTGCCTCGTGTCCCCAGCAGCTCCCCGGCTTCACCCGAGGTCCTGGGCTGGGAGTGACATCCTGGTGACACACACACAGATTTAGGGGGCTCCGGCTTTGCTGCGCCCTAGTTCCTCCTCTCCAAAGCAGAGCCCATGGGGCTGCACCCTCCTGAGGCCATCCCCATGTGCCTGACCCCAAATCTGGGGGTGCCGAGGGCTCTGCTGCGGCTCGGCGGCGGGGGCTGTGCGGTGCCACTGCCACCAGAGGGAGCGGGGACACGGAGCTGCTGCTGCATCAGCCGGGTCCCCGTGCCTTGTGGTTGGAGAAACACTGAGTTTATTTATGTATTTATTTATTTATTGAGGTTTGACTTTAAAAATGTTGGGGAATCGCCCGTAACAGGGTGGTTGCAGCGGTGCAAAATTCCACTGCGGGGAGCCCCTTGCTCTGGGAGCCCCCCCCATGTGAGCCAGCAACTGCTTTGATTGCTTGGACCCCCCCACATGGAACAGCTCTTGCTTGGCTTCGTTAAGTTAACGAGGGCTGTGGCTCCCCGGACAGCACAAGGGGGCTGTGGTGACCTGATGCGCCGTAATGAGGCTGCTGTCCCCACGGTCGTGCTCGGTGTTGGTGGCTTTGCCCGGGGCAGCAGAGAGGAGCCCTGGCAGCCCCGGGGTGTCCGAGCCGTGTGTGCATCCCTGTGCATGAGCAATCCAACACAACTAGCCCAATTAGCCCAGCTGGGGAGCACGCATCAGTCCAGTGCACTTCACCCATGATGGCACCACGGGGACAATAGCACTGCAGGAACGAAAGGGCTGCTCCCACCCAGCTGCTCCCCGGTGAGGGGGTTGGTCTTTGGGGCACTGCCTGGGGTCTTCATGTCGTCGGGGGGAGCCAGCTTTCCTGGACGAAGGCTGTGGAGCATCACAACTGCTTGCCTGTGGAGATGGAGGCAGGCTGGATGGATAGACGGACCATGGACACACAGTGTTTCCTTGCCTGGATGGACCTGGAAGTGCCCATGGAGCTGCTGCAGCTATGGGGGATGCTCAGTGCCACCTCCCTGCGTGGTGCTGGTGGCCCTGGTTGGATGTCCGAGGGTGTCCCATGTGTCTTGTGTGCCTTTACACAGAGGTGGAGGAGCCTGTGGGGTTTTGGGGTCACTGGAAACCTCTGAAGACTTTGCTTTGCAGGGGAAGGAGAAGCCTGAGCTGTGACAGCGGGGGTTCAACAGCAAACTGAAACGTGTGCCCGGTCCCGGGCTGATCCCGAGTCATGCAGAGAGCAAAGCCCCGCTCCTGAGCCAGGCAGGATGGCATCAGGTGGCACCACGGGGCTGCGGCCATCAGCGGTGCTGCAGGGACCTGTTAGACTCATTAATGCCCCGTGTAATTAGCTGAATAAATGCTTCTCACATAATCATCAGCTGCAATTTGCCTGATGGTGTTAGCTGAGAGGGAAGGCCCCTGTTGAATTTGCAACGGTGGTGGTGCTGCACATCGGGGGCTGCAGGGCTCCTGCCCAGCCCTGCCTCCCTGCCGTTTCCCAAGGACTCTCCCCATGCTGTTATTTTTATTATTATTATTTTTTTCTGTATTTTCAGCCTCACGGTCGCTGTCTGCCTCCTCGCTGAGTGATAAAGTCCCATCGATTTTTTTTTTTATTTTTTTTTTACGGCCAACAACTGGCCTGCTTTACTTTTGCATTAACAGCATCAAACTAAAGCAGCACATCTCTGCACGGGGAGAAAGTATTTATCACTTACTTGGTAACTCAGCCAGGCTCTTGCCCATTTGCTGCTCATCTGGCGGGGTGTGTGGGGCCCTATCCTGCCTGCTGGGTGCATCCCCAGGGCAAGCCCAAAACCCAGCCCGGATGAGCAGATCCCTGCATGGGAGAAGCTGAAGCAATGCAACAGATGGAGGAGAACAGGGAGGAACGAGGCTGTGCAATGGCCAGGATGCAGAGCAAACCCAGCACCCGGCACTGGGCTCGTGTGTTTATCCTGTTTGCGACAGATCTTGGGGTTTTGAAAGCTCAGCATTTTGCTTTCAAGGCGCTGGGTTCACTAAACCTCGTGGTTCAGTGCGGCGAGTTGGCTAGACCTCAGCTCAGCACCCGGGCACCTCGCTGCTGATTTTTCAGAGGCCTTGCAAACAAAGTGGGGGAGCTCTGAGCCTGGCAGAGCCCTCCCGAGAGCTTGTTTGTATTCCGGAGGAAAGGGAAATTCAATTTTTTGACAAATGACACAGGCCATTTGCAGAGCAAACCTGGCTTTGCAGACAGCGCTGCAAGCGACGGAGGGGAGGTATTAAAAGCAATAAATAAGCTATTGAGAGAAGGCAGCGGAGGGCTCTCGTGGCTCTGGATTTACGACGTGCTGGCCCCCAGCGATGGCTGCTCTGGAGCCGACACCTGCACAGGGACCTGGAGCTGTTACCTGATGCACAAAGGGGCATGGGGTGTGGGGCTGGGGGCTTGCTGTCCGCCCTGGCAGCACAGAGGGGGCATGGAGACCCCAAGAGTGATCTGCAAGTAGATGGGGTCCTGCTGAACCCTCCTGCTGGTGTTTTTTTCCTCCTGCCCACTTCACTTACAGGGGCTGGATGTTTTTGTCCCCTTTGGGGTTGCAGCATGGGCTTGTTCCCTGCTACTGCAGGGAAATGAGCTCCTCGAAGCCAAGGGGCACATGGTGGCCATCTCACAAGTGTTGTCCTCTTGCACCCCCCATCATGCTGCAAAGTGCACAGCTCTTCCAAACCATGGAGGCCCTGCTCTGGGTGTTGTGAGGCCATAAGTAATGGGGCTGAGTCCCCTGGCACTGCCATGTGCTCCATCACAGAGGCTTTGCCCTCTGGCGTGCTGCTCCTCGCTGCAGCAAGGAGGTACCTGGAGGGCAAGAGTCTGCATCCCTTCCTCTAGAAGGGGATGTATTCCAGAAAACCTTTGTTTCATTTATTTTCCCTGATGTTTTCTGCAGCTCAGGCTGCTGATGGAGCCCCACAAGGCTGCAGTGCTGCTGCTGCCCCTGTGCCTGTCCCAGGACTGCTCATTTCGCTGCCCCGACCCATGCTGAGGAGCATCTCCCTGTGCTCAGGGCTTCCCATGTGCTTGTTGCTTCCCTAAATTCAGCATTTTGCCCTCATGGAGCCTTCACAACAGCCATGAACCCTTGATGGTAATAATGGGGAGGAAAGAGGCTTGAGCACTTTTTTTTTTTTTTTGCCATTTTTTTCCCCTCACAAGGCCAGGTGGGTGAGAGCTGCCTGCACGTCAGCCCGAGGGCTGTAATTGCGCCATGAGCAATTGATAACTGCAGGACGGAGGTTTCCAAAAGCCTGTGTTTGTTTTTCTTCTGATGCCGTAGAAGAGGCAGCCCTGACTTTGTTAATTAAGCAATGGTTAATTATGAAAGCACTCGCGTTGCAGCTCGGTGGCCTGCAGCCAGCCCTTTCCGCGTTGCGTTCTCCCAGCGTTGCGTTTTTCTGCCTTGCATTTGCTCCCTGAAGGCTCCCAGGGGTCCGCAAAGGATCTGGGTCTCCACGTCCCGACCCATGGGTCTGTGGGGCTTGAGAACGGGGACTTTGCAGGTGAAAACCATAAAGGGAGATTTCAACAGGCCCAAAAATGGATTTATGACTTCTGTAGTTGCTGGTAGACGGATATTGTTCTCTTAGACCTGCGCTTTCCAAACACCGAGGTTATCAGGCATAAGTGACTTATTATGCAAATCCTCTGTCTTAATATCTGGCTGTTCTCTCCCTGGAATTGCATTGGCTAAACCCCATGCGTTATTGGAGCTGCTAATGTTTACACATTAGCTTCTTTGGCTAATATACAAGGCTTCAAGTTGCAAATTGATGTTTCTTACAGCTGAGCAAATTATTTTTCTATTAAATGCAATATTTAAAATGATTTGGAGAAGCAAAACAAACTACTGGCAAGAATTTTAATGGAGCTGCTTTCCATATTCTTCTAATCAGCTTTTATCGGGTCCAGAAAATCAGTAATTTTTTTTAAACGTTTCTATTTCACCAGAGCGGGGAAAGGAGGAGAGGCAGGGAGCGGGTTTGTTGTAATCTCTGGTGTGTGTAACGCAGGAGGTTATTTGCACGTGGCTGTTGTGTTTGTATCCCAGGCCCTTTGAGTGTGCAAAATGCGGTGTGTTGGGTACTCAGCTCCATTCTGCCTGGACTAAAGGGGCAGGCTGAGAGAGCCGGGCCTGTTTAGCCTGAAAAAGAGAAGACTGAGGGGAGACCTCATCAGTGTGTATAAATACCTGAGGGGACGGTGTCGAGAGGATGGAGCCAGTCTCCTTTCAGTTGTGCCCAGCAACAGGACGAGAGGCAACGGGCACAAACTGAAGCACAGTTCGGCTGTGGCCTCCCTTTTAAAGCCTCTTTTGAAGCCTCCCTGCCTCCAGCGGCCAAGCCCCAGAGGGCGTCGGGCAGCCCCGTTGGCGCGGGTGCCTTTTCGGGGCCGCTCAATAAAAGTGAGGGGAAGCCCATGGAGCATGTCCCGCGGCGCAGGAGGTTAAACAGCGAAGGTTTAAGTGTGTAATTAACTCCGAAATGAGAGCGGCACAGCCTCGGCGGATGAAAGAGCGCCGGGCAGGCTGGTGGGCAGGCGTCCACACGGGGATTTAATGAGACGCCATCAACTGCGTGCGCGCTTCTTCGTCCTTTCCCTCCCTCCTCTGCATGGATCTGTCATATCCCTGCAGTCCTCTGCTCCTTCCCTTGTGGTTTGGGGGGGTTAGGCTAATTTGGGATGCTCGAGCATCATCTGGGCTGCATCGAGCCGTCGGGACCAGGCAGTCAGGCCCTCGGTGGTATTTTTATCTGCTCTTGCTGTTGGAACCGCTCCTCCCGTGGCGCTTGCTGTATTTAGCCCCGTGCTGAGCTGCTTTTACCCTGGCGTTGAACCAAGGCAGGGGCTGGGGTGCTGGGCTCTGTGTTTCCACCTGGAGATTTTTCGGGAGCATCTGGACCTGGAGTGACTCCTGCCAGCCACATCCCGCTGCCAGCAGGGATGGGTAAAACCATCCTTGTGTGTGCAGAAGGGGTTTTAGGTTGCGGGGAAGGCCTGTATAGATTCTAAGCGTGTTGATAAACCCTTAATTTTGGGGGAACAGCTCAGCATGGGAGCAGCCAGCTCTGTCCATGCCCTGCTGGATTTGTGACAGCCGCTGGAGGATGCTTGGGATGCTGGGGTGTCAGGGCTGGGTGCTCCTTTTGGGGAGGGAGAAGGGGCTGGGCAAAGCCTGGGGGTCTGCACCGTGCAAGTGCAGGAGGAGGCTGCCTCTGCCCTGATGGTGGGAATGGTCCTTGGGAACGGAGCCTTGGGGAATCCCTTTTCTCTGGGACATGGGGCTTTGCAGCCCCAAACAATTTGTGGGGTTCTGCTGCTTTCACTCTGCTTCCTCGGGCAGGATAAAGCAACCCCATGAACGAATTTCTCCCTCCTACGATATCCCATCTCAACAGACTTTGGAAGGAAACACATGGGCTTTTTTTTTTTTTTTTTTTTTACATCACTTGGCACGTAGAAATTTCCAACACTTATTTTGCCTTTTTTTTTCCTTTCCTTCATGGAAAATTTTGACAGATTTCTGCTTTTTTTTCCCTCCCATTAGGAAGCCAAGCCAAGCTTCAGGCTTTTTAAGCTCTGGCGGGGCTGGTGATGGGAACCAGCCGGGGCCGCATCCGCGCGTGGGCACGGCAGGCGCGGCAGCGGCGGGGTCGGCGTTGGGAGCTGAGCAGCACAAACGGCCCATTTAGAGAGGGATTTGAGAAAACTGTCAGGGCTCCGCTCCTTCGGTCCTATGAATAGGAGAGGATGTGCTTTTAGTCTTTGTGAAAGAAGTTTCCCGTTCGCGTGGTTCTGGGGAGAAAAAGAGCTCGACGCTGTAGTTGGTTCTTTAAAAAACTGAGTGTAAAAGGAGAAAAAGCCTCAAATCTGTTCTCATATATGAAAGTGTCGGGAGACATAATTTTTTTTTTTTTAAGTCTTACAGGATTTTTTTTTTGCAGTGGTTTGACTTGGCAACGTGGCTGTTTTGGGGCTGTTTGCAGCAAAAAGGCATCCCTAGGTCCCTGCTGTAGCCTTGTAGGGGAAGATCCCAGTCTGGTTCCATCCCATTGCCCCCAGGATGGTGACACTGACCCTGCCACAGTCCCAGTGGTGTCCCCACCACGGGTAGTTTTGCACAGGAGACATTTGTCTGTGTGTCCCCTGCTTGCTTGGGCAGGGCGCATGACCTGCACCAGCCCTACAAGCACAAATCCCCCAGCACTGGGGAGGATTAACTGATGTAATTTGGGGATAAAATATGAAAAAAAAAAAAAAAAAAAAAAAGAAAAAGAACAAAACCCCCAAAAAACACACCCCGGCCCAGGCTCTGCTTTCCCGCTGGCCCATTAGGGGATGTTTGTTCTTTCTGCTTGCTCAGGGCTTTCCTAATGTGCCTGCCCTCACCAGCCTAGGGGCTTGTGTTAATTATCACTGGAGCCCCAGTGCTTGTAATCAGTGATTTTAGCAGAACAATGGGGCAGTGTTAATGAGCCGGCTTGGAGCAGCTCCCCAGAGTCCAGGGGCTGGCACACGGAGGGGAAGGATGGAGAGGGAGGGCTGGGGAAGGGATGGATGCAGAGCCCCACAGCCTGGGGATGCTCATCTTTCAGGTTTGCTCTTTGCAAGGGAAAAAGCAACAGCCCCCAGCTCACAAATAAAGGGGCATGGGGGTGCCAGCTGCAGCTGGGGGCTCAGCAATGGGCTTGTGGGATGGGATTGCAGCTGGGGGTCTTGGCTTGGACCCGATGCTGACATGTGTCAGGCAGTGCAGAGCTCACAGTCTAAAGGTCAGAGCGGGATTTTTGCAGTTGTGAGTTCTGGCTCTATGGCTGTGGTGGAGCAGGGAAATCCCCGTTGCAGTACCGGGCCCTGGGAGGCAGAGCTATGAGCTGTGTCCTGCCTCCTATGCTGCAGCTCAGCCGGGGGAGCTGTGACCCCTCTGCCCCCGGAGCTGAGACCTGGCAGCTCGTTTCACTGCTGGGGGAACCCAATGGGAGGGGAGGGCAAAGGCAGTCGATGGGACCTGTCCTCACCCAACCCCTGGCAGCGTTTGCGGCCGCACGGGGCAGCTCTGCTCCTGCATTGGCAGGAGTGGGAACGGGGGGAGAGATGCCCGCTCCACCTCCCCTCTTTGTGGGATGCAGCAGCATCCATCCCAGCATGGCTTTCAGGGAGGGAGCAGCCGGTTTGCAGGGGCACTGATGTGTCTGTCTGTCCGCAGCGGGCTGCACCTTCGAGGAGGACGACGACCTGACCCAGTGTGAGTACAGCCAGGGCGAGGACGATGACTTCGGGTGGGAGCTGGTCCGCAGCTACATGATGCCGCACCTGACAGCCGACCTGCCCCACGGTGAGTCCTAGCCCCACGGGCATCTGCCCCAAACCCATCCCCTACCCCGGAGCCTGGGATGGGAAGCACCCCTTGGGGCACTTGGGTCGTGATTTATCCTCTGTTTTGGGGTCGGGGTGCTGCTGTGCCTGATGGCAAAGATGTGATGAGCTGTGTTGGTCCTTGGCATGGCACAACAGGATGCTGTGTGGCTCCGGGGGTGTCACAGCTTGGGGACCTGGGGCACGAGGTGTCCCCGCAGCCCTGGGCTCTCCCTCCTGTGGCACTGAGATGGCAGCAGCTTGCCTGGGTCTCTGCAGCATCTCCTGCGACGTGCGCCCGAGCTGATGGTGCCAAATTCCCCATCTGTCGTGGAGCGCTGCATCTGCAGCCCCTGCCCTGCCTTGCCAGCACGGGAGCCCCAAAATCCTTCTCTGAAGGCACCTTCAGCAGCTCTCCCTGCTGGGGCATCCATCTGCTCGTTCCTTGGTGCTCGTGAGAAGGTCCCATCTCCGGGAGCCGTGGCAAAGGGAGAAGTGTGTTTCTGGCTCTTGCAGCGTGGGGAGAGGCTTTTGGCTGTGAGCTGGAGGATAAAAATACAAATTGAATTTCTTCTCTTCTTTTTTAAAATCTCGTTGCTTTGGAGCCACTCTGTTATTTTTGGGGTCCAGCTCCTCGTTCCGATGACTGGGTTCTTGGAGTGGGTGTTTTGCCTGGGGACTTTGCTCACCCCAGCTTTGCACTGTGTTCCGGAGCTGTCCCCATGCCCAATGACCCCGAGAGGCACCCAGAAGCCAGATCCCACCCTGAGGCTGGGCAAAAAGAGGGAAAATCTGGTTTGTAGCTGGAGAGTAAAAATGATTTGTCATTCACTGCTTCTTAGAAAACTCGTCACCGCTCCCTCAGCCTGCCTCCAGCTGCTCTTCTGCCTTGGGCTCGGCTTGCTTCTCCTCTCTGCTAATCCCCTCTTCATTTATCTTCTCCTCTTCCCAACACCTTTTTGATCCAGGATTTCTCCCATCATCCGTGGGGAGCATCCCTGAAGGCAGCAGCCTCCACTGGCTCGGAGGGCTGGGGATTTGCCATGGGGACCAGCACGTCCCAGGCACCACAAACCAGCCTCTGCCACCCACGGGGGCTGTAGGGCTACTTCTCCTCAACGGTTGTCCAAATAATTGCTTTGAATCGAATTAACCTAATTTGTGCTCTGATGGGGCTCACCTGGGGGCAGCGAGATGGGAAGTGGAGCTGGGGAGGGGACGCTGGGGATGGATGATGGCGAGTCTCCAGCCTGTAATTGGGGTTTCTGTTTGGTTTCCTGCTGTAATTTAAGAGCTGTGCTGAGCGGCTGCAGTTCAAAGCCTGGGGGCTTGTTGGGGGGCTGAAGGGGTCAGGTGGAGACCGCGCTTGGGCACAAAGCGGGGGCTGCTTGCTTTGCTTGAGGATGTAACCACGGATTAATGAGAAGTGGGGTCTTAAGTGGGAGCAAAGAGTTGACCTGATTATTCCACTGAAACTCAGGGGTGCAACCGTCTGCGGTGCTGAACTACGAGAGCATGTAGCAGGGCAGGATCCGGCACTGGGAAGTGCCCCCATCCCTGATGCTGATCAGGGAGAGACGGGTGGCACCTGTGGGGTGCTCAGCCCCTTACCAGGGGGTCCCCAAGAGCCCCCCTGGCTGTTTGCAGACAGGGGCACAAGGTGCAGGCAGCACTGTGCCTCTTGGCCCCCTGGCAGAGCGGTAGATGAACGTTATTTCACAGCGCCGTGGCCTCTCCAGGGAGCACTTTACAAAGAAGTCTCGTGGTCCTGGATTAAAATGAGTTTTTATTGGAGATCAGCCAATTTCAAGGAGTGCAGGATTTATTTGAGCGGATGCTGGCTGCCGGCCACCCGCCTCTACCTTTTCTTCCCTCTTTCTTTTTGTTTTCTTGTTGTGTTTGTTTTTTTTCCTCTTTTTCCGTCTTGACTCGTCTCCCTCTTTCACATAAAGAAGACGGATGGGTCTCTCCCACGTTGCAATCTTGCTTTCTCAGCTCGTTATTGTTCTTTTAAGGGAGCGTGGTGGAGAGCTGGGGCAGGCTGCGCCACCGCTGCCGTGGTGCTGCTGTGCCGGGCACCGGGGCTGAGATGAAGGTTGGAATTTGTTTAATGAGCACCTGAATAAAGCGGGTGCTTGGGTTAATCCCCGCATTAATCTGTTGGATGGGACAGAGGCAGGATGGAGCATGGGTCTGGTTTTCTGAGTGGCTTTCTTTTCTAGGTTTGCATTGCAAAGCATCAGAAAGTTTTCTGTCCAAACTCAGTGATATTGGAAAAATCCCCCCATGGATCCCTGCTTGTCTCTTCTGTATCTTCATGCATCACACTGCTCCGTGCTCCCTCCATCGTCCCCACTGCTGCCACCCCGGTGCCTCTCCTTCAGCTACAGCCTTGCTTCCCCACTGGCTCCTGCTGCATATCTTTAAAAACCTTGGAAAAAATAACCTTGGTTTTGGCTCCTGGGCAGAGTTATTGTGATATTTCCAAGTGCCCCATGGCGGTGGCTGGCCGGCCCTTGATGCTGGGGGGCTCCCCGGGGAGATGCTCATCCTATGGCTCAGTGCAGAAATAGGGTGCTGGTGCATGCTTCACATGCCTGACTCGCTGCCTCTTAATGGCTCTCTCCTTTTATTTTTATTCCCCTTTCTGTGGTTTTGTACAATAAAATCTCAGCAAGATGTGAAAGTGCTGGGGGGGGGGGGCATGGCAGCGCCTGCGACCTCTCCGCAATTTGGAACCGAGGCTGGCTGCCGGAGGTGCTGAGTTGTCCTTGAAGACCTGGTTTGAATCGCAAGGAAGGGATAATGTCCCCAAAATGGGAAAACAAGGCTGGGGACCTTGCACAAGGACTTTGCAGGGACAGATCCAGGGCTTCCTGCGTGCAGCCCATGCAGGCAGAGCTGCTTTTGCAGCTCAGACCTTCAGATGCGTCTCGCCAACAACTTTAGCCTAACAAACTGATGTTTTTCCCATCGGGAACATAGCTGGAAACTTATTTCTGTTTTCATTTGAAATATTATTTAGCGCTTTTGAGACTCCTCTGTTTCTCCACCGAGCAGTTGGACTTTTCCCTAAAAGCCCACCTGAAAACTAAATTAAATCAAATTGCCGGTGTCCTCCCAGCCGAGCAGAGGGGCTGCTAGTCTCCTGGGGGGGGCTGCCTCATTACTTGCAGTGACAAAGCAGGGTGACAGCCCGCTGGGCCAGCATGTCAATTAAAACCAACCTTAGATTGGATTGAACAGCGGAGAAAGGATTTAACAAACGAGGCGCGGCATCGATCGAGCCGCCTGCGTTAATGGACTCGGAGCGGCCAGGGAAAGGAGGGACGTGGAGGGAAGGATGCTTGCAGGGCTGCCTCCATCCTCAGCCCAGCCACGTCCCCTTCCTGGGGCTGCTTAAGCTGCCTGTTTCATGTGAGGTTTGCAAATAATTCCCCTGTTTTGATTTTTTGAAGGGGATTTTTGCTGTAATGCTGGCATATGGACTGCTGCAGTTGGAGCCAAGGGTGTCTAGTCCCAGCTGAGCTAATGGACGTTCTCCATCTTTAAAATAACTTTTCAGGGGTTTAATTTTAGTCTCGTATTTTTATTTTTAATGTTCTCTGGCTTTGTTTTGTTTGTGGGCAGGAGGAAGGACTTAAGTCATCGATGAGAGCCCGGAAGATGGGGCAGGCAGAGGTTGCATTTGGGAGATGTCAGCTTTCGGTGCTGGCATCCCCTGGCCCGAGCAGAGCTGCTCTCATCAGTGCAGGAAGAAATTTCAGGGGAGAAAGGAAAAAACAACCAAACAAAAAACAGAAGGAATAGTTGCATACTGGCTTCCCCTCCATCCATGAAATGCATCTGTGTTATCTGAGAAACTAAATTTATTTCACCCTGAACACCTGCCTGGAGAGGCTGGGATGCCTGGTGGCAGTGTGGATCGGTGGATCTGGCCCAAATTTTGCTTTTTAGTGATTTCTTTCCCTTTTTGGCCATCCCTCAACTCCATCCTTCTGGTTCCTAGCTCTAAAGGATGTCGTGGTACAGTGCCAGCATCGCTTTTCCCCAGGTGGATGGGGCCCGTTGGGTGCTTTGGGACCACCCATGGGTTCAGCTCCCAAGTGCCAGGGAAGGCGGATGGGTGTCCCCCAGCCTTCATTAGGCTCCGTTGGTGCCCATGCCCTGGTTGAGCCGCTCGGCAGGGGTTGTTGGGAGAAAAGTGTGTGAATTCATGTAAATTAAACAGCGGTGAGAGCTATTAATAATTAAGGGGCTGCTGTCAGGAAAACAACGGTTGACTTGAATAAATGGCCTGGCTTTGTTACTTACAGCGCTTGCTGTTATTAAAGTGGAAGGAATATTAATAGTCTCGTCCTTGCTGTGGGGTGGGGGTGAGGACCAGCTGTGGGACCCTGGGCTGCTCTGGGACTTCTGTGGGATTTTGGGGCACAGCCTGGGGGTGGATGCTTCATTTTGCGTCCCCTTTGGGCTTTTGGTCCTCATGGGGAATCCTCGGTGGCCTTGGAGTGAGCATCAGCACCTCTGGGCTCATTGCTGGTGGCTTTGGGTGTGGGGCAGAGTCTCTGGTGGCATCGAAGCCACTAACGGGCTTGGTGGCACGTGCAGCGGGACCTGGTGTCCTGGGGGGACCAGCTTGTCCTGGGGGCAGCGGGTCTGATCCTCCCCTCCACATCCAACTGCTGGGTCCCATTTTGGCATCATGCTGCTACCTGGGGCTCCAGTATCCCTTGCTCCCTTGGGGTCCATCCTTGGGGTCCCCTCACTCCCAGCTCCTTCCCACGGGTGCCACCCTCCCCGTCCCCAAATCTAGAGGCGAGGTGGAGGAGAGAGGCACCGCTCCACGCTCTCCTTCCTCTCCCCCCTGCTTCCCCCCCCGGCCACAGGCTCCTACCTGATGGTGAACGCCTCGCAGCACGCCGCGGGCCAGCGGGCTCACCTGCTCTTCCAGGCGCTGAGCGAGAACGACACCCACTGCCTGCAGTTCAGCTACTTCATGTACAGCCGCGACGGCCACAGCCCCGGCACCCTCAGCGCCTACGTGCGGGTGACGGGGGGCCCGGTGGGCAGCGCCGTGTGGAACGCCTCCGGCTCCCATGGCCGCCAGTGGCACCAGGCGGAGCTGGCCGTCAGCTTGTTCTGGCCCAACGAGTACCAGGTGAGCCCCCCTGAGACCCCTACATGTGTTACAGACCCGGCTCTCCGTCACCTGCTGTTAATGTGTGTTAAAATCCCTTTGCTCAGGGGATGGGGTCTCCTCCAAAGGCTGGGTGCTGGGTTAGGGGACCCCACGGGCCAGGCATGACCTCTGTGTTCGGTACCACAGGTCCTCTTCGAGGCGGTGATTTCCAGCGAGCGCCGTGGCTATCTTGGATTGGATGACATCTTGCTCTTGAATTATCCATGCTGTGAGTGTGGGGTGGGACATGAGTGTGGGCTGTGGGGAGGTGGGTGGGTGGTGGGTGCTCCAGTGGTGAGTGCCCTTAAGCCCATCCAGTGCTCTCAGGAAGCTGCCTGCTCCAAACTCGTCTCCCCCACGCCGGGTTTGGGGACTGCAGTGGGGATTTGGGGCAGATGAGAGCTTCCTGACTCCTCCTTGTGTCTCTTGGCAGCCAAAGCCCCCCACTTCTCCCGCCTGGGCGACGTGGAGGTGAACGCAGGGCAGAATGCCACCTTCCAGTGTGTGGCTGCCGGCAAGGCCGCCGAAGCGGAGCGCTTCCTGATGCAGGTGAGCGGGGAGGATGCACTGGCCTGGAGGGGAGAAGGATAACCCTGTCCTCTCATCAGTGACATCCTTTGGGACCATGTTCACTGCCTCTGGGTGTCATGCTGACCTGTTCTCATGCTCTTTCCCTCCCCGCCGGGCAGAGGCAGAGCGGTGAGGTGGTCCCCGCTGCCTCCGTGAAGCACATCAGCCACCGGCGCTTCCTGGCCACCTTCCAGCTGGACGAGGTGTCCAAGGGCGAGCAGGACCTGTACCGCTGTGTCACCCAGTCCAGCCGTGGTGCCGGCGTTTCCAACTTCGCCGAGCTCATCGTGAAAGGTGGGTGCTGCCCACTGGTGTCCCTCTGCATTGTGCCACGGACTCCTGATCGCCCCTGGTTGCACAGGGGTTTCTGTCAGGGCACCGGGACTGCGTTTGTTCGCTGTGACTGGCATGAGCTAAACTGTGCTTCAGCATAAAACCTGGAAACTACCTTTCCCACTGGCCTTCATTTATTTTTCATTGCAGTCGGTTGGAATTAATTAATTCTGGTGAAACTTTGCAGTACATTGGTGCACGCTGGGCAGTGCATCTTCTAAAAATAATTGAAGTTTGATCAGGTGAAACCCTATTGCTGCCAAGGCTGCTGAAGAGATGCAGGGCACGTGGCACAGGCTGAGATTTAAAGATCAGCCTGTGCTTTCTGACATTTCAGTGTCAGTCTCTTGTCAACGTTTTGCTTGTCCTCTGGGCGTGAGATCAGTTTGTCCCGTGACCCTGATGGTGATGGGTTGGTTTGGGAGGAGATGTGAACGTGCTGCCTGCAGTCAGTTGTGGTACCTGTGGCTTGGGGTGCTGGGATGGGGGATGCTCTGGTGCTGAGAGGGGATGCTCCAGCTTTGAGAACCACTTCTCCTCTCTCTTCCAGAGCCCCCCACACCCATCGCGCCCCCTCAGCTGCTGCGGGCCGGCTCCACCTACCTCATCATCCAGCTCAACACCAACTCCATCATCGGCGACGGCCCCATCGTGCGCAAGGAAATCGAGTACCGCATGACCTCGGGGCCCTGGTCAGAGGTGCATGCTGTCAACATGCAGACCTACAAGCTGTGGCACCTGGATCCTGACACGGAGTACGAGATCAGCGTCCTGCTCACGCGCCCTGGTGAAGGGGGCACCGGCAAGCCGGGACCCCCGCTCATCAGCCGCACCAAGTGTGCAGGTGGGTTGGCATCCATGCAGCGTCCATGTCTGGGAACAGCAGATTTGGTCCAGGGTCTGTGATATGGCTTGGAGCATTTCTTCTCTGGATGCATGGAGCTGCATTTTGTTGACTTTTTAGGGGCAGCGCCTGGTTCCTGTCCCTGGTGATGGGTGAAGGGGGCTGGGGACAGCTGCTCACCTGGGCTGCAGGGTCCCCAGGGCCTCTTCTATCTTAGGGCATCCCTAAAATATCAGGACAGGAGACCTGGCCGTGGCTGGCTAGTGTCTGTTGGCCACCTTGCTGTGGTGACCGAGGTTTGGGGATGTTGCAAGATGCAAACCCTGACCCAGGGCCTGGCAGGAGCTTTTCTCCCAGATTAATTTTCACAAGTTTTCCGAGAAAGCCAGGCTTTCATTATTACCTTCAAGACGATGACAGGCACTGGTTGAAAGTGTCGGCGCCCCGTGTTGTGTTTCCAACGGTCCCCGCCTCCAGCCTAGGCTCCCTGCGCTCCTCCTGCATGACACAGCCATGGATTTCACTCCCAACCCAGCACGTGGTGGCTTTGCAAAGGATGAAGCAGCCGCTGTTCTCCCACCTGAAAGGCAGCAACGTTTTGGTCACTGGCTCTGACGTGCCACACTGCAGCATCTCCGGACCAGCCCCTGGTGACAATGGGCTTTGCAGGATCCAACCCATGAGGACTCTGGAAGAATCCACTTAAAGGATAAATGCATCCTGCCCCGGGGCGAGGCGAGATGCCCAGTGCTGTCACCCGTGATCTGCCTTCATCCGTGCAGCTGCGTTAGTGACTGTGAGCGCCGGCTGCTCTTTGCTGGCACTAATTGCGTGGATATATTCAGTGGTAGTGGTGCCTGCGGATGTCCTCGTTAGCAGAGCTCTTGCTGAATTGTTCTTTGGATCTGTGCACGTTGGCCCAGGGAGTCCGCTCCCCACTGACCACTTAAATACAGTGGAATGAGGAGGAGATGGTTCTTCACAGGTGAAGGAGGTGATGGGGTGTTTGGTGGTGATGATTGGGGTGAAAATCATCATTTTCCTAATGACGCTGCTAGAGGCAGGTCCCTGCCACCAGGTGTGGAGCAGATTCCAGGGCTGAGGGTGCTGGGGACACCAGCACCACAGGGTGCAGGCAGTGAGGACGTCCCATGAGGACATCTGGAGCTGCTGGAGCATCCACTGAAGATGGAAATGCCTCCTGCAACCCCATGCTGCTCAAACTCCTTCATGGTGCAAATCCCATGGGAATTTTCAGTGTGCACACTGCTCGAGGATCTGCTCTGGGGTGAGGTGGGCAAAAGCATCTGGTCCAAGCCCTGCTCCAGCAGTGCCACCTGGAGCAGGGTGCTGTTTCTGGATGGCTTTTGAAGATCTCTAAGGAGGAGGCTGTGCAGCTTCTCTGGGCAACCTAAGGCAGGCTGCAGGGCAGCGAAGTGGGACCAGTTTTGGGGTCAGGGTTGCTGTCTGTGCACAGCTTCCTTGCTCCCACACTGTGAAAGGGCTTTCCCTCCGTGTGCTTGAAGCTAGATGAACGAGATCTTGGTTTAAACCTTTGAGTGATGTGTTCTGACTTCTGTTTCCCCCCCGGCAGAGCCCATGAGGGCCCCCAAGGGCTTGGCCTTCTCCGAAATCCAGTCGAGGCAGCTGACGCTGCAGTGGGAGCCACTGGGCTACAACTTGACCCGCTGCCACACCTACACCGTCTCGCTGTGCTATCGCTACCTGGTGGGCAGTGGCCACAACCAGACCTTCCGCGAGTGCGCCAAGATGGAGCGCAACGCCAACCGCTACACCATCAAAAACCTGCTGCCCTACAAGAACATCCACGTCAAGCTCATCCTCTCCAACCCCGAGGGCCGCAAGGAGGGCAAGGAGGTGACCTTCCAGACGGACGAGGACGGTAAGGGCCTGCGGCGGGTTTGGGGAGTGTTCCTCTGGGAGCACAATGGAAATATCTCCTGTGGGGAGGGGAGGGTGATGCAGTGATGGCAGAGGGGGCGAGGAATGCTGCGGGTGTCCCGGGGGAGTCGGGTGGTGATGGGGCAGCACCGGTTGTTCCGGCGGAGCAATGTCCTGCATCGCCCCAGAAGCGCTGTCCTTGTGGTGTTTTAGCCCGACTCATCCCCATGTGAGGGGTCCTCCTTCACCCCTTGTTGTGGAGTTGAAGCCTGGCAGGAGTAACAACTGATTAAAACAATTAATGCTTTGCACTTCAGGAACTCCTTTCATCTGCAGGGCTCAGGCTGATCAGTTTGGCTTTGCTGTGTTCCTTGGTGAGCGTCGGGAGCCAGAGGTCAGCACGCTCCTGGCACAGCTGTGGTCGGCTTCCCCAGCACTTCTCCCCAATTAAGTTTGCTTTCAGGGGGATTTGGGTTGCACAAGTGTTTGTATCCTTGCAGAGCTGAGCCATTTCTGTTCTTCCTGTTGGGACCCAGCGCCCTGTCCAGAGGCATTGACAAGGGGTGATGTCCCTGTTGGGGTGCGAGGAGCCGTGGTGTCCCCAAGTGGGTGCTGGGTGCCATGTGTGCCCGCAGCATCCCTCCCTCCATCCCTGCTGGCTCACTCCGACTCACCCATCACGCACCATTAACTCTCTGCAGCATGAGTGGAGAACAGACCATAATTGTGAAGAAATTACCTGCTCACTCCGGGGCAAAGCCTGTTCCCTATGCTTAAGCAACTCCTCGCATAGTTGTTAATCTCC
Organism: Nettapus auritus; assembly: GCA_011076525.1. Lineage (NCBI taxonomy): Eukaryota > Metazoa > Chordata > Aves > Anseriformes > Anatidae > Nettapus > Nettapus auritus. The sequence goes on along the minus strand of CM021787.1, from coordinate 2,072,765 downwards.
GAGGCGCTTTTTAGGATCAAGAATCAGAATTAAGGCGGAAGAGCTGCAAACTCATCCGGAGTCTTTGGGGTCCCGCTTTAATCTCTAAATGCTAAAACCAGAGCGATTTCCCCATGCGTCCCAGCGGCGCTTTGTGTGCCCCCAGACCTGAGCCTGCCTGCCCGTGGGCACCCAGCTCCATGCTTTATTTTCCATCTCTAATTGCTTCAGCTGTTTGCACCGTGCTGTGACTGCTCCAGCTGCTTTCTCATTGTATATTAATACAGTAGCTCCAGATGTTTTTGTGCTATCCTGTAATCGCTCCAGCTGCTTCCCTCTCTCTTGATTACCCGGGGCTGGCTGCTTTCCCCTTGGATTGAGCACGGTGTAGCGAGTGCTTCCCATCCTGGGAGGGATCGATACATCTCTGGGTGCGTGGATATACTGCAAACATTACACATGGGTTTGGCCCAGCTACAGGACTGTTCAGTTTAACTAAATTAGCTAATGGTCGGGTGTGAAGCTCGGCTGCTACCACTCCCAGATTTCTGTGGCAAGGTTGCAGAGGAGCAGGGCATGGTGCCTTGGCTGTGCTGGGGAACCTGCAGCCACCTCATTGTGTGATGGGGACATCCCCACCTCGTGTCCCTGAGCTCCATGGGACAGGGACATCATTTTAAGCAACTGGACGTGGTGGGAATGGGCTGAATCTCTCCTCCTGTGTGCTCCGTGGCTGAGACTGGGTAATGATGATTGGAATTGCCAGGACTGGGTAATGAGCAGGTACACGTGTAATTACGAGAAGGTAGCGAAGGCTCGATAATAGGACCTTTGACTGTGTTTTATTTGTCTTTTTTTGTGTTTTGTCTGTGAAGCACTGTGGGTTTTCTTGGAGTCATTGGAAAAATAGACCTGGCTGGGGAGGGCTTTTGTTCCCCTGGCTTTCCTTCTGCTCCTCTTCCCCTCACTTCTGTGCTGAGCAGAGCCGCGTGTGGGTGCTTCAGCAAGCCAGTTCTCTCCCTTGCAGGCAGGGTGCAGGCACTACAAGCCAAAATAAATACGTACAAATACATAAATATAGGTATAGATGGATGGCAGGGGGATACACACAGCTGGCAGCCGTTGTGCACCAACGCTGGTCTTATCCCAGTGCATGCACAAACGCGTGGTCCCTCCTGGCATGGGAACAACCCCGAGCAGTGGGATTTTCCCCCCAAAAAAGTAGAAAATAGCACTGTGGGTGCAATTAGTGCTCACGGGCACAGCAGAGCACATCAGCCAGTGCTGGAATCCAGAGTCGGGCACCTCCATGTTGCTTTATTCCCCCTGGGGACAAGGCTGAGGATGCAGGGAGGATGCAGTTTGCTGGATCTGTCCCTTTCCCCGAGCATCCCTCTGTCCTGCTTGTGTGAAGCAGAGCACAACGTGCTTTGAGGCCGCAGGTGAGCACCCCGTGTTTGTTTGCAGGAGCGATGTATATTTGTACATACACACTACTCCTGCCCTCAAGGTTTCCGGAAATTTAATAAGCGTCTTGTGTACACGTGTAGGACATGGTGCCTGTGATTAAATTAACTTGTAAATCAAGTGGAAATTGTGTATTTGCACGGTGGGAAGCATGCGGAAGGCAATCCCTCTCCCTTGGCCGTGTAATTAGATCTGAACAAAAGCTGAAAAAAATAAAGGGAAGACGGGGAGAGCTGGCACCCGGTCGGAATGGGCTGCTTCCCCGTGTATGAGGCTTGCGTGGCTCAACCTGCCTGGACCCGAAGTGCAGAGCTTCACAAAGCTGTGCCGAATATAAAGCCGTCGGCGGTGCCTTGCCTGGAGCGCATCCCACCAGGGGCTGTTCCCAAGCTGCTAATGCTGCCCTCCGTCTCTCCTGTGCCTCCAGCATCCCTGTGGAGTGTGGTGTTTTTTTTGGGAAGTGGGTTAAGTTGCTTCTGAAACGACGGGGTGCATTTTTCAGGCAGTGAAACATTATTTCTGGTTGGGAATAATGGGAATAATGGCCTGTTTCGAGTTCCCGTCCTCCTTAATAACCCCCTTGGGTCTGGGAGGGGGGAATGGCAGAAATCCATGGTAAATAAGTGAATATTGATCCCGACACCTTCACCCGCTGTAATTACTTGTGGGTGTTACTGGTGGTGGTGTTAATAGTGGGGAGTGCTAGGGGGGTTATATCAGTGCCAGCTCCGGCCCCAAGGATGCGTCCCTGGGGAGCACCAAAGCACCCAGAGCAGATCCCCGCAGGATTCATCCTCACGTGGGCACTTTCCCTTTCCTTCCCCAGTGCCCGGTGGCATCGCCTCCGAGTCGCTCACCTTCACCCCGCTGGAGGACATGATATTTCTGAAGTGGGAGGAACCGGTGGAGCCCAATGGTCTCATCACGCAGTACGAGGTGCGTCCCGAGCCCCGGTACCCACAGAATTATCAGAGCTCAGCAGCTGCTGGTGGCTGTGGTGGGAGCACAGATCCAGCCTGCTGAAATCCTCCTGGCCACAGGGTTTGTGTCTCCTGGGTCAGCTGTCAGTGCCACTGTTACTATCCAGTGGTGGCTTTTCCAGTCATCTTTTGATTTACCCCAAAATGCAAACACAGACGCCTGCCTTTAGGGCTGCCCCTATGGGCAACCGCTCCTGCGAACAAATCCCTCTAATTAATCCCTTTCCCCGTGCTGTCAGCCCTTGCCCTCTCATGATGCCCTGCCCTTGTCCCTCCAGATCAGCTACCAGAGCATTGAGTCCTCCGACCCAGCGGTCAACGTGCCCGGCCCGCGGCGCACGGTCTCCAAGCTGCGCAATGAGACCTACCACGTCTTCTCCAACCTGCACCCCGGCACCACCTACCTCTTCTCAGTGCGTGCCCGCACGGGCAAGGGCTTTGGGCAGACAGCGCTCACCGAGATCACCACCAACATATCCGGTAGGTGCCCTGGGATCTAGCGCCGAGTGCTGGGGCTTTGAGGAGCTTTCTGCTTTGGGCAGGTTGATGGTGGCAGTGCCAGAGCATCCATAGCGGTCCCATGGGCTTGTCTGTTGCTTTTGAAGGATGCTCATGGTGCTGTGACCACAGCCTGGGACTGCATTTCTGTTTCTGACCTATTGCAAAGTCAATAGGGGAATTCTGCTTGTGCCTCAGTTTCCCCGTGCAGGCGGCCACGGAGCCGTGGCTCACTCCTGCCACTGCCTTTGCAGCTCCCACCTTCGACTACGGGGACATGCCATCACCTCTGGGCGAGTCGGAGAGCACGATCACGGTGCTGCTGCGGCCGGCGCAGGGCAGGGGGGCACCCATCAGGTAGGCAGAGGGCTGTGGGGGGATGAGGGAGCGATGGGAAGGGCAGAGCCATCCTCGCAAAGCTAACCTGCGCCCGCTGCCCACCCAGCACCTACCAGGTCATTGTGGAAGAGGACCGGCCCAAGAAGATCAAGCGGGAGCTGGGTGGTCAGGAGTGCTTCCCGGTGCCGCTGACGTTTGATGATGCCGTGTCCCGTGGCTCCGTGCACTATTTCGGGGCCGAGCTGCCTGCCAGCAGCCTCACTGAAGCCAAACCCTTCACTGTGGGGGACAACCAGACCTACAGCGGCTACTGGAACCCGCCACTGGAGCCAAAGAAGGCTTATCTCATCTACTTCCAGGCCATGAGCAACCTCAAAGGGGTGAGTAGCCGTGCAGCTCACTGGGTCCCCTGTAGGGACCACCAGTTTGCCACCAGCCCCGTAGCGTCCCAGGGGGTGTTGGAAAGCAGGGATTGCTTTAGATCTTTTGCTTTACGTCCTCCTGCTGGCTGCTTGTGCTTGGTCCCCATCAGTTGGGGCCACCCTGGGATGTGTTGGGAGTGCAGCTGGGTGCTCCCTGTCCTACCCAGAGCCTGGGCACCCACCAGGGTGTGCGTGTCCCCTGCCCGGTCCTGGCCACCAGCGCTGTGACTGGGGCGTCCAGCCTCAGCCCCGCTGCTGTGGGGCAGAGCCCTGTTCCCAGGGGCTGATCCTGGGGTAATAAAGGACGATTTGGGAACCAAGAGATGTCTGCACCTTCCTGGGCCACCAGTTCCCTGGCTTCCCGGCATCAGTACCCGGATCCGTCTGTCCCAAGCTTCGCTCCCCATCTGGGCTGATTTCTTCCAAGCTGCCTTCAGGACCCCCGGGAGACCCTCATCATCCTCACACACTCCAGCAGCTCCTCCTCCACCCTGGGGATGAGCTGCCAAACGTGAAGCTGTGGAACCATGGCAGCATCTCTGCTCCTGCGTGGCTCCACACGCTGGCTGCGGCTCCCTTCTCGCCAGGAAGGAGCTGAATTTCGAATCCTCCTCCTCTGGGATCGTTCACACCTCGCTGGCTTGTAATTAGAGCCAAGACAGGCGGCAGCATCTCGGCTCCAGCTCACTCAGGCACTGCTGGATGATAACTGGTGCTTCATAACCTTCCTGCTGGGAGGCAATGGGTTTGTCCTGGCTGCCGTCAGGCGTCGCAGAAAAGCTGCCTCCCAGCTTGGGTTTGTCCCGGCTCCGGGGCCAGCTGGACCACGAAGTAGGAGAAGCCAGACCTGGCACCTCCGGGAGAGCGGTGCCGTGCCAGCCACCCCGGGCACCTCGCACGGGCAGATTTTGGCATCAGGTTGTGAGGACAGAGCGGGTTTGGCAGCGCTGGAGTCCCGAGGCGCTGGAGGAAGCTCAGAGAGGAGAGCTGCGAAAATGGTGTTTTTTTTTTTTTTTTTTTTTTTTTTTCCCCAATAGAAATCAGATACATGGAAAAATGGAATATTTGAGCTCAACCCACAATGCAAATGTGAAAATTATTGGACACCTGAGCGTGAAGCCCTCACGGCAACGTTGGCAGCACGTGCAGAGCATGGGGGATGGGGGTTGAAAGCTTTGATCATAAATAAAAACCCCCACGAAACTCCAAATGGTGACCTGGGGTGTTCTGGCTGTGGTCAGCGGCTTGCTGGTGACCTGCGGGTGGCTGGGACTACTGGGGCCCTCCAGGAACTTGCTGGGGATCTTCACTTTGCACCTCCCTGAGCTTTGCTCCCCCTCTGTGCCAAGAATGATGGCCTTATTAAATCAAAGGATGTTGGTTTAGAAGATGCCGGGGATGGATAACTGTGTGCCCCAGGGCTCCTAAGGCTCAGCAGCGGGTGCTTCGACACAAACCACACGGGAACTCCCCCAGTTTGGGAGGCAAAACCATCAACAAAACAGGTTTGCATTCAGCCAGCCTGACTCCTCGTCTCTTTCCTCCGCAGGAAACGCGGCTGAACTGCATCCGCATCGCCCGCAAAGGTAAGCTGCGTGCTTTCAGCAAGATCCCTGCTCCGGCAGCTTGACCCGGGGTGCTGCTTGATGCTTTGGTACAGCTCAGCCCCACGCTGCTGGGAGGGTGTGCGGTGTATTTTGGTTTTTCCCTTGGCTGAGTTTTTTTTCTAATGCTGTTACTGAGGTGGTGCTGGGGCTGGTTGTGCTGGGCGCTGAGCACAGGGAGATTGTGTCTGGGGTGACACAAGGTGGCCCAGAGGGACCGCGTTGTTCGCTGGGGATTGAGAGGTGAAGGGATGTGCCCAAGGCACTGTGGCTCTCCAGATTTTTCACTGCATCTCGGCAGGGATAAAATGTGCAGGGAGCTCAGAGCATCTCACGGGGAGAAATTGCAGAGAAGAGAGATTTCTGGGCTCTGTGTTGCCTCATCCTTTGCACCCCCTGCATGTAGAGATGTTGCACAGCACATTACATGAACATCACACAGATGTTACGTAGGAGCTTGACACAGTGGTCCTCGTGGGTTATTTCCAGCTGGGGGCATTCTGTGAATTTCCTTTCCCCCCCGCGGCCATGTGGGAGGCAGGGGACGGTGCCCAGCCCTGGCAGGAGTCAGGAGGGAGCTGAGCACTGATCTCCCCACCCTACTTTCCCCTGGCAGCTGCCTGCAAGGAGAGCAAGCGGCCGCTGGAGGTGTCGCAGCACTCAGAGGAGATGGGGCTGATCCTGGGCATTTGTGCCGGCGGGCTTGTCGTCCTCATTATCCTCCTGGGAGCCATCATCGTTGTCATCCGGAAAGGGTAAGGGGAACCCACACCTCCCATCTGTCCATCTGTCCTCCCCACTCCAACTTACGGGGTGATGGCACTGACTGGAGGAGACTGGGGACTGGTGACCTCCTCCCAGCACAATAGAGGGGATTTTTGATGTTTCCCGTTTGCTTCCCCTGCCCCATCCAACCCTCCCCTGCCTGCTGGGAGCACAGGGAAGGGCTGGTGTTGATGGCTTGGTGGTATTCAGCTCACCTGGGTGGGAGATGCTGAGCACCTGGGGCGTTGCATGGATTGAGAATGTGGAATAAACCCAGGCACGGCAGCAATGAAGGCTGTGTCCTGCCTGCCACAACGGGGGACCAAAGGACAAAGTCCTGGGATGCCCCTTCATCCTCTGCAGCTTTGCTCCACTGCTCTTCCCTGTGTTTTCCAGTCTTTCACTGCTCCTTCTTGGCTTTGTGTTGCTCTGCCAGTTCTGTAGGGACTGAAATGCTGCAGCTTCAGGGGTCCTGGGGCAGCGCTGAGCCCCTCTGTCACTATCCCTGTGCTCGAGGGCACTGGGACGAACAGGGCTCCTCCCTCCCAGGCTGGGCAGGAGGACGTGGGTGCTCATTTTCATACAGAAATACTGTTTATTTTAGTAGCCTCCAGTTTTTCTGGCTCTGAGATGTTCCAGTTCCTGTGTGTGCTGGAGGGCAGAGCCTCCCAGGGCTTTGCGCTCTGCTCCCTGGGGACCCCAAACGCCTCCCAGGGGGGTCCCTGTGCTCCCCAGCTCCAGCATTGGCCTGGATGCAGCCGAGGCCATTGTAGCCAGCTGATATTTGGGAAACTTGGTGCGGTGGGAGGGAGGAGGATGAGGATTTTCCAGGACACTCGTCCCCGGGAGCGCTGGGGCCACGGCCGCTGCTTTTTGCTGGAGTGCAGCACCCCGGAAAGTGGCCTTTTAATGTGGGGGGCCCGAGGCAGCAGAGCTGAAGGGGGCATTAAAAGCAGGGCTGGCACAATGGGGAGAAAAGGGCAGCAATTAAACGCTGTGCTGGGCTCGTGAGCAAAAGAAGGAAAGTGTGCGGACGGCCCAGGGGAGCAACACAGCCGCAGCCCGTGCAGAGCAGCAGATTTTTTATGGCTTTGTTCACCTGGAGGGATTCTTGCTGATTTGTGCCAGCTTGAAAGCAAGGCTGCGGTGTCCCATCACCGCCGTTCTGCTGTGAGGTGAGCAGGATCGGCCCATAGCTCCCTGCCTGCCTGTGCATGTGGTGTTGGACCTGTCCTGGACGGAACAAATGCTGGCGGTGCTGCTGCATTTGAAGCCCTTTGGTTCTTACAAGCGATGCTGTTGGGCCAGTGAGTAGAAAACTGCTGCATTTCCACCGGTCTGGGGCAGGAGGATGAGCTGCTTTGCTTCAGCATCCTGGCGTGAAGCGGTGGAAGGGGGCCACAAATCAGATCCGGTGCCGAGGGCCCCGAACTGGGGGCTGTCAGGAAGCTGGGACTGGCTCATAAATCTCCTCCGGAGCATTTTGCCGTTGGAAAAACGCTGACGTGGTGCAATGGAAATGTGCCCCCAGAATCTGCTCGTCCGTAATGAGCAGTGACAGGCAGCGGAGGCTGGAAACGCGGCGCCCCAACCCCGCATCCCCCGATGGGGGAACGAGCGGGCTGCCTCCTCAGCTCCCTGGGGAGGTCCTCAATTCTTGGCGTGTTTGCTGCTCCATCTCACAAAATGGGAAATATCCTCTCGGACACCTCTCTGCCTCCCTGGGGACCGTGGTGGCCACAAGAGCCGGTGCTTGGTTCTGCTACCAGGATGCAAGTGCAAAAGGGGGGGCAGGTTTCTGCTGGGAGCATTTAATTTTCTGAGCACTGAGGAGGGCTGAAGTCCCCAGGGCTTCGTCTGACAGCTCCAGGCTCCCCGGTAATAACTCATGGGCGTTAGGGCACATGCAGCCTGTTGCCTGCCCTCCAAGGCTCGCTGCCAGAGGAAGGGAAGAGCCGCCCTCAGCTTCCATCCCATGGTTTGATGCTTTATGGAGCAAAAAGAGAATGGCTCCATGGGGAAGGAGGGCTGGAGAGGAGGGAGAGCGCCCCGAGATGCTTGGGGCTGGCTGCGCTGTGCTCATCACTTCCCTCCCGCACCGTGCCCCCTTTTGCTCTGCCGGAGAAAAGCTGCTTATGCAATTTCTGCCGTTCTCTTTGTTTGCACGCCTGCCAGGAGGAACTACTATTCTTATTCCTATTACCCGTAAGTAATTGTCATTCTCTCTCCTCCCTTCCTCCTGCCCTCCTTGCTCTGCCACTCTCCACTCCAACAAGTCCTTTTCTCTGTCAAGTACGTTTTAAGGGCCTCTTTGGCTTGGGAAAATAATGCTTCTGAGCTCGTTAGAGACCAAAGGAAGCGTAAGCAGGAAGGGCCAGATACCCAGCACGGCTCCGCTCCTTCTGGGGCGGCCGATGTCTGATTGAATGCAGGGTTTTGGTGGGGTCCTGTCCCCACCAGGAGCTGTGAGGTCCTTTGGGTGATACGGATTTGGGTCTCCTGCTCGTGTCCCCCCTGCGGTGACAGAGGGGAAAAGAGGATGGATGGTTTGGAACTGTTCCAGCCAGTAAGAGGTGCTCCGTGTGGGGCTGCAGCTGGCTCAGGGCACCAGAAAACCAAACCAGCAGGGGAAAAATTCCATCCTGGTGCCTGAAGGGATCCAAGCCCTGCAGCTCTGGGTCACTGGTTTGGGGACCTGGCAGCACGGCCAGTCCAGCTCTGCTCACCCCCGCTTCTCCCCTTCTGTCCCTCTTCAGCAAACCCGTCAACATGACCAAAGCGACCATCAACTACCGCCACGAGAAGACGCACATGATGAGTGCCATCGACCGGAGCTTCACAGACCAGAGCACGCTGCAGGAGGACGAGAGGCTGGGGCTGTCCTTCATGGACACCCACAACTACAGCAACCGGGGTGAGACGGGGAACCACGGTGTTACCAGCTCTGGAGCAGTAGCAGCACACCCAAATCGGCTCCTCGGCTCCAGCAGGATGTGTTTTGTGTCTCTGTGCACAGCTGTGGGGTGTGGAGAGTTAAAGAGCCACAGCATTCATATCAGAGGGAGACTGATAACTTCACACCCACTGGAGGATGCGTCTCGGCGCTGATTTAGTTGTAAAATAACTCGTTCAGTGCCCCAGTTTCAACCATATGCTAATAACATCTGTTACAGTAACTCCAAGATGCTGCTTACACACAGCTCCTCTCTGCTGACTGCTGGATTAATATGATTCCTGGCATTGTCTTGCAGATAATAGAAGCCCAGAGGGCAAACTTTTCCTCCTTTTAATGCATCTGTATAGGTGTATTATTTTTCAGTTACGCTCCTACTGGGGTTTCTCGAACTGCTCATAACCAGACTGCTTTGTACGGAGCTTTTCCTCTGTCTCGGAGCCGGGAGAGCCAACTGTGCTGGTTTCTTTTGGGAAGGGGGCTGAGGGGCCTGATCCTGCTCCCACCTGGGCTGGAGCTGCTTTTCTGCTCATCTCCGGGCTGCCCCCATCCCTCTGCCCAGCTGAGGAATGGAGAAGGAGACATGGGAGCCACACTAACCCCAAACCATTGCTATTTAATGGGAATAAATGTCTGGGCTGCTCCGTAACCTGCTGTGGGCTGTTCCTCACCCCACCTCAGTTTCCTTGCATTTAACCAAATCCCTAATGCATCTTGTAAAAAAAATCTAGTAGGTCTCTCAGCATTTGGCTGTGCAGATCCCAGCCAGACCAGAGCTGCCGGCACATCGCAGTTCATTTCCTATTAAACCCAACAGAGAATGTCTCTGCACGGGCTGCACAGGGAGCAGGGGGATGTCGGCACGAGCAGGGGGCTGCTCCTTGCATCCAAGTAGACCCCCAAAAAAGCCTGGCAGCTGTGTGAGCGAGCTGGCATGGGTAGTTTTTAGAAGTGTTGTTAGGGAAACCGCATCCAGGGCTCACCGTCGCAGCAGAGCTGCGTGCGGGCTCGGCGCTGGCTGTCTCTCCTGGCAGCAGTGGGAAGCATCGGTTCTTGCCCAAACCCCAATTTTGGGATTCCGTCTGCTGGCCAGGCACACGGCTGTGTGGGATGCTGGTAATTATATGGCAAAGGCTTGAACTGGGTGAAACACTGTATAAACTTGCCCATTAACCAGCAGCGAAGTCCATTGTGTCGCTGCTAGAAATAATGTGGAGGGATCCAGCAGCGAGGAGAATTAACCCTTAGGCTGGGCTGGAGGTGTTGGCAATGCAATTCTTCGAGGCAGGACTTGAAGTGGATATTTGTGCACGTAGCTAGTGCTGCTCTAAGCGCTCCAGTCGACGGGAAATAAGCACATGAGCCCCCTAAGACCTTGCCCACTGGTTTCTAAGAGATCTGCTGTGGTCCTAGAGGCGTTGCCACCCTGATGGTCTTGTTTCTCTCTCCCCGTCTGCAGGTGACCAGCGCAGCAGCGTGGTCAATGAGTCCAGCAGCCTGCTCGGGGGCTCCCCCCGCCGCCAGTGCGGCCGCAAAGGGTCCCCGTACCACACCGGGCAGCTGCATCCCGCCGTGCGTGTGGCCGACCTCCTCCAGCACATCAACCAGATGAAGACGGCCGAAGGCTACGGCTTCAAGCAGGAGTACGAGGTGAGAGCCTCATGTGCCAGTGTCACGGGGAGGGTGGGTTTTTGGATGGATGTGTCCCCTGTGATGTGGCATGGCATGGGAAGGACCCGTGTGCAGAAGGATGCTCCGGATCTGGAGCTGCGGTTCTCTGGAGAGGAGGAGGTGGGTCTCACAGCCATCTGGGCACCCTGAATTGTTAGGTGTTGTCAGCACGTGGGGTGTCTCTGCTTTCTGGCTGGTCTGGATCAGGTTTCTGGTGCTGGCAGCTCAGGATTTAATCAGATGAGATGAACCCAAACAGCTCTGCCAGTCATGCGAGTCACCCAGCAGCTCCTGCTGGGGCTGGAAATGCTTCTCCATGCTCAGTTCCCCCTGGGCAAACACCCGGCGGTGTCACCTCCCTGCCACCTCCTCCCTCTCCACTGTGCCCTCCCTGTGACTGGGCAACCCGAGGATGAGCAATTCCTCTGAGCAATTCCACAGCAATCCGGCAGCTCCTGCGAGGCTGCAGGGGAGGGACATCCCCCCAAGGATCATCACTCTCATCGTGCCCGTCCCACCTCGTGGGGCTGCAGCTCTTGTAACAGAGCACGGTGTTCTGCGCGGCTCTGCTGCAGCGCGCCCAGTGGTGTTGATTTCCCGACACCTCGGTGTCCCACAGATCCGGCGATTGAAATTTCCCAGGGAAATTACTGTTTAATGTTTAGTTGTTTCAAGTGCAGGAGCTTTGGGGCCCCCCCCCCCCCTTTTCATGTATTGGACAAACCAGGGCTGGCTATAATCATTAGTGCTCCTTGAAAAGCTGCTGTATGTTCTTGGAACTAGTCATTTGAAAGCACTCAGATATTATGGGAGGGGAGAAAACATGTAATTTCCTTCCACTTTCCTCCTCTTATGCCAATCTATGAATGTTACTGTTATTACACACAAACCTATTCTGTGCTGGGGAGAGAAAGGGTCTAGGGAGATTAAAAAAAAAAAAAAAGCTGGGGAAAAAAAAAAAATGGGCAGCATATAATTTGCTGGAAAATGGGGCATTTTGTGGTTGCAACAGAAGCATGGAGCTGGCAGAGCTGCTATGGAGTTGGCACCTCTGCCCTGCTCCCTGGGAGGGTTTTGGGGCTGGGGGTGTCCCCAGAGCCCTGTCCTTGGGGTGTGACAGCCACCTCTCCTTGCAGAGCTTCTTTGAAGGCTGGGATGCTTCGAAGAAGAAAGACAAAACCAAAGGGAGACAGGATCACGTGTCGACATGTGAGTGCCTGGAACAAAGGCTTGCGTAGCCCAAAGAGTGTGAGAAGCCTTCTAAAGGGCTGGTTGGTTGGGTTTTTGGTAACTGTCTGGTCCGTGGCAAAGAACTGCTGCTTCCCCCTGTGGCGTGCTGCTCTCTGGAGCTTCGTCCCTCCCTCGCTGGCACTGCCCGTGGCCCTGTTTAACACCGAAGGCAGGCAGGTGACATGCTGTCCCTGCCACCTCCTGATGCCACCTTCTGCCTTTGCCTTCCAGACGACCGCCACCGCGTGAAGCTCCATCCGCTGCTGGGCGATCCCAACTCGGATTACATCAACGCTAACTACATCGATGTAAGTGGGGATGGGGCCGTGGACCCCTCCGGCAGGGGCTGTCCCGTGGGGCTGTCAGGGTCTGTGCCATGCAGGGAGCTGAGCCAAGCTGGACCACGTGTCCCTGTTGAGCCTGGTTTAAATCCATCAGCAATTTCTGCTCGTTTCTGTCCCTGTCCCTCACAGCTGCATCTCTCCCTCCTCCTCTCCCCGTGGCTCTGTCCTGTTTCTCGAGCTCTGCCTCACTAATGTCTGTCTCTGATCTTTCTTTCTCAAACCTGTGTCCAAATGGGATCGTTCAGATTCGGATTAACCGAGAAGTAAGTAGATGGTTCCCTGCTCCCGGGCACGGGGCCGTCGCTCTGTGTAAAGGTGTAGGATAGAGCCTGTGAGTGTCAGGATTGGTAAAATGTGTGGACAGAGTGGGGAAGGGGGGAGAAATGACATCCGGGGTTAGCCGTGGGCTGGGCAATTCTCATTAGGCTCTCATGATCCTGTAGCAGCAATGCTGGAGGAGCCTGGGATGTTTTGGAGGCCCTGATGCAGAAGGGGAATGTGGGCTGGGGGGGGGTCACAAAAGCCTTTGCTGGGATAGGGGACGACATCTGGGCCAGGACAGAGTGCTGGGGCAGCACTGGGCTGGTGGCACAGCTAGCCTGGTGGCAGAAGGGTTTGGTGGGGGAGCGCTTGAGTGCCCCACAGCCCCCGTTGGGCCTGACACCTCCGCTTCCCTTGCAGGGTTACCACAGGTCCAACCACTTCATAGCCACCCAAGGTGAGTCGTCCCCTTCCTCTTTGCTCTCTGGCAGATTTAGCAGCCGGGTTTTGTCCCTGAGGGATTTAACCTTGTGTGTGCAAGAAAAGGGAGGAAATGGGACAGATACGGGGCCAAATGGGGCAATAGCAAAGCCGGTCGGCTGTCCTAGCCACAGGATTCCCAGAACCACATTTTCCACCATCAGCTGTGTGGTGCTGGCCAGCTGAGGACCCGCGGCACCCAGCCCACACAGCTGCCACCTCCGTTCATCCATCCCACAGGTCCCAAGCAGGAGATGGTGTACGACTTCTGGCGCATGGTGTGGCAGGAGCATTGTTCCAGCATTGTGATGATAACCAAGCTGGTGGAGGTGGGCCGGGTAAGGGTCTCCTTCGCTCCTTCCTACCCTGTGGCTCTGCAGTCTGCTCCACTGGAGCTGAAGAGCCCATCCTGTCTCCCCTCCTTGCAGGTGAAATGCTCCAAATACTGGCCGGATGACTCCGAGATGTACGGGGACATCAAGATCACCCTGGTGCAGTCGGAGACGCTGGCAGAGTACGCCGTGCGCACCTTCGCTCTCGAGAGGGTACGCTTCCATCAGCCGGGAACCTGCCTGACCCAGCAGGCAAAGGACAGACTTCGGGCGTCTTTAACCATTCTCTGTTAACATTTACCAATATCTTCTTTATTTACCCCAGTGTGGGGCTTTCTGCATTTTTGGAGGTGCCTCAAGATGCTGGTACCTCATCCCTTTGTGCTTTCTGCCTGTCCTGGCCCTGTGCCCTCTGCCTGGGCACACAGCTCAGCCCTGCTTTTGTTTCTGTGGTCAGCGGTGAGCATTGAATTTCAGGGTGAGCGCTGTGTAATTGCAAAGGAGGATGAATGATGCTTTTTCCCCTCCAGGCTGTGGCGTGCGTAATGTGGCAGTTATTTTCCAGCGTGGTACCTGGGGATGGAGCCGGTGTAATTCACCCCTTAATCTAAAGGAACATGAAATTACTGTCTAGTTAGGAGGCAGGTAGAAAAGATGCTCATGGAACGGATCCAGATTGCCCCAGGGCTGCTTCTGCCTTCTCTGGTTTGGTTTTAACTCTCTCACAGCTGAGGAGGAGAGAGCTGTAGGGCTCCCGAAGTGACCAACCACGGTGTGGCTGGGAAAACCCTCAATTCCTAAAGAAATCTGGTGTTTGGGTGGCCGGGGCAGGATTTTGCCCCAGGATTGTGCAGGGGTTTTGTCCCGAGGGTTTGCACAAAGCAGCTGCTCTGCCCCGTGCAGCCCCCTCGTTGCAGCCGCCCCAGCTTCACGCAGTGTCCATCTGTCCATCCGTCCTCACACCGTGTTACCCTTCCCTTGCAGCGAGGTTACTCTGCCCGGCACGAGGTGAAGCAGTTCCACTTCACGTCCTGGCCCGAGCACGGCGTCCCCTACCACGCCACGGGGCTGCTGGCCTTCATCCGCCGTGTGAAGGCATCCACGCCGCCCGACGCCGGCCCCATCGTCATCCACTGCAGGTGGGTGCGGGGACCGTCCCCATCCCATGTGGGTTTTTGGGTTTTTGGGTTGCGCACGGTGCGGTGTGATGTGTCACGGGTGGGTGCTCAGCCTTTGAAAAGCTCAGAAATTGTACGGTTTAGCAGAGAAATAGGAAATGTGTAATGAAAAGGAGGGCTGAGGCAGGGAAGGAGCTGGGATTTGCAGCTGGATGTCCCTGTATGAAGGCACTGAGCTGTAAGGAGTCGTCCCTGGGCTGTGGGTAGCTCGGGGTGGGTGGCAGAGAGTAGCTTGCTATGGGTGCTGCCCCCATGCTTTGTCCCCATGGGTGGTGATGGCATGGAAGGATGGGTGGCTGTGTCAGGATGCTGGGTTTGCCCCATGGGGCAGCGCCGTTCCCCATCCCCATGGTGTGTCCCTGGGTCTGGCCGCTGGAAAGCAGGGCTGGGAGCAGTGGTATTCCGTCCTCACGCAGGTGTCCCTGTGTGACAGGTTAATGGCTCTTCCTTAGCTGGGCAAACAAGGAGGAGCCGGTGAACGGGAGGGATTTTTTATTTGATTTCTCCCTGTCAATTGCCTCATCAGTATTCATTCACCAGCAAGAGCAAGTGTGATTAGTTCCCATAGTATGTAATCACTGATAATCACGACGAATGATTCATCTGCCCCATGAATTAGGATTTCACTGCGGAAGACTTTGTGGGAAAGGAGCAGGGAGGGTGGCTCTGTTCTGGGGGACTCAGCCTCAGTCGCTCTCTGTCTGTGGGGTCCGAAGGTGCCAGGATTTGGGCTGCTGCCTGCTCTGGCTGTGGGCATCGGGGCATGGTGCTGAGCATTGGGGCATGGTGCTGAGTGTCTTCCTGCAGCATCCTTTTGGGAGGGGTCCCGCAGGACTGTCGGCACTCAGGGCTGCCGGGTTTGTTGCAAACAGCGTGAATCGCAGCTGCTAAAGCACTGATTCCCCTTTGCCGTGAGCGCCCACGCTCCCATGCACAGCCCCGGCCCTGCAGCAGCGTGTGGGTGTGTGGAGGGGGTGGATGAAGGGAAAGCTAGGCTGAGGGCTGTATTACGGAGGTGTGTGATATCCTCCGGCCCTGCACAGACCTTGCTGGCACCTGGGGCTTCGTGCGGATGCCATACAGACTGGGAACATCTCTGCTTTGTTTTCCCTTTCTCCTCCAGTGCTGGCACGGGGAGAACTGGCTGCTACATTGTCCTGGACGTCATGTTGGACATGGCCGAGTGTGAGGGCGTTGTGGACATCTACAACTGCGTGAAGACGCTGTGCTCGCGGAGGATCAACATGATACAGACGGAGGTGAGCGGGGACATGTCGTGCTGTGAGTGCCTCGTGGAGGGATTGCTCTTGCTCTGCCGTCCCCTTCCAGGCTGTAAAGTCCTTCCAGTCTGGTGTGTCACCAAAATTATGTCCCATGGAAAGCCAGCACCCATCCTGTTGCTTTTCAGCCTTTGTGGGGTGGTTTTTCTAGCGCTGGCAGAGCTGCAGGAGGAGTGTGAGGCTGTTTTGCTGCCTGCAAGCAGACGCTGCCCTGGCCTTGCACAAATTCATGTGGCAGAGAAGGGGCTGGGCGATGAGGGAGGAGGAGGAGGAACCTCCCGTGTTTGCTGCCCAGCTCAGCCTCTTTCCTCCCCAAAAGGAGCAGTATGTCTTCATCCATGACGCCATCCTGGAAGCCTGCCTGTGCGGGGAGACCAGCATCCCCGCCAGCGAGTTCAAGCCCACCTACAAGGAGATGGTGAGGATAGAGCCACAGAGCAACTCCTCGCAGCTGCGGGAGGAGTTCCAGGTTAGCGCCCCAAAACCCTCACCACCCTTCCCAAACTCCCAGCTGAGCCGGGAGGGGATGTGGGGACCAGTCCCAGCAGGGATGGAGGTAAGGGAACATGTCTGCCTGCAGACCCTGAACTCGGTCACTCCCCACCTGGACGTGGAAGAGTGCAGCATCGCCCTCCTGCCCCGCAACCGGGAGAGGAACCGCAGCATGGACGTCCTGCCGCCCGACCGATGCCTTCCCTTCCTCATCTCCGTGGATGGAGACAGCAACAACTACATCAACGCGGCCTTAACCGATGTACGTGTGCTCTGGGGAGGGGGGAAGGAAGGGGCTGCTTTGGGTTCAGGGTCTCCACGCCACTCTGCAAACGTCCCTGAATAATATGTGGGCTCGGAGGTGGGATGAGGCAAGCCTTGGTGTCCTTGTGGGTGGAAATGCTGGGTTTCTTGGGTACAACTGGTATAATTTCAAGGGTACCCCCCTTGGATATGGGGGCCATGGGCTTGCAGAGGGGATGTGGGGAAGCCAGGTGTGGTTTTGCAGCTTGCTGCTGATCCTGCAGAGTGGTCAGTGCTTGTGCAGCCTGAGCCCCCTTTCAGTGCAGGAGTGGGCATGCCGTGGGTGGTGGGGTTGTCGTAGGCTGCGGGGTGGCTTTTCATGCCAAACCCTTGCTCGGTGTGCATTCACAGTGCTCGTTTTGTACAAACGCACAAAGGTGTGGGCACGTGTCAGTCCCAGCCTGCGCAGGAAGGGCAGGAACCAGCATAGTGGGGTCCCTCACCCCTCCTTTTGTGCAATGGCATCTTGTTCATCTCAGAAGAGCTTTTCATCGCTCACAAAAGAAGGTCAGGGCATTATCTTCATTTATTTCATAGTGAAACTGGAGCACGGAAAGGAGACGGAGCTCTGGCAGGGGGTTGTTAGCGCCAAGCCTCCCTATGTGCTGCCAGCATCCCGCGGTGCGAGCTTCTTGCCCCTTCTGCTGCAGTTCAGGGGGCTCCAAAGTGCTCCCAAAGCCACCGCGCGTCCCCTTGTGCAATCAGAAAGGCCACCTGTCATGGAAAAGCTATTTCCTGCCTGCCAGTGATGGCAAAGCAGAGCAGAGAGGCTTGCTGCAAGCTCGGAGCGTGGAGTGATGGGTCATTTGTCACCGAAACCACTTTCTGGAAGCGAGCTGGGTGCTTTGGCTGAGCCTCGCAGCTCCACGTGCCCCGGGCAGCCTCCCCTCCCCTGCCTCCCCCCAGCACCTCCGAGCACCTGAGCACCAGCACCTCCTGGCTCAGCCCTGCATTTTTCCCCCAGCTGGTGATTTATCATGCTGCGTCTCTGTACAGATCTTGTACCTGCATTTGCTTGCAGCAGGAGCAGTTCCTGCGCCGGAGGTGGCTGCTTGATGGCTCAGTAGCGGCAGCCGGCAAATGGAGGCTGTGGCTATCGTGTGCTGGCAGCTTTGTTTTCATCTTGCTTGGGGTCTGCACATCCATTTTGTGTTTATACATCACTGAGCCTCCCTTCCTTAATCTCTGCTACGGGGATTGCCCGGGTCAGAGAATACATTTCTATACAGACACAAAAAGCCTTTTGGATGAAATTCTTGCTGAAGGGCTAAAATCCATTTCCCTCTTTAGAAAACAAACAAACAAAAGTCTCATTTTCTTTTAGTGCCAAAGCTGTTTGCTCAGTCAGTCTGTCCGCCTGTCAGATCCATGCCCACTGCTGGTGCTGAGCACGGTGGTGGCACTGGCAGAGCTGCAGCGCCGTCATTGACCCCGGTGCAAAAGGAGTGCGGGTGCCAGAGGCATGCGAGGTTAATAGGAGAGGATGGAAACCTCGTTGCTGCTCCTGTTATGCTTGGGGAGGTTGTGCTCAGGCACAGCCAGTCCTGCTGAAAGGGTGCTGGCACGCAACTGAGTTTCTCTGGGTCCCCGTTGGGTTCGATGGGGAGGAAGGACACCAGTTTCCTTTCTGTAAACCTCTGCTTTCTCTGTTTTGCCTCTTCCCCTCCCTCCAACTTTAATTTGAGGGGGTGGTATTTTGTGTGACAGCAATGGCTTCAGTGCTGCCACCACATCCTTAACGGTGCCCATCTTCCCTCTCCGCAGAGCTACACCAAGAGCGCTGCCTTCATCGTCACCCTGCACCCGCTGCAGAACACCACGACCGACTTCTGGCGGCTGGTGTACGACTACGGCTGCACCTCCATCGTCATGCTCAACCAGCTCAACCAGTCCAACTCCGCCTGGGTGAGTGCTGCTGCTGGCCCTGCAGGCGGCCCTGTCCTGCTTGACATTGCATTGATGTTGCGTTGATGTTGAGTTGACGTTACATTACTGTCCTATAATCTTTCTGGATACCCAGAGGAGATAGAGTTAACAGGAAAGGGAAAGTTAGGGAGTAAAGAATGATTTTATCCTCCTTTTACAAAGGGGAAACTGAAGCATGGGGGATTTCCCTGCTTCTTAGTGATGTTTTGGTTCGGTCTGGCACAAAATGGGACTCCCCTGGTTCTTCTTTTGCTGGGATATGCACCACCAGGACCACGTTTCTCTAGCAAGGTGTGTCCTTCCCTCTCTCCTGCCATCAGCAGGTGCATGGTTTCCTTGCACAATGTCAGCACCTCCAGTGCTCTGCCCTGGCAGAGGTGATGTTTCAGTGCCAAGCCATCAAGTGTTTGTCTTCCAAATGAGTGGTGACTTGTTAATGCTGCTTTATAAATGAGCCTGCTGCAAAGTAGCTGTCCTGTGGCTTTACGGTGTGATGGGATGTGCAGATCTGCTGAGCTGGAGGGGAGATGTACCCTGTCACCTGTCCCCTGTAGAGAGGGGACAGAAGCCCTCTTCCGAGGTGGCCAGGGAGCTGGAGCCACAGCCAGAGCCACGGCAAGGGATAAAAAAAAGAAAAAAAATCACATTTATTTTTTGCCTGCCTACCTGTTCTTTCATCCCCTAGTTCAGAAATGCCCAGCAGGAGCTGCCTGTCCCCACCCCATCCCCATCCCCTGCAGTGTGGCAGGGCAGCTGATGTCCCGTGGCACAATCCTGGCGGGGTCCCTGCCGTTTTTCTTCATTATTCAGCCCTGTCTCTCTCCCCGGACTTCTATTCTTCAGGGATGTCTGTGTTACAATATTTAGCTGGGTCTTAAATGTTTACCAGTTTAGGACCAACAGCTAATAAATCAGCCTTTACAGCAGGCAGCTTTGAAAGGTGACTTAGAGGGTATATCCCTCACTTGAACTATGTCTTGCCGAAGGAAGTTTTAATATCCAAATTATAGCTCTGAGTCTAGAAGGCTTAGAGATCCTGGAGATTTATAGCCCCTATTAATAACCAATTATTTCTCAAACACATTTGCCATGCAGTTAGGCCCAAGCCGTTAGATGGCCTGAAATGCTAAATGTTCTGTTAAAGTGCGGTGACAAACATCATATATTTTGTATCGCTGCTGGTTTCCCAGCTGTCAGGGTGTGAAAACAATCCCATCCGTGACCCTTGGCCGGAGCCATCCATCAGTGCCCCGCAGGACACATGGGAGGGACACAGCCCTCCCTGGGCTGCTGGCTGCCACCGACGTGATTTTGGGGATGTCCCATGGGCTGAGAGTCCCCGTCATCCTGATGGCAAAGCTGTTTCTAAAACCAGAGCAGCCAAGCCTTGTTCTGTCCCAGCGCAGGATCAGGCCTGGGGACCATCCTGCCCCCTCTGGGTTGAGCTGCCCATGGTACGAGGTGCTGTGCCTGTGTCCCCAGTCACGGTGTTGTGCCTCTTCTCCCCACAGCCCTGCCTGCAGTACTGGCCCGAGCCCGGGCTCCAGCACTACGGCCCCATGGAGGTGGAGTACGTTTCGGGAGCGGCGGATGAGGACGTCGTGTCCCGACTCTTCCGAGTGCAGAACATCACGCGGGTAAGGCACGGGGTGGTTCGGACCTAACACTAGCAAGTCCTCCACTAAACCATATCACTAAGTGCTACATCTAAACGTCTTTTAAAGACCTCCAGGGATGGTGACTCAACCACTTCCCTGGGCAGCCCATCCCAATGCCTAACAACCCTTTTGGTAAAGTTTTTCGTAATATCCAACCTAAACCTCCCCTGGTGCAACTTTAGATCGTAGCCAACTCTACAGAAGACCTTTCCCATCCTCCTGGAGGTCTGTTTGTACCCTGCAGCCTGTGCACCTCAGGACAGAAGTGCCCCCCGTGGGTGCTGTGGGCTCTCTGGGACCTGCAGAGCAGTTTTGCTTTGGGGTGAGACCTGCCCAGGATTTCATGTCCTTGCTGTAGCGTTCACTGCAAGCCTGGCTTTCATGCTTGGTCAGTTTGGCTTGCTTTTAAATGAGGAGAAATGGAGTGAAATTGGGAAAGGACACGGATTGTGATGAGCAGCACATGTGGGTGCAGAGTTTCAGGCAGGGAAGAACTGGTTTGACTGCAGAACCTGGCTGGGGAAGAGGTGATGGCCCTGAAGGCTGTACATCTCCCTGGGGGTGCTGAAGGGCTTAGCGTGATGCTCTGCTGATGGAGGTCATTGGGCAGAGGGGATGTGGGGAGAGTCTGGGCTTGGAGGAGACGGGTCCTGCCTGGTCTGGATTCAGATTCTGAAATCCTTCGTGTCTGGTGGCAGAATATGCCCCTTGCTCAATTAAAATGCAGTGCGATCGCAGTCTCTGGATCCAAGCGGAGATCTCCCCAGGGAGCAGAGCGCCGGAGGAGCTCTGTTAAACGCTAGGAGCTTCTTGTCGAGCTGTGCCGGCTGCTGGTGGCTGGAGGGGAGCCAGCTCTGTGAGCCAGAGCTTTCACCTAGAACCACAGAACCAGAGAGTGTCCCAGGTTGGAAGGGACCCTCAAGGGTCATCAAGTCTGACCCCTGGGTCCACACAGGACCACCCAAAAATCAGGAGCACCTAAGCTTCAGGATTTATCCTGCAGCTTTCCATAGCGAGCTGTCGGAGGAGTTTCCTCCTAGTGCCCAGAGTATTTCTGAGCAAGAGCCCCACATCTGCCGGGCTGGAACCTGGTCTCGTTCAGCTCTCTGGGTGTAATCCTCCTCCCGCAGCCTGCTAACCAGATTAGGTTTCAAGGCTAACCAGCTTACCAGGGTATTAAGGCGCGCTGCCACCGCGCCCCAGTTCCGTGGGAGGCAGCTTTCGGTGAGCTCCTGGCTTCCAGCAAACACATGAAAACGTGTCCCCTGGGGATCCTCTGCCTGCGAGGTGAGGACGTGATGGAGAAGCCCTCGGGAGGCTGAGATGTAAAGTTTTGTGAGATATGTGGACAGCCTGGGATGCTGCTGGCTAGGGGAAACCACGTTCATGGAGCTGCCTGGCGTGGTGGGACTGATGGGTTGGTGTGAGCTGGGAACCATCCGTCTTACTGCACCAGGAGAGGCTTTTCCTCTTTTCCTCTGCTATTAATACGTGGCAAGAGCCCTCCATGAAACCTCCAGTGGAGGAAAAAGAGGACAGCGGAAGGAAAAGAGAGGTCACATCCCATTAATGTGGGATCACGTTAATGAGGTTTGCTTTTCTAGTTGCAGGAGGGGCACCTGATGGTCCGGCATTTCCAGTACCTACGGTGGTCGGCGTACCGAGACACCCCGGACTCCAAGAAGTCCTTCCTGCACCTCCTGGCCCAAGTGGAGAGGTGGCAGAAGGAGAGCGGCGATGGCAGGACCGTGGTGCACTGCTTGTGAGTGTCCACTGGAGAGGAGCGGGCTCCAGCGTGGGGGTGGGGGGGAGGATGCCACCAGCTCATTTGTCCACAGTTCTGCCAGAAATTCTTCTGAAAATCCCTTTTCAAGGCAATTTTTGTGCCCAAACCCCCACGCGATCTGCTCAGATGGGACCCGGCACGTTCGCAGATTGGTAGAGACAGCAGGCGAGCCTTTAATCAAAAATTAATTACGGCCTCGTCTGTCTTCATTAGCCAAGGGATAATTTGAGAACATGCTTTATAAAACACTGGCGTTGTGTTCTCTCTTCCTCTCCCCACTCCCCGCTGCTGTCAGGGATCACACGTGACCGTGTCAGATGGCTTCACCCCAGGGCGAATGATCTTGCTGCGGCGCAGGTCTAGCCCTGATGGTCCAAAAAAGCATTTTCTTGCTCTGTTGTGGCTCTTGTGAGGCCCAGTGGGGTGCAGTCCAGGTCCCCCAGTTTAGGGGGACCTCTCCTGGGAGGGAGGGATGGGCAGAGAACAGGGGGAACTGGATGGTGCAGCATGATGCTGAATGCCATCCTCCTGCCACCACCATGTGTGCTTCTCCCACCAGGAATGGGGGCGGCCGGAGCGGCACCTACTGTGCCTCCACCATGATCCTGGAGATGCTCAAGTGTCACAACATGGCCGATGTCTTCTACGCTGCAAAGACCCTCCGCAACTACAAGCCAAACATGGTGGAGACCTTGGTGAGCATCAGGCACCGCTAGTGTCCTCGCTGGCGGCTGCTCCCCATGCATCTGCCTTCCTGCAGGCCTCTGGCAGAGGGGCGAGGTGCTGGGGGACACATGCACCCCAAAACAGCTGGTTTCCCATCCCAAACCCAACTAGTGTTTGGGACATCCTGCAGGAGCACATCTCAGTGGGTTCCTCAGCAGGCTGGGCTGGGTGGGTAGGTGAAAGCCTCTTGAAAGCCACCTTGGTGCTGCCTTTATATCACCATGGTGATGTACCCTTGGCACTGGGCTTGCCAGAAATCTGTCCCTGGTCTATTAGGGCAGGTTCACAGGGGTGACAGAGCACTGGAGCAGGCCGCCCAGAGAACTGGGGGGGTCTTCTCCTTGGAGATCTTCAAAAGTCATCTGGAGACATGGGCATGGGTGGCCCTGGTGGAGCAGGGCTTGGATCAGATGGACCCAGAGGTCACTTACCACCTCAGCCATCCTGTGGTTCTCTAATTGTGGCTTTTTTTGAGGGTTTTGGGGCTGGGAACAGCTCCGGGTCGTTCACTGCCTGCCTGGCTTGGCTGAGCTGAGCACCCAGCAGCACCCGTGTGCCCAGGGGTGTCCCTGGGGAGGGGGCACATAGTGCTGGCTCCCTGTCCCCATCCTTGGCTGGAGCAGGGGGTCTCCTTCCTTGTGGATTTGGTTTAGAGAAAACAGCCTGGAGTTAAATTCACCCAGCCAGCTCCATGGGATGGTTTCATGCTGCCAGGAGGGGAGCTGAGGGCTGGAAAGTGAAACCTAAGAAATTCCTGCTGGAAATACAAAAGGGGATGGCATTTTAAGCAGAATGACTTGGTGGGCAAGCTGCCAGGGGTGGCGATGGAGCCACGTTTCGTGTGGGGAGGGCAAAAGTTTTGTGCCCTACTCCAGACCCCAATGGCAGGAGCGGGGAGGGAGCAGGCACGTGGCCGTCCCCATGCATCCCGTGCTGGGCTGGTGCCTTGTGGTGGTTCCAAAATGTGCTGGCCGGAAATGTTTACCCTGCCCGGATTATAAAATCCCTAAATTGAGAAATTAAATGGTTTTGAGGGGGATGCAATTTGCATTAGGAATTAAAGTGGAGGAGAAGGTGAGGGAGGGGACCAGGGAGCGGAGGGAGAGCTGCAGCTAATGGAAAGATGATGTGACAAGCATGAGGCCACCAGCCCCATTGGGCTAAATTGCCAAGGTATTAAAAAAGCGACATTTCGCATCGGGACATGAGCATCCTCCAGCCTCAAATGAACCTGAAACAGCTATTCTGGGAATCCCAATCTACTGGAGCTGCTGGAGGCTGGATCCTCCCCTGGTGTAAGGAGCCACAGCCCCGCAGAGAGCAGCTGGAGCAGAACATTTCCCTCTGGATCCAGCTTTTGCTTTTTTCCCCCTCTGCTCGCCCGTGGGGGGTTATTTTTATATTATAATAAATGGAAACAATCCATTTTCTTAATCCAGAAGCTTTATGTGCTTTTAATCTAAGCTGCCGCAGCCTCCTCGCTTTGAAGCCCCTCTGCCCACTCCCACCTGGGGATAACGGGATTTGCATGCCGGGGTTCAAGCTGCCATCTCCATAATGCTGCCGAGGATTTGGGGAGACGAGGGGACCTAGGATGCTCCCACCCAAAAGCATCAGAAACCTTAATGTTTTCCATTTTTTCCCCTTCTTGTTGGATGCTGGAAGGAGCAACAGCTCATGGGGATGGACACTTCGGAGGTCCGTGCTCCCCCGTAGTTCTGTGTGCTCTAAATTGTATGAGGACAGGAGAGCACAAGAACAGGTCACATAAAGGAGGACGAGGATAGACAAAACAGTCTTCGTGAGCTCAATTTCAGTGATTTTTGCTATAAAAATAGGAGCCAGCTATGTTGGGCTTGCCTTCGTGCAGTCAGGGAGCCAGCTAGTGGGAAGCAAGAAGTAAAAAGTGCCTTGGTTTCAGGGAAGGCACAGCCCTGGTGCAGTTAATAAAACAGATCCTCACACTAAGGGGATGTTCAGTCCTTGTCCTTCCTTCTGGGGGAGGTGAAGATGCCCTGTGCCCCCTAAATACAGGAAAATCAGTGCTGTTGGTGTGTTTGTGTCTAACAGGTGTTTCATCTGTTTTCCCCCAGCAATGGGCATTGCTAAGTGTTGATTGTGGCAGTGTTGTTTTGGCAGGAGCTTTATAGGGGACAGGAGGGGGAGGAAGCCCCTGGTGAGGTCCCATAGAGCTCAACAGCTTTTCCTTAGAGCTGCTGAAACTTGTTTTGCCTTTAAATGGGGCAGCTTTGGGAAACAATTCTGGATCTTAACTCTCCCCTCTCTCTCTCCCCAAACAGGAGCAGTATCATTTCTGCTACGACATAGCACTGGAATACCTGGAGTCGCTGGAGACCAGATAGCACCTCGCCAGGAGGGCGAAGGCAGGGGGCTGCGTAGGGTTTGTGCCAAACGCGCAGTTTGGCACTCAGATGTTGCATTAGTGCTGAAGGCGTGGAGGGGAAGAAACAGCAAAGGAGCGGATACAAACACAGACTGAGAGCAACAAAAGGACGTGGGGATGCGTTGGCCATTCTCCATCTTCATCCTCTGCTTTCCAACTCCCCTCCCCTTGCTCCAAGTGCGTCTGGGTGGCCGTGGGTCGCTGCCACAGCTCGTCTTGTCCCATCCCTGCGGTGGTGTGGGGTTGGAGAGCATGAGAAATTGCCCCAGAGCGCTGCCTGGTCCTGCTTGGACACATCTGGAACAGCTGGAGAAGACCCCAAGGAGGGGAAGAAGAGGACAGAAGGATGTGAGCCTGTTTCCCAGCAGGGCAGGATGGATATTTGGGGAAAAGACATTGTTTTTAAATCGTATGTGGAGTTCGAAGCTGCTCTTTGAGGAGCCCTGATGGCTGCCGGTGGGTTTTACCCTTTGTGGAGACCTTTTGTGCTCTGTGCTGGAGCAAAGCCCCTAAAGGCAGCGCGTGGATTTCTGCCCGCTCGCCATGAGTCTGGTTTCCACTGTCGTATTTCTGTGAGCTGCGCCCCTTCGCGCATCCAGCCCTGGACAGAGCAGGGACGTGGGATGGGAGGCAGGGGACAAAAAGTGTCCCTCTGCAGGTACAGGCCCTGAGTCCTCCCGGTGTCCTTGCAAAGCTTCAGAAGTGATGTTTCCCCCGTGGCTTGTCTGTCTCAATGCTGTTGTTTCCATCCATATCTATTATTCCCTCCTGGGGGGCTCTGAGCGCTGGTGACAAATTCCTGGTGCCACCCAGGTGAATGCCTGGGGCTGGGACTGAGGGCATCTGATGCTTTTTGGCTTCATCCTGCTACAGGCAGGCAGGAGATACCATTTCTGCTGTCTGATGTAATAATTGCAGGGTTTCCTGCTTGCTGGGGGAAGCCAGGTTGTCCTCGGGCTTGGGGAGCAAGCTGTGGTCAGGGTTTTCCTCTGCAAATGGCCCCACAAAGGTGCAATGAAGAGGTGCTGGTCTGAGGGCTGCCTCAGACACTCGAGGAACTGGGGATCTTGCTTGTCTCAATGGCAAAACCCTTCACAGTCATTTTTGGTGGATAGAGAAGATCAAATGAGAAACCAGCCTCCATGTGCTGGAGGTTGCCTGTGGGCACCCACATCCTTCATCCCCCTGCATCCTGCAGCCCTACCTGCCCTGGGAAGCAGACCCTTTCCAGCCCTGGTGCGTTTGCACCCCGACCATGATCCAAAGCCCAGGCAGATGCCTTTTGGCCGGACCAGTCCACAGCGTGAAGGTCTCAGAGCCAAAGGGGCTTCACCCCAGCTGAACAAAGCCCAGAGAAACTTCCACCTGCTTTTCAAAGGCGGAGGGGCACGAGATAAGTCTCTCCATCTTGGAGGATTTATGCTTGGGGAGCCAACGTTTGCTACTCGGTGCTTAGCTGGGAATAAGCTCCACTGCCCCGAGCTGGATCCTGCACCTCCTTCGAGGGCACTGCGGTGGCACCGGAGCATGTCCTTGGGTTTTGCCCGGGTCCTTGGCTTTCCCATGTTCCCACTGCCTAATTCGCACGGCTTGACAATACCTGATCCAAGGGCTATACACAGGTTCCCCTTCGTTTCCATCCGTGCTGTGTGCCAGTGCTGTTTTGTGACCAAATAGTCTCCTCACCCTGACACAGGCTGGTTGGGTAACACCGCTACTCATGTGGAGCAAGTCGGTGTCCTCGTCCCATCCCCTTCTCGCTGCCTGGGGACCCGCAGGGTGCTCTGTTGGGTGCTGCTCGCAGCTGACCTGTGGCCAGAAAAACAGAAAAAAAGGAAAATTTGAATCCCCCTTCAGTCCCGATAAGGTAGAGGCTGGTGGAGTTGTATATATGTTTTAAAAGTGAGATTTTTTTTTTTTTTTTTTTTCCCTTTTCTTTTTTGATACCTTCTTGCTGGATGTCTGGGTTTTTAGGGCATCTCTTCCAAAGGGCAGACTTTGACATCAAAGTGCTATAAAAACCGACCCATCTCCAGCTCCTGCCAGGATGCTCACGTGACACAAGGCAAGGACAGCCTGTACATAGAAATATATATAGAGAAATATATATATATATAAATATAAATACTGTTCTTAAGATGGATAATGTTTATTGGTATTACAGGTTGGAGTGGTGCTTTCTTTTTTTCATTTCTAATAAAAAAAAAAAAGAAAAAAAGAAAAAAATTAGAACCCAAGAAAAAACACTGAACTGAAATGATGTTGACCCCGAAAACTTTGGCAGCATCCAAGAGCTGCTGCCAAGGGGACTGGTGCCATGAAGCAGCTCCACTGTGGAGGGGATGTCGGGGGCAGCGCGGTGGGGACTGAGGGGTGGCACGGGAGGGACACGTCCCATGTGGATTGTACCACACGCATCCAGCTGTTATCTGTTTAATTTTTATTTTTTTAATTATTATTTTTTGGCTTTCTTTCCTTTTAAGAAAATCAGTTGCATAAATAAATGTTCCAAATTCGTGATGGCCTCTGGGTTTCTTTTGCCGGCCTTGATCTGGGACCTGTGCTTTAGGGAGCCCTGGTGCACCATGTAGTTTAAGAACAACAACAAAAAGAGAGAAAAATATAAATATACAGCTGTATCATTTTTTGTTCATGGATATTTTGGGGGAACCCATTTGCAGGGTCAGATTCCGGGGTTGTAAAACCTTGGCACCAAGGACAGGGCTGCCTTGTGCTTGCAGAGCTTTAGGGTTTCCTTCTGAGAGCAGTATGGCGAGGTCTCAGCCGAGGTCCCATGGTTGAGAATTTGTCCTCTGGCCTTTGATGATGGGGTGTCCCCAGGGCCCTCACCCAAACTCAGCCAGCTCAGTTGGCTCTGACCCAAACCTCAGCAGCGTCCCCATCGCTCAGGGCAGGCTCTGAATCTCCCGGGGCAGCCCCTGGGGCGATGCTTCAGCTCCTTTTTGCCTCTGGGCTGATTTTCCATCCCTCAGTTTTCCCAGAAAGCAAGAAGGGGGCTCCGTGGAAGTGCTGGGAATAGCAAAGAGGGAGAGGGACAGGTCCTGGGATTCCCAGTGATGGGATGAGCCAGTGCGGGGACAGGTGCACAAAGCAAGAAGGAACTTCCCGTGCCCTTCCCAGCTGGGAAGTGAACAGCTATTGTAAGGAAAGAAAGCTCCTGCATTGTCTTTGGTGATTTATTTATTACAAAGCAGCCTTCAGTTTAATGTGTTGTGATATTAAACACTTCCAGTAACACTTGAGTCTTAATTTAATGGAGACCAAGAAAAAAAAAAGATCTAATTGACTTGTCAGGACTGTTTTTCATCTTTAATTAAGGTTCGTGAAGGATGTGGTAATTACATTTTACCAATAAATAATAAAAAAGGGGGCTAATGCAAATTAAAACCAAGAACCACACCTGGGAAGGGCTGGGGGTGTGCGTGGCACCCTCAGGCTGCGGGGTCTGTCCTTGGCCGGGTGTCCCCAAGCCCTGCGGTGCTGTCCTGGAGCGGTGGCACTGTCACCGTGCCCACCCTCTGGTCCTCTCCCTGCTGGTTTCGGGCTCTCCTCGAGCCGTATTTCAGCCACAGCTCGTTGGGTGCTCGCTGTCACCGGCCGCTAACGATGACAAAATCTTTCCTATGGGTTTATGAAGGCTATCACTCGGTCAGCGGGTCCATAACACAAACAGCAGCTGCTCCGCCAGGACCCACGCGTTGCCCTTCGCCGCCATGCCCCGTGAAGGTAAAAGAGGAGCTTTCTCCTGGGAACAAGGGGTGGTGGCAGGGTTTGGGTCCCAGCCTAGCCATGGGGCACATCGCGGTGGCACTTGGTGGCCAGCTGGGGAGGGGCTGGGATAGCCTCTGCGGGGTGATGAGGTGTTGGAAGAGGGCTTTTGGGGCCAGGAGAACAGCGGGGATGTGTTGCCTGCAGCTGGTGGCAGCGAGGACCTCACTTTCCTGCCTTGTTTTATCCCCACAACATCTCGAAGATATGTGGAGAGTCCGGAGCACCAGGCAGCCCGCACCACCCTGCGGAGCCAGGGCAGGACCCAGGAGCCCGGGTCTGTTCCTGTCCCATGGAGAGGTCCCTCCTGTGACAGAGCGTCCCGGTGAGTGATGGGCCCTGGGCACAGCCACATGTGCCCGCATCTTTCTGTCCCTGGATGGATTAGAGCTACTTCAATTGAGAGGTTTGTCTTTCAATACTGAATGCAAACGTGCTGCCTGATGCCCAAATTTTGGTTCCCAGCAACTGTTCCTCATCTCCTTTGTGCATTTATCCACAGCACAGCCAGCAGTGATTTCCCACAGCCGAAGCTGTTGTATTGCTGGAGGTGACCTGGATATTCCTGTTCCGTTCCCTAACCCGGGCTGGGTGTGCAGGAGGTGCCGGCTCCATCCCCTGCTGCTGTCCAGTGGTGGCATGTGGGGTCCCCTGAGACCCCCACACCCCCCATTCCCCCGTGCCCCCTGTCCTTCCACCTGCAAGGGCTGGTGCTCCCTGCGGATGCTCTGCTCCATCCTCTCCATACACGGCGAGCATCCTGCTGGGGTGGCTGTGGTGGAACCACAAAGATGGCAAGGCTTTGGACTTGCTCCTTCCTACACGGCATTGTCAAAAATTGCCTTGAGTGAGAGGGGAAGGAGGGCTGGGAAAAGGGCAAGGTAACCCCCCCCCTCCCAAATTAACCTTGGCAGATTAATTCATGAAAGCGAAACCCAAATTCAATTAGCTAGAGCAGCTCATTTATTGCCTGTGATTTATCTGCTCGTGGCTCAGGTGGGCTGTCACCTCCATCCCCTCGCCATTGCCAGCCTCTGAGTGCTGTTGCCTTTCCAATGGCCCTAGAGGGGACAAACATGTCACAGCTGTCCCCAGGGCAGAGCCACTTGCCCAGGACAGCCGTGCCACCCGTCCTTGGAGCAGGAACCCAGCTGGGAGCAGGATCCTAACATCCAGGAAAGCCCCAAATAAGCCCTTAGGAGATGTGGGAGGAAAGCTCCCTTCTGCTAGTGTCGCTACAAGAAAAAAAAAAAACAGCCCCAAGTAATATTATTTTTGATTTAAACCCTGGGCTGTCCCTGGCCATTGGCAGCCAGGAATAGTGCCCGTCTCCCAGATTTCATCTTCACTGGGCTGCGGCTGCAGGAGCCAGAGCCTGCAGGAGGAAGAGGAGGAAGAGAGCAACACTTTGCTGTGATGTTTGCCCCTTTGGTTGTTAATTTGGGGCTGCCCTGTCCCCAAGCAGCCACGAACTGGGGTTCCCCTCAGAGCAGCCTTTTGCTGAAACCTCTTTGTTCACCTCTTGGCAGCTCAGAGCAGTGGAGCTTCAGACAAGCACAAAGCAGGAGCGCGCTGTGGCCACAGCTGCTTTTATATCATCAGCTGCTGATAAAGATCCTGCAAGTCCTCCTGCTGAAATTTCCCTCGCTTTTGACTTGCAGGAAAGAAAAAAAAAAAACTCTTCTCAAATCGAGCCATTTCCATAAAAAATCCAAATCCCTGGGGGAGGAAATATGAATTAGCACTGATGTTGCTCGGTTTATTTTTTTTTTGGCAAGAGGAGCGGAGCTCCACTTGCTCGCGGCACCTTCGTGATGGGCATGGTGAGCGGAGGCTGCAGTGTCCGGCAAGCCGGCGGCGCAGGCACCGTGCATGGCTGGAGCCTTCCCATCTCCCCATCACCGCAAATATAGCCGGGTAATTTATTTAAGTAGCCTTAATGGTACTGCAATCTATATGCTGATGGTGTCACCTCTAAATGTGCCATCAAAAGGCTCAATGGGAAGAATTTGTATTTCGAAATAAATATTTCCTCACGGTGTGCAAAATATCTAATCATGTATTTATCCTTAAGTACTTCCAAAAGTCAACATAATTATTCTAGTCCCATTAAGTTTAATTTGCAGTAAATTATGCATTTAGCTTTAAGTTGAGGTTGCTGGTTAGAGTCAAGATAAAGCTCTTGCTATTTATAAAGCAGTATTTCAGCGTGGATACCAAATACGAATGGCTGGGTGAGAAAATCCTGCCCGGGAAGTTTGGGGAGAATTTGAAATAGGGAGGCAAACATGGATCTGTGGTGTTGGAAAACACACAAGCATCCTGCAGCCAGGTAGTACAAGGTCCCAAACAGTGACTGGGGCTGCCAGAAGGATTTCACTCCAGTTAGAAAACGCTAGAAAATGCGAGCACCCCAGCAGCCTGAGCTGGTCTCCTCTGATTGCTTTTCCCAGCCTTGCACGAAGGTGTTAGCAAGCTAATGTGCCACCTCTGGACCTGACATCAGGCTGCTGGGGCAAAGCAGAGATGAGATTTTGCACCCAAGGCCAGGAGGCTGCTGAATGCAAAAGCCAAGAGCCTCACACCCAGGCTTCAGGTGACCTTCAGACCCGGCCATGCCATCGTGCAATGCCGAGGCACGCGCCTGCAATCAAATCGTTCCCCTCCCTTTTTGCTTTCTCTTTCCCTAGAGCTTTTGGAGACCATCAAGGAAAACAAGAGGTGTTTGCAAGGTTAAGAGACTCAGTGTCTAAACGTGCCATAGAGGTTTGCAGTAATTTACAGCTGTAGGCAGCAGGCGCTCTTGGTGGGGGGAAGGGAAATGCAATTTAAGAGAACAGAAATAAATAAGAAGCCGCAGCAGCTAACACTCTCTGATTTAATCCCCAGCCCATGAGAAAGATTTATTCTGTTATCTGACAGTTTGATCACTCCAGGAATCCCATAGGTCAGCCCATATCTGCTGTTGTTATCTCTGGGCTGTTTCCAGTGAGATGCGCAGGGAAGATTTGTTAAAGAAATGAGCCAAAGAGGGGTGCTGATAAGAGAGTTACAGATGGGACCCCCAGAGACCTTTGGCATAGAGGTTCCTTGAAAAGAGAGAGCAATTTGCTCTCTGCTATGGGGCTGAGGCATCACCGGGAGAGTGTTGGTGGCTTGCATGGTTTCTGCTGGGGAGAACACTCACATGCAAAGAGCATCCAGAAAGGGGGATTGGGTTGTGAGTGGAAGATGAGCCCAGAGTACTGTGAAGGAACCATAGCAGACTGGCTGTGGGCATCCAAAGCAACCAGAAACCGTCTCGTAAGGCTGTCAGAACAAGGAAGAACTGCCCAAAGACTTAGTGGGAGAGGAAGGTTCATGAGCAGGCTGAAGGATGGATGAGGCACCAGTCACTGTTGTTAGTCTCCATCGGTGCTCAGGTGGTGCTCAGGTGGTCCACAGCTGACAGCAGTGAATGTGGGCAGGACCTTGGGGCTGGGAAGGTCTCAAGTACAGACCCTGGGGAGCTGCAAAGCTTTTGGTTTGGTGGGACCTGCTGGTGGAACCTCACCCCAGGGTGCTTGAATGGCTGCCCAGTAAGTGGTTGTGGTGCTGGGCTTGCCATCAGAGCAGGAGGAAGGTGCTGCTGGGCTGCAGAGTGGATGCAACAAGGTTTTATCTCCTGGGGCTCTTGCTGCTTGTGGCATCATGTGTCTGTGTCTCACTGCGGTGCCTGAATTGCAGGGTTGGGTGTTCAGCCTGGTTTTCTTGGAGGCTGCTGTGCCTTGGAGTGCCTATCCATTGGGAAGAGCCTGGGCTGCAGTGGGGGTTACTGGTGGGACACCGGTGGCATTGGCTTGGCACACCTGCGGACCCTGAAGACACTGCCCAGACAGGTCTGCTGTCTGTAAAGCAGTGCTAAGATGTGCTCCTGTGATAAATCCTCCCTCCTGAATGCAGGCACAGGCCCTGGCATGCCTCGGCATTACAAAAAGGCAGGGAGTGTTTGCATGGTTGAGATCTAAGGGATTGTTGTCTTCTGTTCGTTAAACTGGCATTAATCTACCAGAGAGATCCCAATTTCTGCTCTTGGAGCACCCTCGAGATGTTTTATGGTCCCCACCTGTCTCCTGTCCCTTTCTGACTCAAATCTTCCAAAGTGTTAGCAGAGGTCCAAAAAGGGTTTCCATTTATTTATTTTTCCTTCAAAACCAGTAGGAAAACAAACAAACAAACAAACAAAAAAACTTGTACAGATGCTGGGTTGGGGGGACTGGCTAGAGGAGAAGAATAAAATGGAGGCCTGAGCACCAGCAGCTTTCTTATACACTGAGAAGGATCCAACCCCTGCTCCTGTGTGTGCCTGGGTGAGGGAAAGCTTTGCTTTGGGCAAATCTTTTGCATGGGAGAAAAGGTGGGTGGGAAACATCCTTTAAAACCATGAAGGAATGAGACGCAGGTTGAAATTTAACTATTTCTCAGTGCTTCCTCCCCTCTTCCATCACTGTTTAATAATCTCCTGGTGCAATGCGTGCCTTTTGCTGTCAGAGCTGCCTGGGAATGGCACCAGAAAGCCACGGGAGCTCTCCTACGCAGTCAGGCACGTAGCCACAGAGACATATGTGGAGGGAAAGGCAGCCCGTACCAACAAACAGCCCGAGTGCAGACACACAAACAGACACAAATAAACAGGCTCTCGCCCCCCGGTAGCCTGAAGCGCGTGCACACAGGCAGATGTGCTTGCAGCTCTCTGCAGAGCTGTTCAGGTGTGCAAAAATGCATGTGTGGGCATGGGTTTTCCCCTTCCCTGCAGCCAGAGCAGGAGCGTGCACAAAAGTGGAGCATAAATATCTTAAACGTGCACATTTTGTAGACATACCGTTTGGCATAGCCCTTGGTTTGAGCGTCTCTAGCCAAAATTAAACATATTGCCAAGATGCAGAAGCTGCAGTTTTTAGCAAGCCTGCCCTTGCCCAGTTTCACGCCTTTCCTGGGCTTTTTTTTGGTTTTGTGATGTTCTGACTAATGACAGCAGAAGGGTGGGCAAAAAAGAAACCCTGCTGGCCAAGGAAAGGGTGTAAGGCTGGTCTGGGGAGCCCTAATTAACAGTGCTGCCCTAATTGCCTGGAGGAGAGGTTTGAGGGCTCTATTTTCTTGTGGGTAGATGTTGTTTTTCCCTTGATCCAAGGTTTCTCCAACATTAACCAAACAGCCGTTGGCCTCCCAGCTGGCCTCTGTGTGCTGTGCCAGGAGGGGAAGGTGTTTGACTTAGCTCCAGGGGCGATGGTTTCATGGGGGGAAACTTTGCCAGGGAGCCAGGCTCTGCTCCTCACTGAGACCCCAAAGCGTGACTTTGGTTCATAAGAAAAGAGCAAAAAAATGCTGAAAGTTGCCAGGAGAGAAAAAAGGAAAAGCTAGGAAAGGAGAAGGCAGTTTATTTTTATTTATTTATTTTTTTTTCATTACGTAGTTTTAAATGTTTCCCTTTGAGGCGCTCGCAGGATTTCATGTTGACATTGGCTCTTCAAGCAAGAGTGAGGTTTGTGTCAGACCGCAAAATATTTTTCAATAAAAACTAAAAAGTAACATCAAAAGGGAAAACACACAATGCTGCAAGAGCGTTGAAACCTGATATTTTCCAGTGCTTTTCCTTGGCCTTCCCCCACCCAAAAAATACCCTTAAAAAAACCAATTGCATTTGGCAAAGTTTGGGGTGCGTTTCTAGCAGCAACACCAGGGTCTGCAAGCTGTGCTGATCCCATGTGGATGTGCTTCACCACTGCCTTCTCCCCCAGCTGCTTGGTTTCACCTTAAATCATTATTTGTGCTATTTTGCCGTGAATCCTGCTGTGGGTGCTGGGCAGGAGGCAGGTACGGGTACGCTGCGTGCTGTGCAGGGGCTCTGGCTGTTTCTGATTGCTGAGCCGTGGCAGGAGGCCAGGAACAGCCCAGAACTAAGCAGTACTTCTGCCTGCTGGTTTTATTGCCCGCTAACCCCAAGCGATGAGGGACCAGCTACGGAGCCCAAGTCATGTCCAGGTACGGGGTGATGATGCAGGGATGCCGAAGGGGCTGGTCTGATCCAGCCAAGGGTGCAAAAATGGGGATGGCACTCTAGGAGGATGATTTGTCTGCATGCATTACAGGATTTTGGCTTGGTAGCTTGGGTTTAAATGTGGGTTAACACATGTAGGACTTTAGGAGAAGCCCCTGAAGTCCTGAAAACCCACAGCTCCTGTGCCTGGTGGCATCTCCCAGCCCCGGCACGGCGGCCAGGCAGTGCAGGCAATGACAGAAGGGTTTAATGAGGGTTTGAAAGAAACATCTTGTAAACTTTGGAGCGAGGAAGCTCCGGTTTGATTTGAACATGTTTGCTTGGCAGGGGCTGCCTGGGCCCCTGCTGCTGCTGCTTTTCCTGGCACTAATTAGGCAGGTTTCCATCCTGTCGAGTGTGGGCTTTTCTTCTAGCGGGGGCTGGAGGTGCTGGGGACAACCCCCACCGAGCAGGCTGGGGAGGGGACGTGGCATGTGGGGAGCACAGATCCTGTCTGGATGAGTGTCTTGGAGAAAAGCACCAGTGATGTGGGGTGCTTGGTAGCTCCCAGACGCCCAGGACCCCCTGCTTTGCGTTGGGTGCACAGCTGTGCACAGAGCACCCTGGGCTTCCAGCAGTGCTGTGGTGGCCCGGAGTGCTGAGCACCTGAAATCCTTTGCAATATCAGGTCTGATCTTGCTCCCACTGGAGCTGCCCTGCCTGCACTTCCCTTCCATTGCAACCATCTGCTGCTTTCGAAGCTTGGTAAATATTTCCTTTTCCCCGCTGCCTCTCCCTTTCACTCCTCCTGGACATCATCTTGCAACAGCCCAAACATCTGCAATAACTAAAACATCTACAATAACACCCCCATTCCCCCCCAAAACCCTTATCTTTTCCTTTTTCTGGCACAGCTTCAGCCCCCTGGTGCCCTTTGGAGATGAAGAGGGGCACGAGGGGTGCTGGTGCCACCCTGCCCCTGCCAGGTCCGTGCCAAAGCACTGGCTGCTGCTTTCCTGTGTCCACGCCGTGCATCAGAGATCTGCTCGCTCCCACAGCTGGGGGAATCCGTCTCCCTTGTTTGATGTTTGCCGTGAGACAGGCCCCTCTTAATCTATTACTGTGTCATTAAAAGGGAAAATGTTTGCTCTGTAAGGCCTCAAATGGCCTTTTTAAACTACAGTAAAAATGTAATTACTGGCTCGCTTAGGAATGTAACCGTTTCTTGATGCCCAGCTCTGTCTCCACGTGGAACTGTGGAGATGGGCCCAACTCAGCAGCTGGGCAGGAGCAGCTCAGGTTTGGCTGCAGGGTAGGTGCTGCAATGTCCTCATGTTAGGGATGTGTTGCTCAACATGAATATTTTGCAAAATGCTTTGGGGTCTGCAAGTGAAAATAGCAGTATTCAAGGTAACAAATATATTACCCAGAGCTTAGACTCATTGTGGCTTTCAGAATTGGGATCCTATCCCCTTCAAGATGTTTGGGCTTCATCCAGCCTGAAAATAATCTCCCCATGCATGCACAGAGCAGCTTAGCCCCCGTGGGCAGCCCCTACACCCTGCGGGTGCCAGCAGCCCCACCGTATGGGGTCCCCCGGAGCTGTGAGGCTGTGTGGAGGTGGGCCTGGGGATGCATCTGCTCTGCGCAGCCCTGGGGCACCTTCATCACTGCCGTTGTGCCTCCATTTGTCATTGCAATACGGTGTGGGACACAGCAGGGCCAGCTCACCGGGGCTGCCAGACGTTCCCGTGGGCACGTCAAACATGCTGTGGAAGCGGAGCATAAGGACATCGTCCCAATAATTCCCTATTTTAGGAGCCAATGCTTCTAAAGGCAGATTGCTCTGCTGGGGTTGTTTTCTTGCCTGTTCAGACTGCAGCGCAAGGTTTGTGTCCGTGCATGTATCCAATTTCATGGGTGCTGCAAAGGGCACAGCACCTCCCTGGGTCCTGCCTTGGAAAGGATGGCCCAAGCTTTGTTGTTGAGCAGGCTTAGCTCACTACAGTGCTGCTCCTGAAAACAGGAGAAGAAACACCCTCAACTGGACAAAGCCAATTATTTTTTTTAGGGCAAAGAAAAAAAAAAAAAAGCAGCACCTTTTACTCATTCCGCGTGTGTATGCGTGTGCTTTAAATCGTAGCAGTCACTCCATTGAGTGGAACTTAATTATCTTTCCAGGAAGCTGGGATTACTTAGTGTGTCTCATGAAGAGAAGCACTGCAGGCCATGCCCTGAATGAGGCGGAGGCGAGGAGGTTTCATCAGAGCCAGCACCACCATCCCTGGGGAGCAGCCTGGACCATGGGGCAATGGGCATCCAGCTCCAGGTGGCCCCAAGAAAGGTTGCTGATGCTTTTTCACTCCTGGTGACCCTGCCCGTGGAGGACCCAAGAGACTGCCTTGGCTAACGCTTGTAGGTGAAGCATCGTGAAGCCGAAGCCCCTTGAAGTGCTCAAGCCTTGGTGTAATTTAAAATTTCACTAATTTCCCCTAAAGAAACCTTCCCAAGGCAGAGTTTATCCAGAAGAAAAATTTGGTGCCTGTGCGCAGAGCCTGAGAGATGAGACCGATTTTACAGCCACCAGCTCCCACCAAGAGCCCACACCACCCAGCAGTAGCTTTGTGTCTTAGCAGTACGACTCCAAAATTGGTCATTTTAAGCCAAGCCAGGCTGTTTTGCGACTCATTCTGTTCTTTTTTTCTGCATGGCCCAGAGCTTGAACAGGTAAAAATGAGATCTGACCACCTGGAGCCCAGGAGGTCTCCATGGGGAACAGACTCAGGGCAGAGGGTTGAGGGTTTTGGGGTACCAGTTTCAGGGAACCCAACCAAACCCAGGTCACTGCCAGCTGCTATGAGCTGCTGGTGGCTGCTCTGTGCTGGGAGAGATCCTGCTCAGTGCTGCTGCAGGGAGCAGAGGTTTCATTGCCTGGGCAAGGAGAGCACCATTTCACAAGGCTTCTCCATTCTCAGCAGCTCCACATTGTATAGCAAAAAACTGCTCTGGCAGGCCTTGTGGGTGCCCCATGGCAGAGCCCAGGGTGCATTTCCCCATCCCAGCTCGTGCCCTTCCTGCAGGCACAGCTCTGCCACCGGCTGTGCAGCATCCCCTGAGTGCCTTGATCCCTGCTGAGAGATCTTAATTACATCTAATTACCCCTGACTTGCTCTTAATTGTTCCCCAATAACACAGCCTGATTAGGGAAGGAGGAGTGTATTCTATTACAGCTGCATCATGCTGAACCTTTTCTCCCCCCTCCCTGAGTTCACAACAGATTAAATTTTGGTGCAAAATGTTGTGGGTTTGTCTTCCCTATCCACCAGTGGCTGCTCAGATCATCTCTTTGGTGCAGCCACAG
This sequence comes from Nettapus auritus, assembly GCA_011076525.1. Taxonomy (NCBI): domain Eukaryota; kingdom Metazoa; phylum Chordata; class Aves; order Anseriformes; family Anatidae; genus Nettapus; species Nettapus auritus. The sequence goes on along the minus strand of CM021787.1, from coordinate 2,034,521 downwards.
CCTCCTTGGGTTGGTTGTTCCAATTCCAAGCAGTTTATGGGCAAAACAGAGGGGGATGAGGTAGTTCTGATGTGCCATGCCAGATGTGCCTGGGACTGTGCCAGGTCTGTGACTGCTAAGCACCATCCTGCCTGATCGCCTGTACAATCTTTGTACGATCTCGTGGTTTTTCTCATTTCCTTCCACACCTTGACGTAATGGCATGAAATTAAACTACATCAAATTTCAGCTGTCAGGAAGGGGAAAAAAAAATAATTGATGGCCAAGTCTGTTAGACCATGGAATAATCTTCCAGGGGAAATGGTGTGAGTTTTACTTCAGCCACTCACAACTGGGCTGGACAGAAACACTAGGAAAAAGAAATATTGGTAAAAAATGCAGTGAATAGTAGAGTACCGAATGGAAGAAAGAGGCTTTTCTACTGGAGGATGGCTGACCTTGCTTCTTGTATATCCCAAGCAGTGAAGGCACACACACAGCTCTGGTGTGGGGTTCTTGGCTCTGCTGCTATGAGAAATCCCCTTCTAACAAGGGGCTTCTCTGTAATGAGGAGCTGAGATTTCCTAGGTGCTCAGGTACCACAGTGCTTAGAGAAAAACAAACCGATTAGGTCTGTCAGCTTTCCCGCAAGTTAACTAGGCTTGGTAGGATTCAGCCTTTATTTTTATTGAAAATCAACGGTTAGAAATTGAAGCTCATTTTTAGTGGCTGACATTTATTGCTGCAGTAACGTATAGAGGCTCTCAGCCTCTCTTGCTCTCGAGCCATGCAAGCATGGTTCATGCGTGGATCCGTGGAGCTGAGGTGGATGTAGCAGGGGTAGAAGAGCTGGTACGAGGGGCATCCAAACTCCTTCTGTTTTCTCTGGGGTGTTTTCTCCTGAATGTTCCTGCCCATGATGTGTCCAGTTAGACCAGCTCTTCTTCCATCTAGGCTGGAAATGATTCAGACCCAGCCAAATGCTGCTGCAGAGCAGACCAGCAGGTTTGCTGCTGTTAAGCCCTCTAGTACACTTCTAATCCTATTAATTTCCCAGAACTATTTCTCTGCATTTGGGTGTTTATCAGGATTTAGTGGCTATTGAGCCTTAAATATTTAAACAGCAGCATGCATTCCCATTTCAGCAGTTTGCTCTTTGGAACGGGTATGCCCTGAGACTTGTTTTGACTCCAGGACCTCCAAATACCTGAGTGGTTCCCAAGGCATTTGAGCATCCAGATGCAGGGATCTGTGCAGAGCTCTGACCACAGGCCAGGGATGGATGTGGTGTTCTCGGGGCTCATTCTGTCCCATGAGCACCTCGTTGGATGTTCTCAGCCCAGGCCATGGCATTTGGGAGAAGCTAGTCTTCCATTTCCAGTTTTCCTATTGCTCTCCCTCTCACCTCCAGACACATCTCCCTGCTGCTGCTGCTTTGGGGAAAAGGACTTGAGGCTTCATTGCCTGCCAGGCTGGCATGCTTTGGGCACAACGGATCAGAAAGAAATTCCTTCTGGCATGGTTATGTTGTTTACCAACCAAAAAAGCTTGGAGCAAAGCAAATGGGTGTTTATCCAAGGTGTTGGCCTCATCCTCCTCTCCTGCACCTCCATCTCCTGCTCAGGTACATGCAGTTTTGCTCCCAGTTTACACCAGTGCTCAGACACATTGTGTCCAGCACTACTAGAGCAAAAAACAACTTCAAAAAGCACGTGTGCTGATAGGAGACCCTCATGTCGGGCCATCATGGAGGGGATGGGTGATGCTGGCAGTCAGCAACAGCAATGAGAAACCCACTTCCAGGAAGGGTGATGAGTGTTAATAGTACCTGAAATCAATAGAAGCACCAACAGATCCTTTTTTAACAAGCTGTCTGGAGAAGGTGAATGCAATATCCAGAGATTAATAAAGCACGTAAATGTGTTCTTCAAAGAAGTAGTAGTGGAAGGAAGCCATGTTAACAAGAAAGCTGGTACAAGGCCAGTTTGGATAGGGGGAGGGAGCTTCCCAGGCAGGGAAAAAAAAAGGTGGTGAAACAGAGGTCAGCAAACTCCCCAAATATATCTAGACTTAGGATCAGAAAAATCCCTTCAATATTCATAGAAGAAGGCTTGTGAGGACTTGGGAGCTATGAGGAATGGCTGACATCTGTAGCAATGTAAAGGTGATGGGAATTAAGAGAGTACATCTTGCACCAGGGTGAGTAACATGCTTTGTCCAGCCCGAGCGAGGCATAGAGCAGGTGGGTGCTGGGACATCTGCTCACTCCTGACCAGTAAGAATATCTCAGCAATGATATATATATATATATGTGTGTGTGTGTTAGCTTTTGGAGCACTAGCAGCAACAGCCGTCCTTGGTCTGATGTCACTGCATGTGTGACCCTGGTGGCCTGCGTTAGTCGCTGTTCTTCTGCCTCAAGGCTCCTCCAAATGCTTCACAAATGTGCATTTATGCTATTTTAATGTTAATGTCTGTTCAAAATTCCAATGTGAACCCCAGGCAGGCAGGTTTGTAGATTTTAAGGTGCAATCAGGCTCCTGCTCCTTGGAATCAGCCCAAGAGCACAGGACCCCAGTGTACCTTGGTGACTATGTAGATGAGAGCAGAATGTGGAGATGAAAGCCAGGAGGTACGAGGCTCTGAAGTAATGGTTGCTGGTTGGTGTGGTTTCAAGACAGCAAGGGAATTCTGCTGTCAGCTCCTTGCCCTTGGGAACCCTCTGTTATCTCCACAGTTTTCATGTATTGGTGTCATCAGGCTTGTAGGGAAGAGGGAGCTGATTTGATTAAGAGGCAGCTCATCTCTTAGCCTCCCCTTGTCAGGCTCTGAGCAAATCAGGAGCTCAGATCAGGTTTATCTGGCAGCGAGGGCACAGAAAATGTTCTCCATCATAGAAGACTTCATCCGGTCTTTTAGCATTTCCTTCTCTTTTTCCAGTTCCTTTTCATTTCTTAATACTGAGCATCTTTTTTTTGGTACCGATATTTAACGTGCCATCCCCACCAAGGGAGAGTCAATTTTCCTTCCAGCTCCATTATAAAAGCTTGTAATAAAAACTGAAAGGGCTGGATGATAGGGCTAGTTAGTAGGGTTTAATTAATTAGATATGGGAAGATGAGTCTAGGGGCTTTCTTAATGCAGTTTAGTTTTATGGATTGTTATTGCAGGGCTTTTCTCATTGTTCAGGAGAGATGCTCTTCAACATGTGCTTCAGAGGGGCTGACACACCAGGCACTAGGGCCGGGATGCTTCTGACAGGTTTTCTGGCACTGTCTGATAAATACATGAAAGAGCAGGGCTAGCAGATCTATGAATGCTAAATGATTGCATTACGTCTTCTGTTGTGTCTGAAGATGATGGGTGATAATGAAATTTCTGGTACTGGAAACCAAAATAATCTCAGGCGGTTGTGGGCGTGAGAAAACCGGGCTTTGGGGGAAAGCAAGACAGCAGAAGAAAGGAGGTGACAAATCCTGGTGTCTTAGATGAACCCTGAGCCAATGCCTGAGATGGTAATATGTCCTGGAAAACTACCAGAAATGAGTTAAGGAAATGAACAGCAGGAAGAAGACGTGGCTTTTTGGGAGCTTTGCCAGAGTTTGCCCTAGCTGAGAGGGATCCACTGGAGCCAGCAGTACTATGGCTGTGGACAGAGGGTGTGGGTGGACCTGGCCTGTGACATCTGCTGTGTGGGCTGGTGGCTGTGTGGGTGACACAGCCCTGCAGGGTAAAAGCCAAGTGGCTGCTTTAAATGCAATCAGAAATCTGTGGCTGTGGATAATAAGGGTAAAACCGCTTCTGGGCAGGTTCTGCTGCTCTGACACTGAGCAGCTCCTCCAGCAGCTCCTTGGCTGCTTCTGGTTCATGCGCTATGGGAGTCTGATTCCCCCTGGACCTCATGGCACCTTCCCCTAACCTGATCCACTAACGGCTCCCAAAGACCTGCTGCAGGCAATAGCAACAAGGAGAGATGAGGCAGAGCAGCCGTGTCCCAGCATCCAGCTGCCGAGGTAGGAACTGGGACACCTTCCTTCCTGCACAGTGGCAAAGCTTTTGTTCTGCGCCGTTATTGCAGGAGATCACAACAAAGCTGGGCGACGAGCTCTTGTGCTGATTCCTGCTCTCAGAATAACTTCAGTGCTGGCTGCTTTCATCTTGCAGGAATACATCCAGCTCTAAGTGCTCCCTCTGTCCCCCTCTGCAAGCACAGAGGTTGCAAAAGGCACTCCTCATCCTCACAAATATTCTGTAATTATTACAGTGCCTATGCATAGGGAGGCATAGTCTCCATCATATAAACCCTTTAGCAGCCCATATGCAAAACCTTTACCTCTGACTGCCTTGAGTCAACAAAACAGATTTTGGTCTAGGATTCAGACCACTTTCAAAGCCCCAGGCTTGGTGCTGGCGGGGATGGTGCTGTACTGCAAAAATTGGTTTGGGAAACCTTTCCCAGCAGCCTTGATGTAATGGCCACGGGAGGACAAATATTTCCTTCAGCCTTTCAAATGGTCTCTCTAGGTCAGGGCAGAACCATGTTTGAGCTTAGAGCTCCTGTCATTCCTGTGCCTGGCTGGTTGCTCTATTATTGAAGTTTCAAGCTTTCTTGTTCAGCAGCTTTAACCAAATTTGCTCAGAAAATTAGAAAATTGCTATGTATATATCCAACCCACTTCTCTTGTCAATTCTCATTTAGTGCCAGAGATCAGAGGGATATTCAGGTAAGAGCATCTGGTAATTGCCCTCCAAGACATCTGGGTCCCAAAGGCACCCTTGAAAGGAACAGATTTTTGCTGTGGGGAAGAGGGGTCAGCAGAAAATGCGGTTGCTTGGAGGACAGACGGGATGATTGGGAGAGGCATGGCAGGGAAAGGCTCCAGCTTGCCTAAGTGTGAGCTGCTCAGGCTGGGGGAGATGCTGCGTGGTGTGAACTGCCTTCCCTTTTCCTCCAGGGAGGCTGCAAAACCAGTGGGTCCTCGAATTAGGAGTGAGCAAGTGCCAAGGTACCGTTTGTTTCTGGGGCAGCTGCTTCTGATAGGTGGCACCTTTGGAGCACAGTGTTTGGGTTTTGCCTGATGCCTTCTTTTTGCGGTCTGCCACAGCCCTGGACCACAAAACTGGGACCGAAGTCTCCCGATCGCACCCCCTTGATGTATGTGCCCTGGGAGCTCCACCTGCTCCTGCACAAACCATATGGGGAGGTCTGTGAGGACCAGGCTGTGGCACAGGGATCTCCTCGGCTCTATTACTGGGCATTCAGAGCAGCTGAGAATCACAAACCTCTAATGCTCTGCCTCTGCCCCCCATGGTTTTCTGGCAGATGGCGAGGTCAGGGGACAGAGCTGTCTCCTAACCCTTGGCCGTCCTCCTCTGCCTGTGTGACTTCTGCAGGGGTTTTGGCAGGCTGAAGCTGCAGGGATGCATGGCTTCTGCCCACAGGAATAAATGCAGCCATGGGGGCGTTTGACTCAGGTTGAAAAAAGCTTGGCCAAACTCAGCTTTTGCTTTTTTGGGTGATGCTGCTTGGGGTGACCCCAAAAGTCCCATGGGGCCCCAGCAGACAGATGCACCACGGCCCCGTACAGGGGGCTGGGGCTGGCTCCTGGGAGCAGCCCCACAGACAATTGCTGCTTCTGGGTGGGGGAGACCCAAGAAAATCATTAGAAATATCCTTGTGCCACATATGGTTTATTTTGAGGAGCAGACAATAACCCTGCATCCCCAAATGAAATACTGAATTTTAAGGGAGATGCAAACAAGTGCAAATGAAAAATGTCTCTGATCATAAAGAAAGCATTTGCTAACATTAAAATGGAATGCATTACTGTCCAGGCTGGAGACAGAAATGTCAGCAGAGCTATGAAAGGGGAGGCTCACCACTTAGGTGACCAGATACATTTATTGTTTTCTTTCCATTAATACCAGTGGCAGTATTAGAGGAAAAAAATCCAGTTGCCTGACAACAATTTAGAAGTGAATTAAGTCCAGTTCTTGCAGAAATGTCCTTAGCTTGTGTTTCAGCAGGAATGGAGGCTTGAATGGACTCGCATCCAGAGCGACAGGGATGGGGAGAGAGAAATTAATTTTTCTGAGCAGAAATAATATAGATAATGTCATAATAATCATTAAAAGGACAAGTGGAATTGGTCTGGCCCTTGAAGCAATCAATATGGCCCATTATCCAGTTGATTTGGCATTTGATGGGAACAGCTAGTTATTGTATTGGATGTGCCTGCTGAATTTGGAGCCAGAGGTGTATTAATATACGTGCATTTGCAAGGGGTTTGTGGCAGGTTTGTGTTTAGGAAAGGGTTTACATGGCTGATCTGAAGGCACACATCCTTGAGCATCCTGCAGGATGCATCTGAATGCCTCTGAAGGCACCTGTGGAGACTGACCACACTGACCTCATCCACAGCCTGTTGAAGTTAATGAAAAGCATCCAGTGAGTCTAACGGGCTTTGGGACAGGGTCGGCGTGTAGACAAACACACTGCTCGGTGAGATCAGCACCATCTGTAGGTATGTAAAGGCTTGATGTGCGCTTGTTGGCTAGGGCAGGTGCTCTTGTTCAGGCCCAGACTGGTTCAGGGGGAATTGCCTGCCTTGTTTTACACCTCCGTGGGGCTTGGCTAGTGGGGAAGAGAGTGTGGAGAAAGGGCTGAGAATGTGGTGCTTGTTGCATGGACTATTAGGGCACCGGTCTCCAGCATGATCTCCTTGGGAGTTTGGAGCATGACATCAAAATGAGCTTGGTTTTGTAAGAGCTCTGTGGCAGGTTTCTGTGTTGCAGCATCTAGAGCTGGGTCCATTTACCTGGATAAGGACTCACATCCTTTTTGCAGAACCCCTGGTGTCCTCTCTTACAATGTGACAGCACAGCCAGAGCTGAAACACCTTGCCTGGTTTGTAAATGCTGCTTCCTGGTGAAAAGCTGGTGCCCCATGTCTTGGTGCATCCATCTCTGGGATGCTCTGCAGTCCGTGGTAGCATGCAAAGCACCGAGGGAGCTCAGCCCCAGCAGCGATGACAAGAGATCTACACTCTTTAGAGACACCAAACTTCCCCTGAATCACAGATCTGGATTTCAGGTATTATCTTTGGGCTATGGATTGTACTTTGCTGTGCTCTGTCCCTTCTGCTTCTGGTGTGGATTGTGGAGGTATGTGGGGGGGGTGGTTGTGATGAACTAAAGGAGCTGGGGGACCTGGTCCTGGAAAAAATGAGGATTTGCTCATGCAGTGGGTCGTGGCAGCAAAACTGGCAGCATAACACAGCTTGGAAAGGCAGGGTTGAACAGCTCAGGACTTCCAGCCTCTCGAGCTGGATTTGCAGTAGAGCCCTGACCGCTGTCGCAGCATGGCGCTCTTCTGTCGGTCACGAGACAGTTAATTGCCATTTCTCTCCAAGCAGGAGAAAGCACAGAGGCAAAAAAATAAATAAATAAACCAGTGATTTCAGTCAATTAAACTGAAGCCTACTGGGTCTGTTACTTGGGGATTTTTTATTTATTTTATTCTATATTTTTGTAAATGAGTCTTCCAGGGTCTTCGAGCATTTACTGTGGGGAGTGACAATCACAATCCGCTGCCTCGCCTCTCCCCATGCTGCCTCTCCACAGGAGCTCAAGAAATCTTAACATCCCATCAAAAGCTAATTACATTCTGACACACCAATTGGAGACATCGAGAGATGGGGGGGAGAGAGCAGCTTATATAATGGCTTTAAAATTACATGGAGCATGCTGAATATTTGGTGTTATGAAGCTTGGATAGTTTGGAGCAGCGGAGGGAAAAGGGTAATGGGAAGGAGTTATAACGCGATTTGTACTTGAAACCCAGTCCTGGTTGTTGATGCTAGAGCTGGTCCTGTGTCTTGTCTTTGCTTTTGATCACTTCAAGCTTTTTTGAAGGGAAAGTTGGCCATGAACTTCCCTTTCTTGGGTCTCTTTCTACCCATGGTATCAAGGCCTTATGTGAGCAAAGAGGTGGCTGTCATCTCCTCCAGGTCCTGAGAAACAGAAGGAGCGAGGGGAGAGCAGTAGCAAGGTGAGATGGCCAAGAGCAACCAGGCAGAAGGATCTGTTCAGGGCTGGTCACTGCAAAGCTGCAGCCACGTAAGGGCTGGAAGGGGCATTTTGGGATGTGTCCCTATGTAGTCATCCACTTCTTGGGTCCCTCCTGAGGCACTTGCTGTTGGACACTGTTGAGGCCTGGCTGAGGTGAAGTGAGTGGTGTTGAGCCTGGAGCTGGAGTCTGTGGTTGTGAGATGGAGGCAGGCTGTTTTGCTTTGTGTTATGGGGCCATTTTCTTCTCCATGGTTGGAGACTTCGCACATCCGCAGCTCCATGGAGCCCCTGGGATACTGAGTTCCCCAAGGAAACTTGTGAACTGAAAATATGGCTTGTTTTCCTCAGCCTAGTGGAGAATCTTCACTTTTGGCTCTCAAAGACCTACAAGTCACAGCCACGGAAGTGGATTGTGCCATGGGAGAGCAGCAGTGAGTGACCCAGTGCAGAAGGCTGTGGGGCTGCTCACCCCACTTCATCCTGTAGAAGGTGCCGTTCCCTGAATAAAGTCATCAAGATGTAGTTTTCAACCAGCTGCCCTCGTACCGATGTAATTCTTTCTTAATGTTATTGGCCGGGCTCAGGAGCATGGCAGGAGGGCTGTGGCTGACCAGGCAGCAAATTAACTGGAATTTCATTATCTGATAATTTATATGATGCCTGTGTTTTTTGGCAAGACACTTTCATTAATAGAAGATGCCCTCTGTCCACTGACTATTTACACTACTGGTTTCTCAGGGACCCCATGTGAGGCTTCCTTTTTCAGTGACCTTCATAAAAGAGAAGAAATGATGCTCATTTCCCTTGATTTTGATAATGAATTTTGTTCCTTTCTGCTTTGCAAGGGCTTGTTCTTCTGGGTTTAAACACTACAGGCTTAAATTTCCTTCTAGACTGCTGTGAATCAGGATTTGCTTCCCCGATGCCACTTGTGTTACAAAAGCTGCTAGGAACCTTAGAAAGATACCAGTTTTGGGGGGATTTGGTGGCTCCAGACTGCAAGATGAGTGAAGGGCCAGGGTTTAAACACCAGCCAGCAGTGGGAGACCATGAGAAGCAATGGCCAGCAGCTCAGCTTCTTGTGTGGCAGCCTTCAGAGATGCTGCTGGGTCCTCTGAGTGTGGGCATGGTGGCCACCTCTGCTGTCACCTCTCCCTGGTTCCAGCACATGCCCTCATCCAGGGCAATAGAAGGCAGAGCAGGATGTCACCTGCTGTGTCCATCCCATGAGGAGGGTGGCACCTGGCAGGGTCTAGTGAGGACAAAGCCATCTTCATGGGTGTGTTGTCCCCAGGATCTCTGGTGCCTGCTTTTGATGTCAGCTAGCTTGCTTTAGGCCATCTGGGCTATCTCTGTCCTCTGGTTGGGACTGTGACACCTGCAGAGAGCCCTGTTGGTTCCTCAGGATGCTTGAGACTAAGCTTCTTAGAGGTTTTTCTTAGCTGAGGAAAACACAGGCTCATTAAATCCACCTCTAAGCCCCAGTGACGTGGAAAGGTGATACCAGTGATGTGACCCTCAGAAGGCCAGCAGGAGAGCAGCCTCTGGGGGTACAGGCTGGTGCCTAGCTCTGCATGAGGGGACAGCTCTCAGCCTGCTGGTGCCTGGAGGCAGGGGCTGTGCCCAGGGGACAGGCACCTCTTACCCGGACGGCCTGGGGAAAAGCTTCCCTGCAGGGATGGGAGCTGGTGGGGCTGGAAGGGATGGTAACGTGGTGGCAGTGTGACCCCAGCAGGCTTGGGTCCATCTCCAGATGCCCAAACTTCCCAGACCTGCTGCAATCCCCTGCTGCACCACGGGCAGAGCACCGCTGACTCTGGGTGTCTAGTTTCTTTTACCCAAGGCAGATGGCTGGCCTAGCCTGGAGAGGGCTTCCTGGCAAAGAAAGTTTGCAGCCCTTAAGGCACAGACCATACCCCAGGTACCTCTGGAGAATACTGTCCCAGCCTTCTATGTCCTGTTCCCCCCACCTTGGGGTACTCGTAGGCAGGGGCTCTGCCACTCAGCAGCTTCCCTGCTTCATGTCAGATGGATACTCTAGTTTGGCTGGGAATTAATCTGCTGTCACTAGTGAAGGGCAAAGCCTCCACAGAGTGACAGGCAGGGACAAGCTGTTCCCCTTCCCGTCCTCCCCCTCTGATTGATTTGCAGAGCAGCATCAGCGAGTGGAGTATCTCCATTTCCTAGTGCTCGAGGGCTGCAATGAAAGCCTCTCCTGGAGAGATAAGGGTGCTCCAGAGCACCACAGAATCAGCGGTGCCAACTGGCATATGACAAGGGAATGAGGGCTGGAGAGCCAGCCGAGCTACTCTGCTGTGCTGCTAGTGCTCCTCTGGGATCTCTCATGGTCCCAGGAGGACCACATCCCCTGGGGACAGTGCTGTGCCATGTCTCAGCCCCGTCATGCTGCAGGATGCGGCTCCCTGCTGCCAGCACGTGTTTTCTGCCCTTTTAATTTGAGCTGAGAGGAGGGAGGGTGTGAATGGAGGGGGGAGGGAGAGGCAAAGCTCAATTTGTGGTCCTGCAATTTGTGGTCCTGGTTTCAGAGGATGGTGGTGAGGAGTTGGGGTTGTTATAAGTCCTGGTCCTGCCTGATCTGCCTTGTTGTTTTGGCCTCTTTGAAGGACAGTATCCTGAAACCAAGGATGCTGCACTGTGTTAGCTGGGTACCTATTGTACCATGTCCCTGCATCAGCTCAGGGAAAAGCCCAGCCAGGCAGACCAAGCTCTTCTGCCCTTAGCCACAAGAGCGTCCAGCATTGGGGCCAGGCTGGTATTTACTGGGAAAATCTAACCTGGGGCTCAGCTTGGCCTTTTGGAGCAGTATGAACTGGACCCAACAAATGGGTAGGGACTTCGTGTTAATTTGGGGCCAGTAACAATTAGGATCTACATTTATCTCACGTGCTCCATGGGTCACTGACTCCATCCTGGTGCACTCTGCTCCTCTGCAGCACCCATCCCTTTGAATTCAGTAACACCAACAAAAAGACCTTTTTGCCCCTGCTGCTCCCTGGGGTGCAGGGGAGGCTGGTGGGTGCTGGGTCACAGGTTTTACTCCTAAGGGAAGATTTTTCCGTGGTCTCTGCAGGCAACAGTGGGGTTGTCTGTGATCTGGGTGAGCAGAGCCCAGGGTTTTGATGCCCCAGAGCTGGTGGGAGGGCTGGCTGGGCTCAGCCAGTGCTCGCTGCTCATCCCAGCCCATTGGCCTGCCTGTGAAGCCAGCTGCCAGTAGCCCAAGTACCAAATTGGCTTTTCATCTGCGGCCAGCTATCCCTGAGGTATGCAGAGCTTTATTGTGGGCTCTGCAGCAGGGGCTGTGGTACATGCTGTGCTCATCTATGTTCTCCAGCTAATTAAAAGAGCTGGAGCTGCTCTGTAGTGTGCAAAGACCTGGAGTGTTTCCAGGGCCCCCAGTCTCAGGCTTGGGCTGGGACACCGAGCTGGCATGGGGTGGCTGGGGACAGAGACAAAAGGCTCTGCAAGAGCAGAGCTTGTGGCACAGCAGAGATCCTGCAAACAGCCGCCCTCCTCCTCCTCCGAGCAAGGTTTGTTGCTACCTGCAACTTCTCTGCCTACCTGCTACATGCCTTGAATGCTGATGGAGACCATCCCTCCCTGCTGCAGGGAGTCCAGGGCCAGCTGACACCGGGATTTGCAACTACGTCAAGCAAGGCCAGGAGACTTATGAGTATCTCCTGCCCCAAGCCAGGAAGATTTGTCTTCTCAGGCCCAGCAGCGAGGGTGAGAGCTGTTTTTCCTGCTTTCCCATGGGAGAAGGGCTGTTTCATAGCATCGGATGTGTGGCTGTGGTGGGGATGATGCCTGTGGGTGGTGTTGGCGTGGGAAGGTGCAGAGGACCAGGAATGGGCAGGGACATCACCATGAGCTTCAATTTAGGGCCCATCTGCACTGTGTGTTGCAGCCTCATGCTGAGGTATCACCTTGGTTTCAGCAGCAAGGTCTGTGGCCAGGCTGAGCCCAGCACCTCCAAAAGCTTGCCCTTCTGCAGTTGTGTTTCCTTGGTGTGAAATTTGAGTCTGTGCACATTTAACTAGAGGGCTTTAGCAGCAAGGAAAGATCCTGATTTTTGCAGAAATCAGATTGCATTTATGAAGCACTGGCACTTGTGGAAAATTAGTTTGTCAACTCTGTAAACATGTATGTCTAGGATGGTGACATGAATTAATCTAAATCCAAATGCAGGGATGTGATGCGGGGAAACAGACGCCGAAATGGAGAAATGACCAAAGAAGTTAACATCCTGACCACGACAGGGATGGAAATTCTGCTATGACATTAATATTTTGCCATTGGCCTGAAACATTTCAATAACTGGAGAGTCAGCCCCCTGGATTTGTGGGGTTTTACAGTCTGCTTGGTCTGCACAGCACAGGTTGATTTTTTTCTGAGAAGATGAAGGGGAGAACTGCCAGCAATTCTCTCCCTCTGAGTTACGAGTGGCAAATTACCGACAATCAGCACAGAAAGTTTTCCAGCACAACTGATTATGTTGTGGGGCTCAGGACTGGAACCGTACGGATGATTTGGAGAGAGCTGGAAATTGCTCATGATCTCATAGTGTCAGGTGTCTCATCTACAATAAAATACACAGAAAATACACCCCAGACAATTCCTGTCAGATAGCGGGAGTCATCAGCTGGCGAGCTTCCTCAGAATTCGGTATTTTAGGTCAGCTGGGTTTAACTTATTGGAAACCGCAGGCAGATAAATATCAAGGACTTTGAGTCAGAGCTGCGGTGTGCTGAAGGCGTTCAGTTGTTCATATGGGGTTTGGGTCAGTCTGTAAATGAATAAATGAAGTGTGGGACCAAGTGAAAACTACTTCCAAAATTTCCCATGAAATTAAAAAGCAAACTGTCAGTTGTTTTCTTTCACCTCCCATGAATATCAAAGGCGGCGAGCAGTGCTGGGGAGCCCAGCGGTGGATTTGGTGCCTGTGCGCACTGTCAGGAGTGTTCCTGAGAAGGGCAGAGCTGGTTTGCAGCAGTTGAAATGGAAATGGAGAGGCTGTACTTTGTTCTGCTTGTCCTGCAGGGCTGGAGATGAGGCACGCTGGTAGAAGGGCTGCTGGAAGTGCGGATGCGATCTAGCACTGCATCTCAGCAATTGCAGCTCCTGCTCATTTGTAAACATGAGTATTCGCAGCAGACCTGATTTGCGGAACTCTGCTCATCTAACGGGAGGGAAAATGATGATTGCCCGGCCTCAGCATTTTGCCCCAGCTGAGCCCATGGCTCTGGAACTGGGGACTGAATCCTGGCAATGAAAGGCTTGCGGCCGGCCGGTTGCTTCCGAACCATGGCTCCCGCTGGTGCTGGTTCCACTTACGTCAGCACGGATGTCCCCAGCAGGGACTTTGTTCCCCAGAATTATTCCAACCAATTGTTTAGTGAATAATTCTGGATAATGAAAATGCAGAGGGAAGGAATTGGAAAGTTGTTCGGACCAATTCACAAAAAAAAGAAACGGAGGGATTTATCATGTCAATGGTTTGCCTATGAATTATTCACTTGCTTCACAAAAAAAATAAATCTCCTCCCAATCCCCTACCCAGTCCAAGATGAGTTCGCCGGCTTTGCTGTAATGTGTTTTTGATGTGCTGGTTGCTGGCAGTGCACCCCACCAGCTCCCGCGTGTTGCATTGCACATCGCACGCGTGACATGTGAGCCCTGCTGCCGGAGGGGAGGTCGCCCCCGAAGCAGCGAAGGGAAGGCAAGCAGCAGTGCTAAATCCAGGAACGATGCCAGCGAGGCTATAAACAAGTGGAAAGGCTATTAACGGCGTATAACCTGATGCTGCTATACCAATAATGGGAGGAGACTATGCATCAGCAAGGGACATTAGAGCAATGTTTTACTGTCTCCGTGCTCTTAAGCATCCATTTGGCAGCAGGAAGGGAAATGCCATTGAAAGGGGTTGACGGAGGGAGGTAGAAGAAATATGCAGCTGTGAAGGAAGGGAGGTGAAGGAAGGTGGGTGGGAAAGGATGAAGGCTTTTTTGCTGCTGCTCTCTCTGGTTTGTGTGCTCAGGTCAGGCAGAGGTGAGTTGAGCCTAGGGAATGGACACTTTGGGAAGAGGAAAGGGCAGCTCCAACCAGCAATGCATGTCAGGGATGTGCCTGTGGTTGTGGATGTGCATGTGCCTGTGATTGTTTTCATGTTTCTGACCCTGCTGGGAGATGGGTGAGAAGAGAGCCTGCAGAGCTTTGCTCCAGCCTTGGGGCCTGGGAATTCATCAAGGCAGAGGATAAATGCTGGGGAGTACATGCTTGTTTGATTCCTGTGTGATTAAAATCCATGTGGATTTGGCTGAACATGCTGTTTAATACCCCATTTAGGTTATCATAGTAAGAATTGTCCACAACAAGGGCTTTCAGGGCATTTGCTAAATTTGTTTAAAACCTTGGTTTAAAACCTTGACTAGAAAGTGGCATAATTTATGGGAAGAGACAAGATCTGACATTTTCATAAAATAACAGTGGTAAAACTAAGCCAAATTCTTAAGGAGCTAAGCTTATAAAGATGAGTTTTCACTAAAGACACATTTTAGACTAAGAAATTAGACTAAAAAATAAAAACAAAAGCAGATTGTCACCTAGCACCTTCATTACATTTATAACTGCATGCCTTTCTTAAGATCTTCTCCAGGTTGATCTCTGCACCAGCGTGGAGCGAGGTGTTCCTCCTGCCTCATGCCCCATAAAAAGGAATATAGGAAAGGCATAAGGGACAATAAGGCTTTGTTCCTAGGTACTTAAGTATTCCGGCTGGGGGATTAGAGGAAGCAAAGCCACAGGATGCCCATGAACCTTGTGCCTTTCAGCTAGGATCTAGTGCTCTGAGCTTTTCCTCGGACTCAGGCTGCGGAGGAGATGCTTCCCTGCACGAAGAGCAGAGGTGCCTCTGGTGCTGGGATTCCTCCTGCTGAGTGAGTGGAGAGAAACACAATTGCACCCATCATTAATTCAGTGAGCAGGGGAGAGCCACGTGTTGTTTTTGTGAATACAGCAGGCTCTCCTACGTGGTAACAAACGGTGGGAGCGGTGCTGAATTACTCCTCTGTGGCTCTTGCTGGGTGGATCAGACAGTTCACGGAAGGCGAAAATGTTCCCAGGGAAGTGTTGCTTATAAGCAGCTATTGATCTGATGAGGTGTTGCAGAAAATATGTCTGAGGTATCACAGTCATTTCTGATTTCTCCTTTGATGTTTTCCTGAATGCCCTGTGTTTAGCAGAAGGATCCTGTGCACACGGGGGAAATGGAGGCTGGGAAATAAGGGTACATTAAGATTCTCATCCTTTGGTAGGCAATTGAGGCAGCTCAATTTGTCAGTCCCTGGGCTGGCGAAGTTCATCCGTTCTAGTTAAGACCTAAGGGGAAAGGTAAGTGTGTGGGAGCAGTGCCAGGATGAGAGGCAGGTCCACGGAGGAGCCCTGCAGTCACAACCTGGGGTTAAGTGGGCTGAAATCAGCTCTGCCCAGGGAACAGGAAAAGGTGTTGGCTGTTGCCCCCCATTTGCTCTGTCCTATTTAGCAGTACCCAGGTGTGAATATTTAGAATCTGGGAACAAAACCACATGATGTCTGCTTTCCAGAACGCTTTTGTTGTGTCACTGAGGGATTGGCCTCAGCTTTGGGTGGGAAAAGAGCTGCTGGGGTAAACCTGCAAGGTTTGTCCCTTCACCTGAGGCTGTGGCTCAGGGCAGGAACACCAGAAATGTGTGTTCCCATCCACAGAGAGAGCAAATGGACCCTGAAGGTGAAGGTTGCCCTTGACGAGGCTGGAATGGGGACAAAGCACTGCAAATGAGCCAAGAGCTGCACCTGCAGACAGCTGCATGCGATGGGGCACCTGGGTTTCATGTGTGAGGGAAGTTACAGCTCTGCTGGCAAAAAGTGTGTGGGGAGATCGTGTGCTTTGATTTCTCATGCCGGGAGAACCTGAGCAGGGTGGGATCGGTGTTAGAAGGGAAGTGAATTCAGTGGTGTAAAGACTGCAGTAATCGTGTGGAGGGTTTGTGTGCATGCATGCACAGGCGTGTCTGGAGAGACCTTACAAGGTGAGAAGTAACACCACGTGTCCTTTATTTGGGATTATGTCAGGGTGTGTTTGGTTCATGCAGGGGTGGGTGCTGTGCACAGGGTTACACGCACAGCAAGGGATAAGTGCCTGAAGGGTGAGCTGGTTTTCCTGGGAGCCCCGTTCTCTCCCACTGTTTTGCCATGGCAGCCTACACAGCCTTTTATCAGTCCCGTTAAAGCCAGCTGTTTGTGCAGGGATTGATTTCAGAGGGGCACAGAGTTAATTCTTTCCTAAAATGGAAGACTGAGTGTGCATAAAGCAGACTCCATTTCTCTTCCCTCCACCCCTCCAGGTAGGTGAGCCCGCGTATTTCATGCCTTATCCTTGCAGATCTGGAAACCCTTACAGAGATTACAGTGGAGATGGAGACTATATTCTGCCTGCATGTAGATTCAAGGATAAAACGACAGATGTCTTTCATTAAACATCTCCGGAACGAGCTGTTCAGGAGGCAATATGTATTCAGACGCTATCAATATTTCATAAAGCTGTAATAGATGTTATCATAGATCCTCCATCCAATATTTATTGCACCATAATCACTGATACATTGCACTGGGGCTCTCCATCCCTCCCTTCCTTCCTTGTCCCCCCCCCAGGACGTGCACCCAGGTACATGGCATTTAAATGAAGTGCAAACCTAGTGCCACAGTAAATTTGAAGGAGTTTGAAGTTGTTTGTTACTTCAGGCACTTTCGGGCCCAAAGATAATGAAACAAATCTGTTTGCAGAAGGCGTTTTTATGGAAGGGTTTCAAAGTGAGTTGGCTCAGTGTAAATCTCTGGGTTGAGGCCATTAGAAAGCATTTAAGCTGCAGCAAGGCAGCAGGCTGTGTCTCCAAGTCTGTGGGTGTTGGAAAGCAAAGGCCTAAAATTAGCAGTGTAGAAACTATGAATGCTCTAAGAAGTGTGCTGCTAGGTCAACACTGGTAGGAGAGGTCTGAATATGGCCAGAGCCGGACCCTGCCTTACTGGCCCTATCAGTATCTATCCTATTGAGCTTTCTGAGCAACCTTGTTGCTTCCAGGGGAGCTGTGTAGGGAAAGGATTGGATCAGAAAGATTTATAGTTGGGATTTTCAAAGGAGCCTAACGGATGAAATTTTATAGCCTGTGTCACTCAGAAGGTCGGACCCTGGTCATAATAATCCTTTCTGTCCTCAAAGCCCATCCGTCTAAGGGAGGCCAGCTGTCACCTACTATACTTATTCCTAAGTTGGTCAAACTTCTAAAAAGCTTTTGGCTTTGTATCACAGGACATGCTAATGGATAAAGAGGAGCCATCCAAAATCAACATGGTGCACATTAAGTGGCTGGGGTTTTTAATTGGTTTCTAAATGGAGTCCTAAAAGGAGAATCCACATTAAACATCTTTGTTTCTTGCGGAGACCCTAAATGGCTGGTCTTGACCCTACCCCATTCAGCATCTCTAGCAATGATTCAGGGGAGAAAAGAAGAAGCCATTAAATCCTCTTTGATAAATGTTGTAAGAGGCACAAAGACCCTCACAGAGCTCCAGTTAATGATGTAGAGCCTCGGGCTTGCTTGGCAGCCCTGGGTCAGGTAAACACAGTATTTCGGTACGGTCAAATGTCAGACCATTCATCACATTGAACCCAGGCCGTTAAAAGTTAGGTATGTGGGGTCCCCTTCTAGTCCTAAGAAAGGTGGAGAATGGGGTAACTGATGACTCAGGAAAGCCCCATGGAGACAAGAGGCCATCAAACAACTCCTGTGGCCAGTTTTGCGTGGGAAGGTTGTGATACCTCTGTACTTGGCACAGCATCTGCAGTTCAAAAAGGGTGTGGGGATATTGGAGGGTATTCAAAGAAGAGCCAGAAAAAGGCAAATGAAAGGAGAATCACACCTCTCAGAGAGCAAATCAAGGAGTGTGATCTGCTTAATTTAGCACGGAGTCGGTAATAGCTGGCTGACGGCACCATTACACCTGCAGGGAGGCGAAGTGGTCGCGTTGCAGAGCTTCACAGCAGGACAGGCAGAAACTGCACGAGCATCAGCGGCTGTGTGCCTTGGCCAGGACAGCCCAACCAGAAGCAGGGTGGTGGTGTTCAACAGCAAAGGAAATGAGCTGTTGGCTGTGCTGGATTTCTCATCACTCGGATGTTTTGGAAGCAATAAACTCCAAAACATCCTTTTTCTGAGTTATGCAATGCATCTTACAGTGTTCCTCAGTGGGGTTTAAACAGGGTCATGAACTGTTGGAAAATGCCCCAGAAACACCTATTTTACAGAAATTTTATAATCTCTTCAGGCTTGTGAGGCCCTGAGGGGAAGCAGACCATAAGGAATGCGTGCACGCATGTGCGGGGGGCAGGGATGATGTTTTAGGATGTGTGAAAAATACTAGCCTAAGGCTCATGGCGGTCTTGAAATTTGAAACATAAGTGAGATAAAGAGCCTTCCCTTCAAAGTAAGGTGCCTGTGGAGACACGAGGTGCCAGGTGGGTTAGGGGACCTGGGAGAGGCTGGAGGTGCTGGAGAAGAGGAGGTCTGGGCTGCTGTCTGGGATTGGGGGCACTGGTCCTCATCTCCACATCTTTCTTCATCGCTTTCCTTTAAAACAATACCCTGAAGCCAAGCATCACGCCTGTAAACAAATAAGGGTTTAGCTTTGATTCTCCATAAATCATGGGAGCAGTTTGCACTTTGGAGCTCAGTGTGAGGGTTGGGGTTTAACGAGCTGGTTCATGGGGCAGGCAGGGAACGTTTTCATTTCTTTCTTTTGGCCCCTGGGAGCCCCCAGGATTGACTTTGAGTTTCTGTGAAACAGAAAACATTTGCTGATGATGTAAGGGAGCCTGAAATAACTAAGAAAGCTTGGGGGCTGCTGACACTTGAATAAATCCAAATGTCCTGGTATTTGGTTAAACTTGAATCTGAATATTTGTGTATGTTTTTTACAACATTTACTTGCCTCGGGGAGCAATTTGTGGAGCTGAAATAATCCAAGAGCTTTTTTTTTTTTTTTTTTTTTTTCTTCCTTTCTTTCCCTGCCTGGTATTTCCACCCTCCAGGAAGTGAAAAGCCTTGAGAAGATTGGATCATGCATTATTTTTACCCTTGCAAATGGTTCCCAGACGCACGGAGCTCAAGCTGTGAAAAATACAGAGTGCGAGACCTTGGTGTGCACCGGCTCTTGAAATGCTGACTGGGAGGATCAGACTGGACCATCCATCTTACGGATAAAGCCTCTGTGGGGTTCCAGCTCAGGCTGCATTGCCTCACGGGGCATTGGCACGAGCACAGCCCCATTTTTCCTGAACCTCATCCCCTCTGTGCCGCTTCAGTGGGAAGAGGCATACACCTTGGTTCCTCTGAGAGGAATTTCAGCTTTCTGCGGAAACCTGGCTTCCCGTCAACTTGGCTTCATCTGCTTATTATATGTAACACATAACCTCTTTAATATTACACATGGCATGTTTAACTGCTTAATTTACTTTGGGAAATATTGCCAAATGCAGCTATTCTGTTGACATATCATTTGCATGATAAACTAGTGTATTTTAAGCCATGAATAGGATGCATCTGTGAGCTATCTGTCTACACTTCTACAAGCTACCAGCGCTATCTTCACACCTATAGTTGGAGAATGTAGCCCCACATTGTGCCTGGGGAGGGACTGATCCTTTCTGCTAGGAAAGCAGAGACTCTTGGCTTGTCTGCAGCAGGGAATCAAATGGCATAGTTATTCTGAAATAACTTCCTGTGTAGATGTTCTCATTGGACTGAAAATGACTTTTTTTTTTTTTCTTTAATTCACTGAGAGCTATTTTTTTTTTCTCCCACTAAACTATTATTGTTTAGATACAATCAGAAATGATGCTTCTTCCCTAGACAAAAGAACTATTCTGGTGTGTCCCCTGCTGTGTGACCAAGACCCCAAAGAGGCTCGCTGTAAGGATCCTGGAGCTGGTGGCTCTCCCTGGGCAGACCGGTGGGTGAGAGCAGCCCAAACGAGCCTCTTCTCGATCCCACATCCACCCCTTGACCCCTCTCCAGACTCCTTTTGCTGGCATCCCGCACCTGCCTGCCTGTGAAAAATGTATTTTTGCACCTTTCTGATTTAGCAGAGGATGGGCTGGTGCCCGCCAGCCACTAACAAGCATGTTCTGCTCCCTCCGTGCCCTGCTCTATGGGGCAGCGTCACCTCCTCGCTCTCCGTCATATTAGGCTTGCAGTCATGCAGCGCCCCATAAAGCTTCAAGGCCTTTGAAAACCGAAGGCTGACATCTTGAAGTCTAATTTGACACGTTTCCAACAGGGGAAGCATTTATTACATTAGACAAGTTGATGCAGCTCTCAGGTTTGGAATTGCACTTATTTGCTGTAATAATGGTGTAAAGTCCTCTTCCTTTTATTGTGTTATCTCTCTTTAATCATGCAGAGACGCTCCCCAGTAATTTTAATCAAAGGCTCAAGCATCACTTATCTGAAGACTAATGACTCAACTCAATGAGAGGAGAAACTTTGAAGAGCTCGCAAGTGAGTTGGGAGGAGCGAAAAAAGAGTTTGTGAAACTTTTTTCTTTCTTTACGTGTGCCATTATTTCACCTGATTTTAGCTGGTGAGCTTTTGTGTGTGCAGTGAGTGGGGAAGAGCCATGGCTTGCTGCTTTTTCTGATCATGCTGCATTTAGCAACATGGATGAGAGAATGAGGTGTACTTTTGCAAGAAGTCCGTTTCCACTGGAAAAAGATGATTTGGTCAAAACTGTTCTTTTCTGTAGAGAAAAATGCCAGATTTTCTGAATCTTTTCCCTTGTTTGATGGGAACATTTGAAAGATATTTGTCTTGGAATGAATGCTTTAATCTTGAAATGCCACTTCTAACAAGAAAAGGAAGGCTCTTTGTTTTTTAGCTTTGACTCAAAACATAAATTCCAGAAGCCCCAGAAAATTACCATAAAAAACCCAAAGAGGGTATAAAAGGATTTGTTCATGTGAGGTTTACAAACATAAACTTTCAATTTAGTACTTATTTCTGCTGATTTCACTGAGGAAGCTCATTGTCTGTGTTGGAATTTAACTGCTCTGCTTTAGATTTCTTTGTGGGCAAATCCCACAGAGCTCCTGATGCAGAGACCATCTCCTTCGGCACGGCACAAAAGCTCTGCTTGGGATTTGCTGCAGTGTTGGTTTTTGTAGGTCGAGAGTATCAAAAATGGGTGCCCAGCTTGCTCGGAAGCATGCCTCCAACTGCCAGGGGCTGGGACCTTTCCAGCAATCAGGCCTTTTTAGGTTGCCTTGGCTACAGCAAGCAGAAGTGAATCTTCCCAAATTGCAGTGCTGTTTGAGTGACTAGCCCATGTATAACAGAGAGTTCCATAATGGCCAGCATACAGCATCGTCCCTGCTTTCTAGCTAGGAAAAGACATGCACAGAGTCAATGCATTGCTTGAGGATCTCAATGTTGGAAGGAAATCAGAGATTTTCAGGGCTCCTTGCAAGCCAGAACAGAAATCTCAAGGCTTGGGCGACTGTTTGGCCGCCTGTCCCTGCAGGACCTCCTGCCTGAGGAGCCTGGATCTGCCCAGGAAGCTTCTCTGCAAGTCCCTCTTCACTTTCCTGGAAAAGAAGAATTCCTTTCAAAGCAAAGACCACTCAAGTCCTACTGTTAAAATCAATTGAAACTGAAGTGTTAGGTGCTCTGAAAGGGGCTGTGTGTTTGCAGTAACTCCTCTTTCTCTGTGGTTTTGCAGACTCCTCTCTCTGGGCCTCTTTGCATGCCGCAGTAAGAAGCTCTCTTGCTTTCCATTTTGGTGCTCCCAACTTTCGCCTGTGGGTTCCCATCTTCCTCTCCAGAAGCCGTTTAGAGGTGATTTATGGCTGCTGGCATGTCAGAACCAGTGGGAGCTCCTGGGATGGAAACGGCTGCCTGATTTGCCATGCTGATAAGTACAAGCCAAACACACCCAGCAATGCCAGATGGCGGCGGCGTTATCTATCACAGAGCATCTCTGAGCAGACGGATGCTATACAAACATTTCACAACTGTGGTATTATTGTTGATGCAATTACTATTAATACTATTTATAAGTGTTAAATTAACATAAATATAGCACTGTAATAATGAACACAAACCGTATTTAGCATGATTGCTGATGTAATAATTAATGACCTCTATCAGTAATGCTATCTGCTCTTATAAGGAATGATTCAATGGTAGCTTGTCTTGATTTCTCAAAGGAAGGAGGGTTTGGGAAAAGGTTAGAGTGACTCAGAGCCCAGGGAAAGCTGTGGGAGTTAGAGATGGTGCCCAGCTTCAGAGAAAATTGTCATGGGAGTCTGAAAACTGAGGACGCTAATGAATTGTGGATTTTGGGAGAAGCAGCCAGCAGTTTGGGCTCGTGGCTGTTTTCAGGCATGATGGCTCTGTATCAGCTATTTCTGAAACAGGGTTTTCAGTTTTCTGGGCTTGGGTTTCAAGGTGGCCAGAGTATGTGAACTAGAACAATTTGGAGTGTATGGTTGGTGCCGTAGTGCCAAAGCAAAAGCATTCATTCGGGAATCTAAGGCCTGCTACATGCCCGTGCTCTCATTTTAATGCTGTCTCTGACCTGCTGTGTGACTTTCCATAAATCTGTGCCTCCATCTGTCTTGTCTTTTCTTTTATGGCAGTCTTTTTTGGGTCCGTGTCTGTATGCAGCTCCTAGCACAATAGGGTTCTGAGCCTGACAGGACCTCTGGATCCCGTAACGATGCTGGTAATGAGATGACTGGGAGATTCTGGCTGGAGCTCAGGGCCTGACGGTGGTCCAGGGGCAGGATTTGTCTGCCCTGCCTTGAAAAACTGATATGTGTTCAAGTCTGAGCTTGTTACCACAGCCCAGTGCTTACCTTAGGGCTGACTGTAGCATGAGATAATATATATATATATATATATTTATTTCTCCATAAGGATTATCAAGGTGTCTGACTTTAAGTGCTTAGCTCTCTTGTGCCTGAGTCAGGGTGGCTGAAACTTTAGCTTTGAGAGAAGGGCTTATATTCCCCTTGAGGTGTAAAGCTCGTACATTGAATTTAGAAACAACTAATTCTGCTGACAGACAGAAAAACGCAAGCAGGTCTCTCAAGTACCTTCTTGCCCAGGCTGTCATGCGATGGCACATCTTCTGGTGTGTCAAGCCCCGGGAGATGGAGAGGGCTAAACACAAGCCCTCACTAGGGGAACAGGCATCCTCTGAGTGCCCTTGCAGTGATGAGGCCCCTAAAGCTGCGTGGCACCAAAGCATCTTCCCTGCAAGGTTGTGCAGCCCCAGGAGAAGTGGTGGAGCTGCCGTCCCAGAAATATTTAGAAGTTGGCTGGATGAAGCCCTGAGCTAATGCTGAAGCTGCCTGCAGTTTCTCTGGGAAGGAGGTCTGACTGGAGAGCTCCGGAGGTCCCTTCTACCCCCAGCCTATGCTGTGATTCTCTGACATTTGTAAAAGTCCCTCTTGGTATGCACATAATCTTGAGGCATTGCCTTGGAAAAATCAGTCCGAGACCTTTCTGCTCCAATAGACTTCTTTGGGAAACCCGGGCTAGGCTATAAATGGCTTTAGAAAATATTTCCCATCTATATATGTCAAATGTAATAAAGGGAGCAGGAGGTTCCTGCCCGATAAAACAACATGAGAAAGATTCATGGTATGGGTTTTAACCTCCCCACCCCCCAAGAACTTCTTGGCTTCCCAGTGCTTTGTTAATGTGCATTGATTATGTTCTGAGGAGTTTACTGCTCCGTTAGAAAGTCATTTAGGGATTTATTGGGCTGGCCTTAAATACTGAAAGTGAGTCATTGCCCTGCCCCGCTGGTGATGTGCCTGAGCCTAATGGAGTTCGGGAGGGGGAGATGGTGGTCTGGTGGTGGGAGCTGGTGGTGAAAGCCCTCGCAGGGAGCTTTATTTGGAAGGTAACAAATGGGTTAAGCAGTGCTCATTAAGGCACATCGCTGCTAGTCCACTAGTACATAGGAATCGCCTAATTTCCTCTTCCACCCTGCTTAATCAGAGATAATAATAGGATAGCGATAGGAATTCAGACCGGATGATGATGAGTGCCTTAGAACAAAACCAGCTGCGTAGGCAAAGCCCAGCTCTTCATGCTGGTGACAGGGCATGAGCGATTTTTCACTGAAGGCTTTTCACTGAAGATCAATGGGACTTGGCTGCCCGCCTCCCATCACAAAATTGAAATTCTCCCTCTCAATTCAGATGACTATTTGTGAGACGTGTTGGCAGTTCCCCTTCAAACAGAAGGGGAATACCGGAGATTTTCTTACAATTTAGGATTTGGCTCAACCTGAATCCTGGGATGGGCCATCAGCCAGGAAAACAGGAAACCCTCTCTAGAAGGACCAATCGTAGCTTTATTTTGTAGTGCATTACTGCAGGAGGAATGCTTGGGATTTCTGGTTCATGCAGTCATAGTAATAACAATAATAATGGCAAGACACTGATTTCCACACCTGCAGATTGTTCCCTCCCAGCACACAGTCCCAGCTTGAAGTTGGGTTTCCCATCTCACCACGGCGTGAGGTGGTTTGGGGGTCTGCTGGAGCAGATCCAACCTGCTGAGGTTGGAGGGCAATGGCTGGTCTTAGAGAAGAATTCAAGGAGAAAAAGGCATTTGCTGCTCTGGAGGGGTGAATTCAGAAGGGGAATGGGGGGTTAATGGTGCTAAATCATCCTTTCAGTGGGGGAAATGTGATGCAGCATGGAGGGGAGAACACAAGATGCACTCTGGGCTGGTGCTTGGTGTGGAGCACAGGGAAGGGCTGGGGGGCCAGGCTCTCAGCTGTTAGGAATTAACATCACCCCATCCACATCATGAAACACAAACCGGATTGTACCAGCTCTTGGGTTTCAGCTTCTGAGGCCCCACTCGGGTGCTGGAGGCTGAAGGCAGCAAAAACTTCCCCTCATTGCATTGGAAGTGCTGGTCAGAAACAGATGCTGCAGCCTGGGCATTGGAGGGCAAGCTTAAGGGTACATTGAATTTCATGTTTTCCTTTTTGTATTGTGTCTGTGTAGAAACTGAGATTTCTGGAAAGCATTCCCCCCCCCTTCCCCCTCCCCAACCCTGTAAGTACCAATTTGATTGGAAAGCATTCCTTTCTTTTCTTTAGGAAAGTATGAACGAAATGCTTCCCTCTGGGCTGAAGTTAAACTGTTTTGTCTGAGTTGCCACAAGTGGAGCTTTCTGGGTAAAAATTGTCACCTGGAACATTTCTGACAGGAAAATCAGAATGGATATAGTCAAAGTATTTTGCAAATTCAAGTTGAATTGTGACAGTGAACAAAGAAACCTCTGCACAACACCTGGCGTTCTGCCTCTCAACATTTTTAAAATGAAATGAGCCTTAATTCAGGACTTTTTTTTTTTTTTTTTTTTTTTTTTGCCACTTAATTCCTTTTCACTAAAAAGCACATGCGCACATATACGCAGGTAATATATAAATACAAATGAATCTTTGCAGTCCAAAGACTAGATTTGGCTCTTATCAAAATGGATTTCTCCTCGGTGTTTGCTCTGCAGCCAAGCAGGAGCCCCTGTATTTGCATGCCTCAAGGGAGATGCCTGTGACCCCCTCTTTGGCTTAGGGACCCCTGAGACTCTTTCTCCTTCATGGTTCAGGGATGTCAGCCCCAGCTTGGTGCCTGTCCCACAGCTTGCCCAGTCTGAATGGCAGCGTGGGCAGCAGCACGTTGATGTCTTTCTGCACAAAAATGAGTTGTTTTGACATTTCTGAACAGAAACTGTACGGGATTCCAGTTCTGCCATTTTTTCCTCGTGTGTTTTGAATTTTCTGTCCTTAGTTGGGACAAGCAAATGTCAAAACATCACATTTGACTTTCCATTGCCTCTTGTCTCCCAGTCACTGGCTCAGTGGCAGCACTGGGCTGAGGGTTTGTTGCTACTGGCATCATCCAGGCTCGGCCCTCACCCTGCAAGCTAGCCTCACTGCTCTGGGTTCCCGACAGCTCCCAGGAGCTCTGCAGGCTCGTTGAATTATGTCGCTTCCATCCGTGGCAGGATAGAGGCAAAAGCCCCCAGCTCACCACCATGGGCAGCCAACCCCTTCCATCCAAAGAAATTTTACCTCTGTCCCACTTGAAAAGGCTTAAAGAGCCCTTCAAATTCCCTAAATTCATTTATTTCCAGGCTGGCTAGAGGTGACTCTGGGCAGGGAATGACCTGACCTGGATTTGCTCTCTCCCTGGCTGGGGAGCTGTGCTCTGCTGATGTCTAATTACATCCAGGCGAGCATAATGCATAGAGCTGGGCTCCGGTCTCAGCTTCTAAATAAAGCTCTTTGCAGGGTGTGGAGGCAGAGGAATGAGCAGCCACAGAACCATTAACACTGCCATGGGAGTTAATGGGTCCTAAACAATTCCTGCCTTTCCCTGGGCCTGCGTGCAGCAGCCGCCTGTTGAACTGCGGCCTCTTTCTCCTCTGTTTAAAGCCACTTAATATTTTATGAACATGTGTAAGGCAAGGCACTAGCCTCCATCTCCTCACCAGACCTTGATAACTTACTTGCCATGTTTTATTGTGCATTAAATGTTTTATGGGAGTTATTGTGAAACCTTTAGAGGTGCTTCCAGTGCAGCCAGCCTTGGTGTCTTCTTTAAAATGTGACAGCCAGGAACGGGTGCTCATTGCTTCCTCTCTTTATTTTACAGGTGGCAAATAAAATGTTCCCAATAGTGGCCCCATTCAAGCACTGGAATGGGCTGAAAAGGGAAGTGGTGGACTCCCCATGCCTGGAGGTATTTAAGGGATGTGTGGACATGGCAGTAAGGGACGTGGTTTAGTGATGGGACACGGCAGGCGTGGATGATGGTTGGACTTGCTGATCCTGAAGGTCTTTTCCAACCTAGATGAGTCTGTGATTCAGCTGCACCAGTGCAAATGAAAGGCAAGTTCCTGCTCTAAAGGCTTGCCTGGGTTTGATCTATCCCTGCCTGTGGGGACAAAACAACAGACAGAGATGTTGGGGAGGATGCGGTGTTGCTTGATGTAAGCTGGAATTTGCTCAGCAAAGGTTTGGGACAGCGTTAACGGGGATGACAGATGCACAGAGCTGTGCATCCTGACGTGTCTGAAGCTGCAATAGCCAGGGGAGCGCCGTGCTGGGGTACCCGTGGTTTCTGTTTCCTCCTAAATGAATCCTAAACTGTCAGTGATGTAAGAGGGAGGGAGGCAGGGATTTCTGGTTATGATTCCTGCCTCAGTGAGGTTATTTCGGCTCTCTGTGGAGAGTTTTGCTACTGCTTCATCTTGGAGGTGTTTATGATCCATGGGGTTGAGCTCTGAAATTACAGATGGGGAGTTTTGGGTGCTCCAGGGACCACGGGAGCTCCATCACATTGTGGGCCTGGACAGGGAAATGTGAGGAAGGAAAGCAGGATCAGTTAGGCAGAAGTGGGCTGCTATTGAAGTCCCCCTCACCGGTACCTGGTCACACTGCTTTGCCTTGCCTGTGTTTGCAGGGCAATAAAAACCCTACAGCAGGAGTAATAACTCCGTGTACTCGTCTCCTGGGCTTTCCTGACAGCATCTGCTTTTGATTCCAGAAGATAGCCTGGTAGTTCGATTGTTCATGTCTCTTTGACTTCACTTTCCAGCTGCAGAGATGCATGGAAGGCAAGAACAGCTGGGGAAAAAGAAACTCTTGGAGAATACTAAGAGAATATGCATGGGTGGAGAATGGGGTTTTAAAATATATAAACACAGGTATTCACCCTCAAAATGTCATCCCAAGAGTTACTGTTTTTTCTGTTTAATCATAGAGCTGGTATACTGGGAATGACACGTCCCCAAACTCCTGTCCCATTCCCTCCACATGTCACCTGCAAGCCTTTGCTCGCACAAGGGAGTCACAGAAGGACCAGAGCCTGCAAGGATGGGTCCCAGTGCCTGGCTTTTGGGCTTTTCTCCTTGCGGATGCCGTACCCCAAATTTGCCAGAGAGAATTAGATGCTAAAGGGTGTGTGAGCAGAGCTAGGATCCTATGAAAAGCCAATTTGCTGAGAGGGACCCCAGCTGCTTATTGTATCTGGCAAAACCTCCCACAGCACCTCAGGGGAGACACAAGCTTGAAATCTTAATTAAAAAGCAGAAACCAGGGTTTCATGCTAGGCTGATATTGTGACTCTCTTCTCTTTATGGACAATTCTTATGCAAGCTCCTACTGTGCCTGTGGAATTGCTAATTTAAAGGAAGCTACAGATTTGTGCAGAGCAGGGCCTGTGTCAGCAATGCTTAACGTCAGTAGAACGGAGGTGTGTGCTGATCACTTTGGCTGTTGGAACTTTCTACTCGTTTTCCTCCCAGTCTTTCTCTTTTCCTGATATCTATTCCAGAAAGTGCCCAAAGGAACCTTGTCGTGATTTGGGGTGTATGGAGAGAGCACCAATAAGCTAGAACATCGCTATTCAGCACTGAAACTCTGTTTATGGCCAAACAATGATAAGGTCCCTATCAGCAAAGGTATCAAATACAGGCTTGCCAGTGTAAAAGTCTCCTTTGGAAATTTGCAGGTGAAGTTGTTTTTGCAGGGCAGAGTTGTTTGGACAAGTACGAAGGCATCCCTGATTGAGGAGGCTGAGCACAGGGTTTGAGAGACCTGTGATTTATTTTTTGATTTGATACAAGCCTGATGGAGGTTTTGGGAAGCCAGGCTGACATTGTCAAATCTGGGCCAGTCTATATCCAGCTTGATATGACAGAGCTGTCCCATCTCCAGATGAAAATGGACTGAGCATACCAGCCTCAACAATGGGACATCTTTCTTTTCATGTCTAATTAGGGATGTGCAAGCTTTTCTTTTGATGCATGACTTTGAAAAATGTAATTTCATTGCTTTAGTTTCTCCATTTCTGGTAGAAAATAAAATCTCCTGTCCCATTAGATCAGTGGGTGGAAAGAGACTGAGAAGGGACTTGGTAGTGATGGGATAGCTTATCAGGCCTGAAAGTGCCATTCATTGGGATGGTCCTGAAAGACCCCACACTTACCCAGAACTAGTGAGTTTTCAGGGACAGGAGGCACCTTAAGGCACACAGATGGCCCTAGGGACCCCAGTATCTCCTTCATGAATCCCTTGGGCACCTTGAGCCTTTGGCCAGGCATGACTTGCACTTCCTTGCAGAGATTCAAAGATTTGATTTCAGAGTGATGCCAACAGAGATGAAATTCAAGACAACTTTCTCCCTCCCCTTATGGCGGAAGGACTTGCAGACGATCCCTAACTCAATTGTGAAACTCACTCCAGGGCACACTATGGAGATCAAAAGCAGAAATGGGTTCAAAAAGTCATTAGTGAAATATGTGCAGAAAGGGGCCATCAAGGGCTCTTAAACACAGGTTACAGATGCATCAGGCTCAGGAAGGCCCTGAGCTGCAGATGGCCAGGATCAGGAAGGGTTTATGGCCTCATGTCTGTCCTGTTCCTGTGCTGGTCATACAGCAGGCTGGCCTAGATGGACTTCTGATCTGATCCAGGAAGCTCTGCTCATGCCCTTATCGCAAAAGGCCTCTGCTGCATGATTAGAGATTGATCTAACAGAGCTGGAAGAAAATTCAGGCTGGATCTGACTTTGATGCTGGTTCCTCACAGGAAGGCAAGCCATGGCTCTGGGTTTAGGCAGTTCGTGTCTTTTCCCTTGTCCCTGTGATGCTCAAACTTAATCCCCGTGATCCGGTAAGTTTGCCGAACCTATAGATCACTACAAGGAAAAGAAACCCTCTCCTCCCACAGCAGGGGGGGTATGTGGCCATGGTGCAGTGTGGCTTTTCTCTGGGACTGTGGGTCTTGGGAGTACTTTAGCATCCTTCAGGCTGCAAAGAGCGAGAAGACAACGCGGGCAGGCGCGAGGTGCTCGTGCTCAGTAATGCCGTTTCCAGACAGAACAGGCCAGCGGTGAAGTAGGTTGATGGATTAGTCTATCATCTCAGTGAAGCGAGGTTTGCGTCTGCCTAAGGGCATGGCTGTAAATGAGCCCCTAATGGATTCTTCTCCTAAAACTTCTCTGTAATACAGAAATAGCTGCATCCCTTAGAAGTGGAGAAGGGGGGGTAGAGAGAGGCTTGGTGTCACACTGGCAGAGAAGGGTGGCAGAGCCCCGAAGTGGTTAGGATGGTGAGGAAACCTGGGCTGCTGCTGCAGCCTGGGTGATACTGAGACTGGTTGGAGACCTTTAACTGGGAGAGTTAACGGTTCCCTTTGCTCCCAAACTGTTCCTCTAATGCTTGCTAGTGGTTATGCTGCTGCATTTAAAACCATTACAGATCCCCTTGCCCCATTCTCTGACCCCACAGTTCTCCTTCATTCCACATCCCTGCACCTGCCCCCCTCTGTTTTGGCTCAGATTTGGGACGGGAACAGCCGGTGGCCTCGGCGGGTGGGCTGCTCTCCTTGGGCTCCTCGTCTGCAGCCACCTCCGTGTCCCCTCCCTGCTGCAGCAGCCCTCGCTGTCCCGCTGGGTTAGCAGAAGGATACAGTGCTGCTATTTCCGTGCGCGCTCAGCATTGCTGAGGACTCAGAGATGCTAATATTGCCACGTTGCTCCGTGGTGTCTGCAAACAAACAAATAAACAGCACCTGCTCCATGACGGCTTTGGCTCCTAACAGGTTTTGTTGGCTTTTGCAACTCCAGGATGGATGGAGGTGATCCTGACTGTGTGGGGGGACTTGGAATTGGGGGATCCCAGCAAGCACAGAGGACGCTGTGGGTCTGTAGCTGCAGGAGCAGGTACGGGTGCTGGATGTGGCCATGGGGGCAGGTCCTAGTGCTGGTGGCAGGCTCACGGTGTCTTGTGCCTTTGCACAGGGGTGACTCTCACCCACATGATCTCCTGCCTCTCCGCATGGGCAGTGATCAAGTGTGAGCCCTCCAAAGTCTGTCCCAGCTGAAATGAGAGCAGAGAAACTGAAATGTGGATGGAAGCAGCTCCAGTGCCTGACCCTGAAAAGCCCCAAGACGGGTGGTGTGGGGAGAAAGGCTTTGCTGCTGCCACCTCCACCTAGCAGGGGGCTGGAAGCAGCGGACATGCAGGGAGCACAGAGCCATCGCAGCAATGCCCTCTCGTGGGGACTCCTTCGGCTGCTGAGATCCATCCCATCCTTCAAGAAGCTGGTGCTATAGGATGCTCCAACCAGAGGAAAATTAAAGTATGGATTTTTTTTTTTTTTTCTCCCCCATTTTTCCAACATGCCTGTCAGTCAGGGTTATGATTTTCCTTTTTTCCCCCTCAGTCCTCTTAGGACTACTAATGGTAGCAGTCTTTTCCCAGTCCCCAAAATACACTGGAGTCTCCAGCGCTGGTGAGACTTGAGTGTTAATCCTCAAGTCCCTCACCTCCTGCCCCAAAAATACAGCATTGTGCTTTCCCCATGGAGCTGAGCAATGAAGAGCTGCAGGAATTGCCTCTTGGTTGCTCAGCCAGTGGCAGGATCAGTCCCGGCACTCACTACAGCTGTGCTGCTCTCTCTTGAGCCAAATATGTAATTCAAGGAAAAAATACTTCTAATTGTTTGTAAGTCACAGTGATGATCTTGGGTCTTGTACAAAGTCTGGCAGACTCTTACCTTGCAAGGAATCTTTTTCAGCTGCCAAATGATTTCCTTCCCATTTTCTTCCATCATTTTTATGGACTTGCAGCCGTGTGCAGGTCTCGTCGTGTCTCAATGGGAGGTGGGAAATCCAGCTCGCTCTTCGCAGTAAGCGCCTGATTCATCACCTTTAATTCCTTTTGCCATTTGCCATAATAACAATAATCAAAATGAATTAATTTGGTGTTAGTGGAGAAAGAACATTGAAACTGCATAGGGATGGTGCTGCAATCAAATAAGATACGTGTCTGTTTAAAGTAAGATCTCTCTCCCTCTCTTTACTACCTGCATACCTACCAATAACTACATTTTATTCTCAAGGACAGGCTATCATATTAATACAACTTACAGTTATTCTAAAATGTTTTCCATCTTTCACTGCTTGTTCTAAATATTTTAGTAAGCCTAAAGTGGATTTTTTCCTTTTGTCCTCCCTTAGAATGGGGCAGATGATAAAAACTGTAGTTTCCCCACAACAAACGTACCTTTTTATAGCTTATTGGGAATCAAGCAAAATATATCAATTAGATGATCGTGTGGAGCTGCTCCTTCTTTATGGGGTAATAACTCTAGGCAGATAGAAACAAACACCCTGGGTATATGGCTATAACGTTTATTAGCCAAAGATGTATTTATATCAGGCTAATAGGAAACACCATCAATTTAATATTAACACTAGATAAAGGTCAGGTCTAATAAATGATGTATACGTTTAAAATGGGTGCCAGATTTAGGGACCTGTCTGCTCAGTCAGCAGCTTTATACTGCAGTTAGGACTTGATGGCCTGGGCATACGGTTGCCTTGGGCCAATCAAGCTCACGTTTTTTTTTGGTGATGCTCTGGGGCATTTTTGGATAAGTCAGCTGCTGGCACTGTCCGTCTCCTCTTTGCCCTTCAGGATGCCTTTTTTCCTGACTCAGGAGGATGGTGATTTCCTGGCGATGCCAACTGCCCAGCAGAGGTGGCTGAAGTAGTCCCCTGAGGTGAGGGATTTTTTCATCCTTGTGTTTGCAGGGAGGACACACTGGATGGGAAAAAGTGCTCCAGCTATAGGAAGACCTCAGAGAAATCCAGCACACGTGAGGAACAGCTGAACCAGCACCTCCTACCTTCCTTCAGGGCTGAGAAACCTCCTCCATGGTAGGTGGTAGACCTACCTGTGCTTCTGATTTGTGCCAACGCTGTGTAGAAACCCCATAATGATGTTTGGGTTGGGTCCCCACAATCTGCCCTAGAGTGTGTCCCCTTCGGGGAAGGCTCCACAGCCCCAGACAGAGAAGCAGAAGGGAGGCAGAAAATAGGCCCACGGCACTGTGCTGAGCCCTGAGCCATTCGAGGCTCTTGTCTCTATTTTCTTCCCGTCATTTGGAGGCAAACTTCATGGGGGAAATATGAAAGAAACAAATTAGAATTGCCTCGCTGGTGTGACAGCGAGGAGAGCTCTGAGTTTGAGAAGCTGAATGGAATGATAAATCCCATCACTTAAACCGCGTAATGAATTTTCCTGGAGATTTGTCTCAGTGTAAAGAGAGAGGGGGGGAAAAAGGTATGAAATTCTCCTCTGATTTTGCAGCAGGGTTGCAGGCTGCTCTGACTGAAATGTGTGAATCTGAAGAGTTGGTGCTTGCAGTGCATCCAGATAAGTTCCCCATCCTTAATAGTCCTGGGTGCAATTTTCAATGAAATGTCAAATCATCTTTGCCTCCAGTGGCATTTGGTCTAATAACGTTATTTTGCCCAAGCAGCCTAGGAGAACTAACGTGTTCCAGGAGTGATTCTGCAGCTAAATATAGAAAAGAGGATTTTTTGCATTACAAGAAAACATTTTTATGCTGAAAGGACTTTCAGTGGGGCATTGGAAAATCCTTTGCTTTTGATTTGTTGGGTGACCTTGGAGAAATCACTGTCCTTATGTCTCCTTCCCTCTCTGATCTTCTCCTGTACTCAGGTCTCAAAGTCTTTAGGGCAGGGACCAGCCCATAGATGAAGCCTACTGCTACCTCTGTTCCCATTGTGCTCTGAATAAACCTGTTTAATACAGTGTAATCCAAAATATTCCTACTGTTTCTCTGAAATATATATTCTAAGACATGAAGAAACATGCATATGTATCTTATGGTGATTGCAAGCAAAAAAACATGGTTCCTTTCCATGAAGCCTGTACCTGGGGTAAGAGGCTGGTAAGTGAGCCCAAGTTCTCAAACTTCGGCAGGACAAAAACCTCAGTCTAGAGCTTTCAGACTCAGAAAAGTCCATGTACTCTAGGCTGTCTTTCCTTCCAGCAGCTCCCACTTTCCTTTCCACATCTAAATAGTGAGCCACACCATATTTCCTTTAAAAAAAAAAAAAAAAAAAATCCGTTTGGTTCAGTTTTGTTTTGAGAAACCCAAAGTAAAAGCCCTGCAAGTTGCCTCTTGTGGAAAGGAAACTTAGGGCATGAGCAAGCCTACAAATATGTGCTAGTAAAAATCCGTAAAATAAATGATATTCCCTCAGGTAAAAGACGAATGCTCCTCTGTGTTCAGGCTATGTTTTTCTTGCTTTACTGCTGTTTTTATCCAGAACAGTGGGTTGGCTGTCCTGGCCATGAAAAACCAGAAGATTTTAAAGGAATCCTGAAGATTCTCTTCAGAAAGCACATTTTAATCTTAAAAAAATGAAAAAAAAAAAAAAAAAGACTGATTCATTCAAATTTTTGCCCAACTACTGATAGGACAGCACATGGCCATATCTCACCAAAGGGATTTTGAGCAATTTTCTGAGCTTCAGGGCAAACATCGCTTTTAGTTCCTGGATGTGAGGTTCACCCCAGTGGGACACCCCCAGAGGCAAAGGCACACCCTCCTGTCCCCTCTTCTGGTCATGGGGACGCCTCTTGTCCCTCCAGACCCACCTGAGCAGCTCCCACCAGCGGTCATCTCCCTCCCTGTCCCCGTTTGCAGCAAATATTCCAAGCCCATTCATCTAGCCCAACGGCAGATAATTAGGGATTTGTGGCACGAGGGATATTAGTCACATTGATTTGGCTTCGCAGCTCCAGCCGAGCTACCTTTAGCTTCACGCAGTACATTAATGGGAGCAATAGGCATGACAATTCTTACACACAAAGGCACCGGGCCACTTATAGCTGGTAAATGAACCTTGGAACTTACATAAAGCAGAAGGTAATGAAGAGTAATAGAAGTTTTAAGCAATTCATTTTTCTCTCTCCTTCTCCTTCCCACCTTCTCTTTTTTCCCTTTTCCTTCACCCCTTTCCTTCAAGGGCTAAGACAAACTGACAGGTCTTGCTCAAAGGGTGTCCTAAGGGGAGGGACAATGCCCTCATTGTCATTGCTGCTACTGCAGACAGGGCTTGGGGGATCAGCGTCACGGAGTGGGGAAGGATTGGAGCAGCCACCCTGCTGCTCCCAGCACTGCTGAATTAAAATTTGCAGCCTACAAATGCTCCAAAATATTACAAAAAGAAGAAAAGAGTGGGAAGCACTTATTTTAGTGTGTAGACAATGTTCAAAATACATTGAAATTCATAAATTTGAAAATTGTAACAACAAAATAGGTTGTCTTATCTTTATTTCTCTGTTTTTTTTTTTTTTTTTTTTTTTTTTTTTTTTTTTTTTTTTTTTTCCCTGGCAGGGCAATGTGGAAGAGAACTGGCTGGATATTCCTGCAACTAAGAGGGTCCTGATACCATTTCCAACTCCTAGCCTCAGATCTTGGCTTGAGGACTGCAGGAACTTCTCATGGGATAGGCCAGGTGTGTATGTGTGCATGCATACATGTATCTGTCCGTCTATGCGCTCCACCATGTTTCTGTTGCTTCGTTTGGGATGGTGAACGTGGCCATGGGGTTTCAAGGATGAAGCTCAGCACTTCAGTGGAGATCTTGGCCAAGAGGTTGACCGAAGCTTAGCAGAGCTGCAATTGTGGGGACTGAATATCCCTGGGGAGACAGGTGCTTCAGTTTTGGAAGGATGGTTTCCTATGCTGGATGTACCTAGCTAGAGGGATAGAGCAGAAGGGTCTGGTGCAAGGTTTTGGGCAGGCAAGTTCTCTAAAGGGCAGATGGCTTTTGCAAACCAGGTGCCAGTAATGGCTTACAACTGTCTAATGTGAAAGGCAATGATTCTGCTCACCAGCTTCAATGAGATTTAATGCAGCCTAATGTAACAATTTTTGCCTTAGCTTTGCCTGATGCACTGATGAGCTGAGAGTGGTGGTATACACCCCCCACACCCAAAAAATAAAAGCCTTTCCCAGAGGGAAGGAAAAGCCGTGTCTGCAGTGAAATGTCTCAGCTGAGTGGAAATGGGAAGGCTGAAAGCCAAAGAAATAATTTAACAAATTACCAAAAAAAAAAAAAAAAAAGAAGAAAAAAAAAAAAGCTGGTTTAATTCATTCCTATTTCCTGAACTACTCATGGCCCTGGAAACCTCCTGACGTGGTGAAAAACAAGCATTTTGAAAACATTTAATCGCACAGATAAAGTGGAAGTCTTGAATTTTTACTCTTGATTTAGAGTCAGAGACAATGTAGGGAGTAAGAAAATTCCAGCGGACCCTTCCTTGCTGCAGGGGCGCACATATTCTTGCTTGAATGCTGTGGCATTGCTCACGGTTGGCAAAAGCACCCTGGCGTTGGCAGCCCACCAGCTGGCAGCTCTGCGGGGTGCAGCCTGGTGGGTTAAACCCTATGTTGGAGCGCTAAAACCTGGGTCTGCTCTCAACCAGCTGCTGCGTGACCCTGAGCAGAGCGTGCCTTCCCATTTCCTTCTGGAAAATGGAAACCGCTGCTTTTACGTGGCTCGAGCAGTGGAGCACAAGGGTGGTTTGTTGTGAATGCAGCTGAAATTTGCTCTCCTACCCATGGCACGAAGTAGTGCAGTGCAAATTACGCTTTCCTTTATTTGGGCTTTAGATTATGGAACTAAAATTAAATTTAAACTCTTTGCAGAAAGGTAATTTTTCCTAATCACTCACACTGCTGCACAGATCTCTACAACTTGATTACATTCTAATTAGATTAATTGGATGGAGAATAATTTCTTTCTCCAAGAAGATCAACTACAAAAGACAAGCAATTCTATAGACTCTGCAGGGGAAAAAAAAAATACAACAAAAACTCCAACCCTCATTCAAAACTTTAAAACCAAAGCACAAAATGCGCAGTAATTAAATTGTTAAAGAATTTATGAGCATATCAGGATGAGCTAGGGTGTGGTTTTTTTCCCCTTTCCCCTCTTGCATCATTTTCCCTCATGCTCTCCCTCTTTTTCTCCTGACCATAAAATGAGATGTGGAATTCCAATTCCTTCATTGATTTTTGAGATAAAAATTTAAGAAACTCAAGTAACAAAAGGTTGCACTCTCGCATTCTGCATGCAAAATGGATTGTCTTTGTTATGGGGCAGAAAATATTGAACTGTATAATGCTGTGAGGTCTTTGCCCTGAATACTAATAGTCATTACTAACCAGAAATGAACGCAAGCCAGAGGTTCAGCATCTCCCAGTTGGCTTTGGCATCTCAACTGAGACAGGGAGTGAGGGACTTGGGGCTTCAAAAGAGGGCCTAGGGCTCTGTTTCTCTGCCTGGCTCAGTATCACTGGATGTTGGCTGAGTAGCACATGTGGCCCTTTTCGAACAGTGCTAGCAGGAGGTCACGTTCCTGATGTCCTCACTGGGTTTTTTCTTTGCTCTTTCCTCAGGCAGCACTTTCCTTTGCTGGGCATGAGGTCAGGCTGAGGTGGGACAATTCTCAGGGTGTGTAGAGATAGGACAAGTGGTAATGATTTTAAACTAGTAGATTTAGCTTAAATATTAGGAAGAAATGTTTTAGTATGAGGGTGGTGAGGCACTGGAGGAAGTTGCCCAGAGAAGCTGTAAATTCCCCATCCCTGGAAGTGCCCAAGGCCAGACTGGATGGGACTTTGGACAACCTGGTCTGGTTTCCCCTGTGGCAGGGGGTAGGAACCAGTGGTCTTCAGAGGCCTCTTCCAACCCAAACCACACTATTCTATTAAATCTGTAGCTATGAGTTCATCCTCCCACGGGAGGCACGGTCACTGAACAACACACATTTGGCATGGATGGGAGATGCCGGGCTGCAAACACAGCTGTCAGCAGTTGGGAACCCGTGGGAGCTGCAGGCAAACCCATCCCTGAAGCTCCCGGTGCCTCTCAGCACCAGGCTGAGCAGCGTCAGGGCCCGTTAACTCCTGGGAAGGGCGCAGCGGCACCTCAATTGCTCTCCCTTGACTCTTAAAAATCAATCTGTGATTAGAATAAAAAGGAAACTTCACTGCTTGACCTTCAATATGCCCGAACAGGTCAATTATAAGGGAGCCAACGGGACCAGATACGTTCCGGTGACTCTCAGGTCAACGCTGCTCATTCCCAACTGGCCTACAGGACTGTTGAGAAAATGTGCCTTCCCGCTATTCAGGCAAGGAGCAAATTGCACCTATCTGCAGCTGCATTTAAGCTCATCGCTGCTAAATGATACAGCATGGAGCCCTCTTCCTTTTAGCTTGCAGCCATTTGTTTCGCCGCGAGACGGGCAGCAGATTTATGCCTCGCTAGTTCGGCGGCTCTGCAAGGTGTTGGGCTGCTTTGTGCTGAATGCTAAGTGAGCTCCGGAGTTTGAAATATGAAAAGTATTTGGATAAGGCAGATAGGCCACCTTGAAGACATAATCCACAGGAATAATGACAGGGCCTAGCAAAGCCAAAGCAAGTACTTAAATTAATAGCAAGAGATCTATTAAAGGGATTAGCCACATGTTGTAACACTTACAATGCTTTATCTCACGGTGGTTATGGCAGGAACTATATATTTCCCCAAAACAAATAGCTAGGGGATGATTTATAGATTAGAGAGGGTGGAAAAAAACTTTACAGCCTTGAATTTCCAAACCTGGAGGTTTGGCGGGGGCAGAGGCATGGCGCCTTGCCCTCTGGGGATACCTCTATTAGTGCCTTGGGACTGAGCTGTGCCCACCAAGGGTTCCTCCCTGCTGTCCCCATCACTCTTTGGGTGACTTCCTGGAGCCATCCCAGAGCAGAACTAGCTCATGTCCCATGTGCCTGGCCGGGAGCATCCCAACATGTCCCACCACATTCAGAACATGGTGCAGGGCTGGGGCTGCTCCAAAGCACCCCCACACCCATATATTACCATTAACATCTCCAGAGCCGAAGACACAAGTATTGACTTTATTTTTAAACAGGAGCTGTGCATTTGAGAACCTTCCCTTCCTCGGGAGAAACCTCTGGGGGAGGCTTGCTGCCCTCTGCCACTGCCGCACGTCCATGCTGGGCAGGGCTGCAGCTCCACGGCTCATCCGCTCGGGCAGTCGAACACCATGAGTCATTTCTGAAAAGGTAAGGCCCTGACATTTTGTCAGCACTAAATGGACAGCTGGAGTGTATATATGCGCATATATCTCTATATCTACAAATATTAAAATGGCAGATTTGAGCTGTCAAAGGTCTGAGTACTGGACTTTACAGCCTCACCTTTTTTTTTGACAGAGCTCTGTGTGTGCCATTTGTAAGACGAAAAAAAAAAAAAAAAAAGCAGAAGATGGAAAACCTATTGTCAGAACCACACAGAAGGGATGGAGCTTGCTCCTGGATCCCCAGGTCTGCAATATTTAACGTGATTCCTCTCCAAACCTGTCTCAGGGTGATAACAGCAAAGCTCCCCAGGACTGCCGTGGGAGGAAAAGCCATCCTCTAATCCTTAACGTCTCATTGGCACGTAGCAAATTCTGGGATGTTCACAGCCTCTTGAACTTCCTGGTTCATGGTGCAGCCTGAGCAGCTCTTTTATGTTTCCTGCCTCTTGTTAGCTAGTTTTAAGAGAATGTAAAGAAAGGGAAAATCAGATTTAGTCATTTCTTTTACAATATGCCCCTAAAAGGGGCCTCATAAAATATGAATTCCACTGAATGTTCTTGTTTCTAAATTCAGAACATGTGTCCGAGTGAATTTGTAGCTCAGGAGATGAAGGACAAACTGCCTGGGACAGGAGACCGGCAGCGAGGCAGCTGCCCTCTCCTTTACCCCCCAGCCCCAGCCTGCTGGGGCATTTTTTACCAGCAGCTCCCAAAATACATCACTTTTTGCCTCATGCAGCAGTCCCACCATGTCCCATACCCAAATTAGATGGGTTTAGGGGAATGTGCTGATGCTCCAGCTCTAGTTCTTCCTTGGGGTCCAGCTCCTGGCCTCACTGGGCATCCCCCCGGCTTCATGAAGTGAGCCTGGCTTCAGCCAGGGGGGGGGAACAATTTTCCTCCCCTGCCGAAACATTTTGAGCTCATCAGAACTCCTTCACCAGCCACACCGGGGTAGGGAGAGTTGCTCTCAGACACTGCTTGCAATGTGAGAGCTTGAGAGAGTAAATTGCTTTTGATCTGTGCAAATAATTCCCCTGGCAATTTTGGGGAGGTTTTGTTTCCATTTCTGCCGTGTTAACTTTATGTTTGTAATAATTAATTTCACGATAATCAGCTCAACATTGTGCAACGCAGAATCGTTTTAAACCAGAAATGTCTTCTGTTTTGCAGATATCAAGGCTGAAGCATGAACAAAGACGAAAATGTCTCGGGGGCAGGCAGAAGAGAGGTGCTGGGATACAGCCTCCTCTGCTAGATTTCACTTTTCGCAAATAGATGTTTTCTAAAATCCCAGCTTCCTCCTTGTTTCTGAGGACTTTCTTGGCTTCCAAGTCAGTATTTTCCTCCTCTTCCTCCTCTAATTTTCTTATATATATTTTTAAGGTGTGATACAGTCTCGCTGAAATCCTTTCAGCAATTGCCACTTGTTTTTCTTCAAGGGGGGAACGATGTGCAGGCAGGGGAAGGCTCTGCAGAGCAGTAGGGAGCTCTTCCAGCAATGGGTTGTGTGCTGCCATAAATTACCCGGCATGGTGTGAAAGGGAGGGGTGGGAGCGGGGTGTTTAATCAGAGCCACATCAAGAAGCAGCAGAACCAAATCTTCACTCTTTCATGGGAAAATTGCCCGGTGGAGGGCTGCATTTAACAAGAGATGTGTGAGCTGTGCCATCCAAATGGATGTCAACCAGTGATGCTGGGGGGACACCCCCTAAAAAAATGGGGTTTTTGCTTAGGGAGAATCTGATCTTTTGGGCTGGGGTCCCTCCTGCTCCCCAGCTGCAGACACGCTGCTGCTGGCTCACCGGTGATGATTAACCAGGAGTTTAACTGGGGAGAGTGCCTGATTATTTGCTAGCTTTCAGGCTCTGTTTCTCTCTGTTAAAACTACAGGAAAAAAACAAGGAGCAATGCAAGTAATTTTATGGGTAATGGAAAGGGTCAAACACATTTGCACTCTGATGAGAGAAGCTGTAGTAAATCCTTAACTGCGAGCTGGGTGGATGAGAGTTTCTGAGCACAGACAGGCAGAGAAAAAATTAGGAGGCGAGATGGGCTGCTAGGTCAGTCTAGGAGGATAGATAGATGGATAGATTAAATAAAGATCTACTTAGCCATCCATCTATCTATCCTCAGTCTTCATCTAGGAGGAGAGCTCGCTTCCTATGATGGGAAATGTATCAGGGTTTAAGAAGAGAGATAGATAGGTGGAGAAACAGATGGATGGCTGGATAGCTTCCTACCGATCCATCTCCATCCACCCTTACACCTAAATCTTTATCTAATCTAGTCGATACAAGCAGATAAATAGCTGGAATCCTAAGTACAGAGACAGAGAGAGATGGGATTTAGGGTAGTGTGGAGAGGGAGGGAGACATTCTCTTTACCCCCCAAAAGATGCAGATGGAGGATGAAAAGGAGGGAGGACACCATGGTTTTGGAGCAGCCAGCTCTGAGGTCAGCTTGCTCCTGCAAGGCCATGGCTCTGCCCTGATGCAGAGAAGGAAAAACAAAAACTATTTTTTTTTTTTTTCCTGTGAGTTGCTAAACTCCCCTTTCATCTGGCCTGAGTGCAAGATCATTCAACAGAAAGTTATTGAGAGAGTCACTGTGTTGGCATTTTCTCTACAAATAACTCGGTGTTTCAGAGTGTCTGGAATTGCAATGTGAATCACAGGGACAGCTGGAGCCTGGGCATCCCATCCTGCAGCCTGCACACACACAAGGCCCTGTTCTGTCCCCAAGCTGTCTGTGACCACCCCAAGGTGACATCTCCAAGAGCTGTGCGTAGGGAGCAGCAGTGTCCCCCAGGTGGGAAAAGAGCTGCTACAGGAGTATCAGGACCCCAAAGATAAGCGCTTATCCCCTTGGCATCTATGAAAGAGCAGCTCGCAGATCAGCTTTGGAATGAAGAAAACATTGGTTCCTCTGGGGAGCAGTGATCCTGGATCTTTTAAGCAGTAGGTTCCCAATTTTTAGGGAAAGGAATGCAGCCATAGAGATGCTCAGGAGCTGAGTGCAGTGCACCTCCAGCGTGCTGTCACAGCTGGACATCCCTACAGCTCTTGGTCCTCTCCTCTCCCAGATCCCTTCCCAAAGTGATGCAATGGAGCCCGGACCAAAATGATGGCCATTCCCCATTGCACTGGCACCTGGGGTGTCCCTGAGCATCACCCTGAGCCTTTCATTCTGGTAAGCATTATTGCTCCCTGTCCATCAATACTGAGCACTGCAGCGGAGCTGTTATTTTAACACAGATTTGCATCCCTGCCTCATGTGCCAAAATCGATAAAAGAATTGTGAGTGATATTTCAATAATAACGATCATGATAATAAATATGGCCATATGCTGGATGCTATGCTCAAATGCAAGGGGATCATCAGTCCCTTGTAGTTAAAGATCCCGACCCCGAGTGGTCTGATACCAGGAAATCTGCTTATTGCTTTAATGACCTTTGGCTGAAGTTGTGAGCCAAAGAAGATTGGAGACAGAGGCAGGAGTGCAGGGACACAGTTTGCTTGTTGGTAATTGTTTTATTCCACCTTTTTAGCCTCTTTCTCTGTGTGTCCCAGTGTCAAGCTTGCCCATCCCTAGGAATAAAACCCCTTTATGGCCCCTTACTCATCTCCATCAGGGTGTGTGCATTGGCATAGCCCAGCAACAGCTTGGGCAGGCTGCAGGGTGGGCAGGTGGGTGCTGCAGAGGGGTCTGGCTGTCCCCCTGGCTCTCCCCTTGCAGCCACAGGTGATCGCCCACCTTTAGGGATGTCTGCGTGTATTTCTCCACCCAAAGCTGATGCCCCATGTGCAGCCCTGGGACTGGTGAGTGTTGTCCCTTGCCGGGGCAGTGCCTTGCCGAAAGCATCCCTCCTGGAGAGACACAACCCCATGATAAGCCAGTTGCTTAGCATGGATGAAAATCGACGGGGAGCTGAGCGGGTGGAGGATTTTAATACCTATCCCTCTCTAACTGCTACGGAAAGGGAAAGTTCATTGGTTGTCGATATTATCCTGCTGTGATAAAAGCTTAAGAAGCTGCTTTGCAGATGCCCACTGTGAGGAGCATGCTATAAATGTTTCCAGCGTGAAGTGATACATCACAGCTCATGGTTGTTCCCACTGAGAAAGATCCCAGCTCCGGTTCCTTCCAGGGACACACTTATGAAATGCAATCTACTGGCACCGGCACAATCAAACACATATTGTTCCCAGGTACAAAATTGGCCACCGGTGAATTAATACCGAGAATGCCTTGCTCTTAGACAGCTCTTCCATCTGTCAGCCTCAAAATGAGTTTTGTTTTGTTGTTTTGTTGGTTGGTTGGTTTTGTTTTTAAATAGGGTTTAGCATCATCATCCCTGTCCTGCCAGAGGGAAAACTGAGGTAGGGGCTGTGCCACTCTTGTCTGTGAGCAGATAGCAGATGTGGTCATCCCAGTGACATCCCGCACCCAGATCTGACTTCGTATATGGTAAGATTTTCTGCAGACTTAGTCCATTTTTCCCAAGGAAATGGAGCTTGGAAGTAACTGCGCATTGTGTGTGTTTTTCTGCCACCTCTAACTTTCGGATGTGTTGAGCAAATTTGTCAGAGAAACAGAGTTCATGTTTCTGCCGTTTCCTGCCAACAGGGGCTGAGTAGAGGAGCAAATCCCCCAAAATGCCCCTGGTGAAACTCAGCATCAAACTCTTCATCAGCCGTCAGAGCCGCAGCATGGGCTGGCTGGGGGGAGACAGAGGAGTCTCGACAGGATGAAAGCTCTCAGCACGAGCTCCCAGCCACCCACGAGACACCAGCCTGTGGGGAACCGGCAGCTCCGAGTCTGATACTCACGTAACTATTTAAATTTTTTTTTTTTTTTTTTCCCCACCTGATTTTTCTGCAGTGCTCTTGGTAGTGCAGCGGGATGCATAGGGGAGCCTGCACTGCACTGTGCCAAAGCCACCCAGAGAGGCTAAGGGAGGGCAGGGGAAGGAGCCAGGCACCAAGCGCATCAAGCAAAACACCCAAACTTCCATGAGAGCAGCTAAAAGAAGACTTTCCTCCCATTGCCATGCCCTTGTGACTGCCCTGACATGAGTTCACTTGGAATTACATCAGTTTTTTATAGGCACGCGGATTTCCTTTGACCACTGGAGTGTACATCTGCTCAGATGTTCTGGAGCCGCATCATGAAAGCTCAGGAAAGTTATTTATTTCAGCCCATTTAAAGTGATTTTGCTAATGTATTCCACAGAGTGGGTTTAGTGTGTGAGCTCTTTACTAAAATCATTACTGTATTAATGAGACCTAACCTAAAGCCACTAAACATGGCTTTAAAGGAATATCTCAAAGCTGCTATTGAGATGGATGGGAGCAGACAGAACGTGTTTGTAAAGTTATATTTAGTC
The DNA here is from genome assembly GCA_011076525.1 of Nettapus auritus. Taxonomy (NCBI): domain Eukaryota; kingdom Metazoa; phylum Chordata; class Aves; order Anseriformes; family Anatidae; genus Nettapus; species Nettapus auritus. Next base: position 1,989,961 of record CM021787.1, on the reverse strand, counting down.
AAATCAAACTGGAACTCATTAAATACAGCAAAATAATTCACTGAATAATTCACTCTGGTTGAATGTGAAAGATTTGGAGAACCTTGGGCTCTTTGATTGAAAAACAGCTTATTTATGCTCCCATGTATGTGACAAAGTAGAAATACGAGTTGAAGGTGGAGAGCTCTGTCACCTTGGTGTCAAGGGCCTTCTGTGGAGAAAGGTTCATTAAAACCAGAGCTTGAAAAATTCTGGTTGGAAATAAGGCCTGCACTTTTGTTAGGGAGGGTAATTAAGAGCAGCCCCACTGACCTGGGGACAGGGGGAACACCTGGGCATTTGTCTTCTGTGATGGGGTGGAATGTGCCTCCTGCAGGGGATGCGTGTGGCTCTGGGGCTGGTACCAAAATGCCAGTTGTGGGTCTGGGTGGGCTGGGGTACACTGCTCCCACCTGTGGGACCACAATCCAAGGGCAGCCGAGGCTCCTGGTGGGATATGGGCTTGTGGAGATGAGAGCTAGCTCCAGCAAGTGGTGCGCCAGCAGCACCGTGCTGATGTGCCTTATTCACAAGCAGGGGGGACACCTGCTCTTCAAGCAAGGAAAAAAGCTCTTCTGTGACTCTTCCATTACTCTTCTGTGCAGGTTTTAGGCCATATCTCAGCTGTGGTCCTAACCATTCAGCCATCCCCACAACACAGGAGGTGATCACTCTTGTTTTACACAGGAGAAAACCCTGGCAGTGGGAAGGTGACAGCTCAGCCAGCGTCCCCCCCCTGCACCCCCACCTCTGTTAACCCCCTTCACACCAGCGTGCTCCGCTCAGGAATCTCCCAGCAAAAGCTTTAAACAAAATACAATTTTACAGTTCATTTCAGTTAATCACAGAGTCTATGTTCCGAAATGATCTTCTCAGCATTGCCTATGGAGAGAAGCAATGGCTGATTGGCATTCCATTACTAAACAGCTAAGCCATTCATAATGCAAAAAAACAGACTTGATGGAAAGATTTGATTCAGTTTTCAAGCTAGACTAATTCAAAACCCAGTGCTCTATAAATCAGAGCAAATGTTCTTTATAAAAAAAATATAGCCTGAGCCCGCGTGCTGTATCAGATCTATGATTTATGCCTGTATCCCATTAAACTGAAGGACAAGTGAGGGGAGCACGGGGCTGCCAGAGGATGCCAGGTTCCCGTCTGCCCTGTAATAAACATGTTCTGTGGCTGCGGAAATAGCTGCAATGTCCAGGGGACATCTGGGGACATTCTGTTTTCCTCAAAGGCGGGGGCACAGCTAGGCCCTGCCCTCATGTCGCTGCTTCTAGCCCATGGGGACTGCAGAGCCTGCAGGAGGGTAGGGGACGGAGCAGAGCTGATAGGATGCCTCGGGGCACCAAGGCCGTGCAAAAGAGCTCCTGACTGTGGCTATTTCCATGGGAGGCACCCCTCTGTGTAGACACCATCCCCATGCACATCCCAGCTGATCCCACCATGTGTGCACACACTGCATGCTGTAGATCCCACCCAGGTCCTGGTGCTTTGGGAGCTATCATGGGTTCTTCACCCCCATTCCAAGGCATTGTCTCACTCCAACCTTGTTGAAACCTTTGGTTTTTCCTTCTTGGCTGCACCATCTCATGTCCTGAAGTGTCCTTCTTGCAGAAAATTGTGTTTCTCAATCTGTATTTCTCAAGCACAACTCAAACTGGGAATGCTGGCATCTGGTGCCATCCTCCACCCCAACCACTTGGTGCAACCCTGAGCTGCCCCATCCCTGCTCTCCTGTGTCCTCTTTCCCACCGAGCACTGCTGTGAATGGCACTGGGAGTTGTGCTGGGAGAGAAGGCGGTGATTTTGGTGCAAGAAAGCAAAATAATTCCAAAACGTGCAGGACAGAGCATCGCTTGCTGCAGGACATGCATACTGTCGGCTCTCCAAGGCCTCCACCCCCCAGTATTGGAGCAGAACCTCAGTGATGCTCCATGTTTCCTCTGGGTGAGTTCTGCCAGAGATGGGGGATTTGCAAAGGGGAAATTCTAAGGGGTGAAATTTCCCGGGTGGTGAGATATGAAATGACCAAAGTTTTGCCCTGTAGCTATGGTGTGGTGCCATGGGCAGCAGAGCTGGGCTTGGGATGGACCCAGCATGGGGCTAGGTGCTCTTGGGGTTGGTGCTGGGTCTCTTGTCTATAAGGAATCTACTCTTGACATATCTTGGCAGACTCAGAACCACTTATGGTGGTAGGACTCAATCCAATGCATTGTTCATAATTTCTTTTTTAATATTTAATGACAAATGCATGTTTAATCTGCCCCAAGGGTTACAATAACAATTCCCCAACACCACCCTTAGGCTGCAGCAGAACAAAGCAGCCCAGGAACCATCCTAAATCCACTTCCTTCCTCTTAAACCATCTGATGGCGGCTTCACCACTCTGTAAGCCCAACATCCTTTTCATCCTTGGTGCACGGAGCGGTGTTGCAGGCTGCTCTAAGCCTCTTTTTTTTTTTTTTTTTTTTTTTTTTTTTTTTAATTTTTCCCCCACCAGCAGACCTCACCGTCTCTATCCTGATATTGTTTACTTTCTCTACAGTTCATAAAGTATCGGGTGGAGCTGGGGGCTGTTAACATCTGTTGGCACTCCGGAGCTCGTGGGGAAAAGGATGCCATCTTTCAGGAACTGTCACTGACATTTTAAAAGCCATGTCTGAAATCCCTGAACAATTAAGAGGCATCATTTTTACATTCCCTCCCTATCTGCGGCATTACGCAGTCAAGGCACCAGCTGAGAAGTACATGTTGATCTTGACAGGAAAAGCTACGATTAATGAATAATGGAGCACTGGCAATATATAACTTTCAGGCGGAGCCATCATAATTCAATCCAAACAGTAATATCAGGGTCCTTTCTTGGAGGAGTCTAAGCACAGTTAAATATTAAATAAAAAAGATGACATTTGATTTTATTTTCCTTTGGCAGTTCTGCGTCTCCTGATTCGAACTAGCGTAAGTAAGAAGTACCACCTTGAGGGGGGGATGTGGAAATTTAAATGCAAATTAATCTGCCCCCAGCCTGGGCTATAAAAGAGCTTGATGGGGGAAGAGGAAAACAACTTTGCAACATTTGGTTGGAAAGATGAGGCGTGCAGCACTTTCTGGAGTGATTTTTCCACCTGGATTTATGCCCTTTGTCTCGCTATCATCACTCAAATCGCTGGGGTTGCTCTAGGGAAGTGCATCAAACTTTTCTGGCTGGTTCTGTGTGTGTGTGAAGGTACATTTTTTTTTTTTTTTTTTTTTAAAAAAAAACAACAACAATGCACTACAACAAGTCTGCACAGGAGCCTTGCTCAGTCATCCCTTGCTGAGGCAGATTGAAAAAAGGAGTGCAACAGGTGCTCCTTGCTCCGATCACAGCCTTTTTTCCTTTTGCTCCTCTATTTCCCTGGAGCTCAGCTCCGTGTGATGCCCCTTGCTGCCCCACCACCGTGAGCTGCATCTCAGCTCTGTCTCAAACCATCCCTCGTGCCCCCAGCAGCCGTCTGAGCCCCCTCCTGCCCCACAGCCCTGCCCCATCCTCACCCTCAGAGCCCGAACCTCCCCACAGCCTCTCTGCACGTCTCCACCTCATTGACTCCTCATTTCTCTCCAGATCTCCTATCACTCCTTCCCGGGCACCGTCCCTCTCTTCCTGGCGTTCGGGCTGAATGCTTTCATTAATTCCCCCAAGCGCTCTCCACATCACTGCTTCCCCTAATGACTCCATCCAGCATCTACTGACATCTGGTATTTAGCTCTCCTGACTCTTTTTCACATGCATTTCGCACGTGAGCATCCCTGGCCTGACCACACCAGTGCTGCCTGGGTCAGCTCTCAAGGTGAAACCTCACCTCTGCAGCCACCCTCCTTGCATTAATATTTATTAAATATATTGTGGTGATTCTGCTGTCACTGACCACTATTCACCTTTGCAGTAAGTGCTGCACAAAATATCCAGAAATGACAAGTCTTTGTGAGGAAGTATGAGGAAAGGGAGCAAATGGGGAGGATGAGGAGTTAGAGTGAAGCGGTGGGCTGTGGGTGTAGGATACCTGTAGTCAGCCTCTCTTTATAAGCCTCATCTTGTAAATGTTTGAATGTTTGGCAGATGCAAATGCATGGGATTAACTCTTAATCATGCCCTTTTTTTTCTCAACTGAAAGAGCAAAACCTTGGCTTCTTGTCCGAATGGTGCCAGGCTGTGCTGTGAGCCAGCAGGGATTTCCTAAGGGAAGTGCACGCACTGCCGAAAGCATTCCCCGTGTCGGAAACAAAGGCTCAATTCGCGCTAAGTCTGTTTTGCTGCGAGCTGAGCCCAAGACTGCACCGCTGGCTGGCTGGGGACGTCCAGTGACCACAAACTGCCCCGGGCTGGGGGACACCCTGCAGAGCATCCCTGGATGCATTCCCATCACTGTGTCCTTGTCGCAGCTGTCCTGCACCGCAGTCCCTCCCCGAGCGCTCCTCCAGCCACCAGAGACTGTGTGAAGTGGGAAGGGACGTGCCAGAGCCAGGCCAGACCCATTTTCCCATCAAAAGATGGTGTGGGGAATGGGAAGTGATGTTTCCAAGGCCACACTGCACCAGAAGCTTTCGGGCGTTATTTGCCAGCCCTGTGGTGAGAAGGGTGAGCAGTACCGAAATCTGCGCCGCCCTCTTGGAGGGAGGGCTGCATTTCAGCGCTGACATCCCCTGTAATAACAGAGCCCATCCATCAGACAAGGGAGACGAAGAGGAAAGGGAAGAGGAATCTTAAATTCAGCTCCAACGTGGTGCTTTATCCACAGGACAACACTGCCTCCGCGCTGATGCCAGGCAGCGAAAAGTTGCAAAGCGGAGGCATTTAAGTGGAAGGACTCTGAGAAACAACAGCACAGCTAAGCAAATAGCTTCGCGCATTTAGCAAAGACCTCATCCACCACCCCCCCGGCAAGCGGGCGAGACAATGCTGAATGCAAAACAAACACAGTTAATCTGCAGCTCAGGCTATTTTTCAGAGACTTTCCAGCAGACCTGCCCCATGAGCTGCTTTTGTTTCCTTCCACTGTTCTTTGCCAGCACCAGTGGAAGGCTCGTTAACTTGCCAGCCCCCC